>QODF01000102.1:6730203-6797586 GCA_024372805.1 Oostethus manadensis
CCGTTAGTCGAACCTCGGTTAGAGGAGCTGCAATGTGGTTTTCGTCCCGGTCGCGGAACACTGGACCAGCTCTACACCCTTGCAAGGGTACTCGAGGGTATGTGGGAGTTTGCCCAACCAGTCTACATGTGCTTTGTAGACCTGGAAAAGGCATTCGACCGTGTCCCTCGTGGTGTCCTGTGGGGGGTGCTCCGGGAGTACGGGATTGATGGTCCGCTTCTACGTGCCATTCGGTCCTTGTACAATCGAAGCAGGAGCCTGGTTCGCATTGCCAGCAGTAAGTCGAGCTTGTTTCCGGTGAACGTTGGCCTCCGCCAAGGCTGCCCTTTGTCACCGATTCTGTTCATAATCTTCATGGACAGAATTTCTAGGCGCAGTCAAGGTGTTGAGGGAGTCCAGCTTGGTGACCTTAGGATCTCGTCTCTGCTATTTGCAGACGATGTGGTCCTTATGGCCTCATCAGGCTGTGACCTTCAGCGTTTACTGGAGCGGTTTGCAGCTGAGTGTGAAGCTTCTGGGATGAGACTCAGCACCTCCAAATCCGAGGCCATGGTTCTCAGTCGGAAACGGGTGGACTGTACCCTCCGGGTTGGGAGTGAGGTCTTGCCTCAGGTGGAGGAGTTCAAGTATCTCGGGTTCTTGTTCACGAGTGAGGGAAGGTTGGAGCGTGAGATCGACAGACGGATCGGTGCAGCATCTGCAGTAATGCGGTCGCTGTACCGGACCGTCGTGGTGAAGAGAGAGCTGAGCCGGAAGGCAAAGCTCTCTGTTTACCGATCGATCTACGTTCCCACCCTCACCTATGGTCATGAGTTATGGGTCATGACCGAAAGAATGAGATCGCGGATACAAGCGGCGGAAATGAGTTTCCTTCGTAGGGTGGCTGGACTCACCCTAAGAGATAGGGTGAGGAGCTCGGCCATCCGGGAGGAGCTCAGAGTAGAGCCGCTGCTCCTTCACATCGAGAGGAGCCAGTTGAGGTGGCTCGGGCATCTAGTCCGGATGCCTCCCGGGCGCCTCCCTGGTGAGGTGTTTCGGGCATGCCCAGTCGGGAGAAGGCCCCCGGGAAGACCTAGGACACGCTGGAGGGACTATGTCTCACAGCTGGCCTGGGAACGCCTTGGTGTCCTCCCGATGGAGCTGGAAGAGGTCGCTGGGGACCGGGAAGTCTGGACTTCCCTACTGAAGCTGCTGCCCCCGCGACCCGGACCCGGATAAGCAGTGGAAAATAGATGGATGGATGGATGGATGGTGCAGAACCTCCTGTGGTATATGCATCCTTAATGTATTTGCTTTCATGATCATGGAAAAATATAGCACTTTCCCAGGAAGATGACAGAAAAAGGCCAAGAAGGTGAAACACCGGAGGGAATTGACAACATTGCGAGCGTTTGTTTACCAAGCTGAGGTTGTAGTGCATCTTAGAGAAACAACTGGCTGAGCAAGAATGGATCCAGTGATATTGCTTCCTGGCACTTGTCACCACCGGCCTCAGCGAAGAATGTAACAGCTGGATGAATAATGCAGGATGTCTGGTGTTTTTGGAGTTGTATGTAAGGTTTTTAGGTATGTAGATCATATGGTTTGTTTTATGATGGGATGAGAAAATGATGTGCATTACCGAACATCAAAAGGCAAACTCTCCTCTTCACTTGCCATAACCTTTAAGTCATGCCAATAAAAACTGCACAATAATGTACTGTTATTCACAACTGCACAGTGTAACCATGTCCTAACTAATCTCCCCAGTAAATGTGATTAGATCCAACTATGGTGGACAGTTGCTTGTGGCACATGTTAATAGGGGAGTAAAACAATGCAAAAATCATGGAGTGCAGTGCGCTGTTCCTCAGTTGATGGTCCAAATGTTAAATGCTTCAATTAGCAACAGACAGTTTGATTACACAATGCACTCTGACCCTCTCCCTTTCCACCAAGTCAGCCACCTCTACCCAGTTGTTGAGTTTGCCCCCTCTTCTTTTAAGCTCCCTGCTGTTAAATTCTTGGTTTAAGCTGCCACAACAACTTAGTTTCATTTATAAGGTCAACAGCAACAATGGTATTATTGTGTGGTAAGGACAAAACAACAAGAAAGGCAAATTACCACTGCAGGGTATACCCAACAAAATCATCCAGAATATCCTCATCTGTAATTTTTTGCCACAATTTAGGAAGATCAGGAAATATATTTTTCCCAGTATTGTTAAATTAAATTGCTGTAAATTACTAAACTATTCACCTATATTAAAATGATCGTCACCTTTATTTTAAAAAAAGGAACGGTTTTACTAGAATTTACATTTTGCACTATTGGATCTAAGGTGAGGTTCAAAGTAGAGCTTCAAAATGCATAAAGAAGAAATGTGAGTGAGACAAAAAACATTGAGTTATTTACCGCAAACAACCACTAAACTGGGCCGCACGGTGGTCGAGTGGGTAGCCTCACAGTCAGGAGGTTCAGGGTTCGAATCTCCGTTGGGCAGCTCTGTGTGGAGTTTGCATGTTCTCCCTGTGCGTGTGTGGGTTTTCTCAGGGTTCTCCGGTTTCCTCCCACATTACAAAAACATACATGTTAGGTTGATTGGCGACTCTAAATTGTCCATCGGAATGAATGTGAGTGTGAATGTTTGTTTGTCTAAATGTGCCCTGTGTTTGACTGGCGACCAGTCCAGGGTGTACCTTGCCTCTCGCCCAAAGTCAACTGGGATAGGCTCCCACATACCCGCGACCCTAATGAGGATAAGCGGTATAGAAATGAATGAATGAATGAACCATTAAACTGAAAGCTGATCAAAAGTTTACCACCAGAGCTCAAACCCATGCAGAACCCAAGTTGGTTTCAGCTTGAGGTGACAAAAAGATGGCCAGACATTCTCCTTCAGGATTTTTTGGTAATTAGCTGAATTCACGGTTCTATTTATAACAGCAAGTCTTCCAGGTCCTGAAGCTGCAAAACAGTCCCAAACGGTCACACTACCACCACCAAATATTGTCTTTGTATGATGTTCTTAATCTGAAATGCAATGTTACTTATGCCAGAAGTAATGGGACACACCTTCCAAAAAGTTAAACTATTGTCTTTTTGTCCCACGCAAGGATTGTGGATGATGGGTAAAATAAAAAATAAAAAGTGCAGAAAGGTCATACTCGGTTACATACAATATAAATATAATAAATAAATACAATAAAATAAATGTAAATAAACATAGGTAGAGTGCAATAATGGGTTCATCTAGAGTATTCTTCTTTCTAATTGGAGAAAATCCATTCATCCAAACATATATTGCTAGCAAATGAAAACAACATGGATATGATATATAAAAATGTTTTGCTTATGTTGTTATTTTGCCAAGCTTAACAACATTTTGGGAGTGTGTGAGCTCTAAAATAGATTAAAGGATGTCGTTAAATTAATATGCCTGGTAGTACAAATTCCCCAAAATGTCCATACATTCATGACTGCCGAGAAGTAGGTTGACCGGATGTAGATGCATACATTTTCAAAATTAACTGAAAAACATGCTAACCGAGGCAGACACTAATGGAGGTTTACTGTACACAATATGTGTAAGAGTACATTTAGAAATAATGCATTTGGAGCATGCAGTGTACCAAACAACGCCAAGGAAAGGTGACAAAAGGGTGTTTGTGTTTGTTCATCACGTGTGCACCTGTGCAAACATACAGAAACATACCCTTCGAGTGAGTCCCCCAATTATTCTTTATATCATAACTGATGTTTTGTTTTGTGCAACAGACCTGGCTGCCAATCAGAAAAAATGGCCTTATTTGACCTGACATGACTAACCTTCATGTGTAATGTGGTAGTCTATACTGAATGTGGTAGTGTAGTCTGAGGAAAGTGCTGTCTGACTCAGAAGAACTCTTTCCTGTATCACTACTGCCAAAACCACAGCAATGTATTTAATTTGTGTTGTATAGTTGACAGCCTACAGGTTTGTGTGACTCACCAATAAATGTTGTTTAAGTGCAGCCAAAGCACTGTGGTGTGTGTGATTGTATGCTCAGGTATTTCTAGAAGGACCAGGGTGTTATTTTATGTCAAAGGTCTCCGCGCTGATGAATGCAGAATGTTTTTCAGAGCCAAAGATTCCCACTAGAAATAGAAGAGGGAAAGCAAACCACAATGCGCCAGTATGAAGTCAGCTGAGTTAGGCCCCAGCTCACCTGTGACCTTAAGGAAGACGGAAGCGGTATACAAAATGCATGGATGAAAAATCTTCATTCTGTACTTCAATTTGTTGTGAATGAAAGAACAATCAACTCAGAAACAAGCTAGGAATCATCCGGAAATGGTCAATGGTTACCACAAGCTATCACCATGGGTTTCAAAGTTGCAGGCGCTCCTCCCATGTGGGTCTCCAGAGCATTTTTTGCATGAGATGGGACAGCACAGGCAAAGTAGAATATGATAGACAACGGCATTCAAAACTGCCTTCATCCCACCATATGGCAACAAAGACCGGTAGATGACTACAAGGTTTTGAGGGCACGAGCAAGTGAACAAGCTGCACTATATCCCGCCCACTTCCTTGTCCGACCATGCATGTAAGCTATGTCCCACTAATATACACACACACACACACACACATAACTTTGTTACAAAAGCAGTGTTTGGAAAAGCAAGACAGACGTTTTATTCGGCCTGAATGGCAATTTTCCCAAAGTTTAATTTCTGGTAGTGACAAATATAAATGTTAACTCTGTTTTCTTAAACCGCTATTAGTATACATATAGATATACATATGCCAGCCATTGGTGGTGTTTTTATCTTTATATATGAATTTGGATTTCATAGAGCAACTTTAAAGTGTTCAACTTGAAATGCATAAAAACTTGAAAATGATAACATAATCTGAAAATCTTAGGAGTTTGAAATCATTCATTTTCAATACGCTTATCCTCATTAGGGTCACGGGTATGCTGGAGCCTATTCCAGCAGGCTTTGGGCGGGGTACACCTTGGACTGGTCACCAGTCTATTGCAGGCCACATATAGACAAACATAGACATACAACCATTCACACTCACATTCATACCTTTGGACAATTTATTTAGAGTCGCCAATTAACCTAAAATGCATGTTATTGGAATGTGGGAGGAAACCCGACAAAACCGCATGGGGAGAACATGCAAACTCCACACAGAGATGCCCAACGGAAATTCGAACCCAGAACCTCCTGACTGTGAGGCCAAAATGCTACCCATTCAGCCACCATGAGGCTGTTTGAAAGCAAATGTGTTAAAATGCATATAATCTTTCAAAAATACATTGGACAGCAAATAGACAATTTTATGTTTAAATTTTTTTTTAAACTAAAACATGAATTATTATGATTTGCATCTCGTTATATTTGTGGGATTGTATATTTGACTGCTGAATAAAACTACAAACCTAGCAAAGCCAAAATCCAAATTCCTGATTCTCAAGAATAAACATTACAAATGATGAAGACCATCAAGTGCCAAAGGCAAGTTTGTGGTTCTGGATAGCGTCAAAGTGGAGTAAGGTCATATTTATCTCTGGGGTCTTTCAACAAGGTCCCTCAAAATTGGCATTGATGGTAATGCATGGGAACCTCTGGGGTTAGACAAAAACAGATTACAAGAGAACATATTCCCAACGATTAGTTTTTTGGTCCAGAAAGTGTTGCAATTGGGGGTGCAATCACTTTTTAACAAAATGCCATGTAGGTTTGGATATTTTTTCTACCATAATTATAAAAAGTTTCATTTAAAAACTTAATTTTGTGTTCAGTGGTGTTGGCATTGACTAACATTCAAATGTTTGATGATCTGAAACATTTAAGTGTGACAAACATGCACTAAAAATCAGGACACTTTTTCACACCACTGTAGAGTGGAACATGTAATCAACAGTTTGCTTCTTATGAATCTACTTGCTCTCGTGAGAAAAAAAAAATTCTAATGGATTTTTCCAAAGGCTGTACTCACAGCTCAGTCTCGCCATTCCCTGTCATTGCGGTTAGAGAACACCTTATAAGGCGGTTAATTAAAAGTGTTCACGACTCCAAGTACATTAGGAGGCTTTTTAATGAAAAACAAAGTTTATTATTTTGTAGAAACTAATTCATGTAATAAGAAATAAGACTGGGAGGCAGGGTACAACATACTGGATAGGGTGGGGTTATCAGTAAAATGGCTTGTTCACCTGACCAAACAGCTACTGAACAAACAGACCTGTGTTGTAATTTTGGCTTCCCCAACCCCACAGCAAGAAAAAATAAATAAACCACTCCAGTCAGTAGGCTGCACCTGACACAGTCCAGAGCAACAGACCTTCATTTCATTACAGCATAAAGCTGACAAATATTCACATCTGAATATTGTACAAGTGGCACCTGTGCATACAAATAACATCAACCCATGTAGGCCACATACAGCCACAAAAGCTGTCGTTTTGAAGCCTCTAACTCGTGTCGAGTTGAAAGATGCATGACGTGCACACACTGAAACATTGTTGTCCATTTTGGCAGACGAAGCCCCTCATTTTCATGGCAGTAATAAGCGAGTTCAAGTGCAGTAATCATCAGCTGTGCGACTCAACGGCTGCAGCAGATGTGTGCTCTCCGCCCCTGGTGCTCAGTACTGTGGGAAAGTGGAAAACCAGTCTGATGATGTCCTTTACATCAAGTCACCCAACTACCGCAATCAATAGACACACACCTTTGTTTTATTTTGTAAGTACTCTAAATGAAATATCAACGCATATTTAATATATAAAATAATATACTGTACATGCCCTGCGATTGACTGGCGACCAGTCCAGGGTGTACCCCGCCTCTCGCCCAAAGTCTGGTGGGATAGGCTCCAGCATCCCCGTGACCCTAATGAGGATAAGCGGTATAGAAAATGAATGAATGAATTGATTTACTGTACACTGAATTGCTTTTATGCTTACAAAGTTGGCCAATGGGGAGACAAACATTATGACGACTGCTACTTATACAATATAATATGGTTTAATCCAGGCACGCTAATGCGTCCAACTACTTGTGTGCCCGTTTTGTGCCTTGATGTTTCAACATTTTGGCTTAAAGGGGCCCCATCCTGCTCATGTCAGGGGCTTTTAAATTGATCTTGGATCCCTTTGGGGTTTATGTGAATAAAATACAACATAAACCTCAAATTGCATACAGGGTAAAAATGCATTCTTCTCCCCTTGTTGAAAGTGTTATTTTCGGTCAGCAACACACGGCTCCAGAGCCTCATGCTTTAGCCTCCTTTTTGCGGCTCCCTTTGCTAAGTGCAGTGATTTTTTTAAAAAACTCAAAAGTAGGGGAAATGTGCGTTTCCGAAAAGAATATGAAATATCTGACTCGCCGCCAAGTTTGTGAATGCATCTAGACTGTCTTCTGACTGCTGGATGAGCAAGGGAGGGGGAGGTAGGCTAGTGTAGCAGTGAGTCTCACTGCGTCGGAGACAAAAAACGGTAAGGGAGTAAAATAAAACAATATAATTAACGGGAACATAGCAATATGTTTTAAAACGAGAAGTACGCTGTAGCTATGTGCTCACACCTCATCACATGCTAATCGCCGAGGTGGTGACTCCAGGAGAGGCAGGTTATGTGCAGCGGCAGTTGACTGATTGTGCACTCACAGCTCAGAAAAATATGTGCTTTCAATTATATGTCTGCAAATACAGCATTGTAAAGTTGGACGTTTGATATTCGGCTCCGTAGCTACAGCGGTAGTCCTCCCTCACCGTGCCCGGAATGCTCTATCATGGCGAGGCGAGCTCGCTCGGGAAGTGCCACTCCTACTGCTGGCTGTTTTTCTAGGGACCGTCAATAAATCACTATTTTGGTGAAGAAAAATGCAAATACCAAAAAAATTTCTCACTCTCAACGACGTCAGGAAAAGTCTAAGTTTGTCTCCAATCGTTTTGAGGAAATAAGGTTTGGAAAGTCTCCACATTTAGCATGAAAATCTTCAAGTTGGCAACACTTGGATGTACATGAGATGAGAAGCCATTTACAGTTAGAGATTACACTAAATAACTGTTCATAAAAATATCAGAGCAGCTATTCTCCAAATAAAAAAAAATAAGCAGGAAATTTGTCAGAAAAAAAAGAATATCTCTCTTTGCAAAGACAGTCAAAAAAAGGATCAACAGAATGGTTATTGATAACAAATTCAGTGCAGAAATAACCAGTATTGAGCAAACAATTATATGCAGATATATAACCTCTGATTGGCTTTTGTATCTAAAAGTCTAAAAATCTAAAAAAAACTTTTGTTTTTTACACAAATCCGTTCAGTTTTTAATGAGCTCAGAGTAGGTATACACGTGCAGCCGCACATTTGTTTGTTGAATTTTGTGGTAACAGGTAACAATACAAAATGTTAAAAAATGTTGTAAGTTTAGAAGTTCTGTAATGTTTTGCTGTTCCCGAACTTTTTTTTTTATTGGAAGAGGGGACAAAATGGCTCTTTTGATGGTAAAGGTTGCTGACCCCTGGTCTAGATTACATATTTTTTCGAAAATGCACATTTCACCTACTTCGGTGTTAAAAAAAAATCACTGCTCTTAGCAAAGGGAGCCGCAACAAGGAGGCTGAAAAGCTGCATGCGGCTCCAGGGCCACGGGTTGCCGACTCCTGGTCTAGAGGATTTAAAATGTATTGTCATGATGATTTTAAAAGGTTTAAAGTGTCCAAAAAGTCTTTATTGTAACCACCATGTGGCTCATTGGGCTTAGTTACTATAAAAGAAAATATTGTATCTATTTGTTAAATCTGTTTTTCAAGCTTTTATATAGGAAGAAGTTTACTCTCATTAAGTGCCAAACGCTTCGACGGTGTGCCAAACTTAGTGGTTTCTGTTTATTTATGTAAGAAAAGTGCTGGAATATGTTGGCCGGGATAAAGACACATAGGCCCTGCAGACCTGACTCTGAGTCCAAAGACAAGAAAACCAACCGGGCCAAAGAAACTCTCCATGACACCACTGCTTTATTTTTAGCCAAATGTACTCATTCAAGTTCATACAGTAGCAAATAATTTCTGTCAGTGACAGAAATAAATCATGACATTTATGGCATTCATGCTTGCTATACATACACTCGCTCGTCGTGTGCAACGTGTGTGTGTGTGTTACGTAAAACGAAACTGTATCGTGAATCCTCACAGGGGAATACTATATGTGAGTTAAGGAGGGGTAGCACTTTTATTTCTGTCCAGCCTCTTCATAAAGTATCCTGTGAAAAAAAAGCAACAGCGCTGCTAATTCAACAACATTAGGGCATTCTTCAGTGGCATTAGAAAATATTTGGAGAAACCCAAGACAGGAGCCCGTGGAGTTGGGAGAGGTATCGGGCACGAGCTGCAAGGAGGAGATGTGGTTTGCAGGAATGTAAACACAGTCGCTCTTTCGCTCCCCATCATCTACACATTCACTTTACACCAGAACCAACATTTGCTGCACCTAAAAGTGTTTAAAATTAAAATACATCCCAAAATAATGCTACAACAAATTAAGATGCAGACAGATCATTATTAATTATTCGATATTAATAAGTTATTACTTAAACTACATTCAGCATTTATTTAAGAATTATACAACAATATAAAATTATACCATTTTTTTAAACTTATTTACTATTTCCAATATTTATTCTTTGATATTTACTCTTATTTATTTAAATTATGAATTATTGTCCAGTCAGTATTAATTCAAATGTGTCATTTTGTTTACTCTAATTATTTACATAACCATTTTTATTTGTAGTTTTTTAAACACATATTACAATAATCCCTCATGTATTGTGGTTAATTGCTTCCACACCCAAACGTGCTGAACTCATTTCTGCTAAATAGAATTTCCTATTTACATTAATGTCACCAAGTGACCAGTGTAGAATACCACATATCATCAGTATCTTTGAATGCGTCTTCTGAATGCCTTATTGCATATGTATGTATTTTATATACTGTAGCCAATTGTATGCTTAAAAAACAAACTTTGCTTCAGTATGCATGGTTTTGATGCCTAACAGGCTGTATTCAACCACAAAACACACAAAACACACTCTAATACAGTTTTGAAATTTTAAATTTGGATTTTGCAAAATGGACTTTATTTTGCTTAAAAATGTAATAAAACAGAATAATTGTATTATTTGTTGATATTGTTGTATTTATAGCAGTACATTTTTCACAAACACATTGATAAAAAAATATTTTGTTTTTCTAAAATCTTTGTTCTGTTATGTATTCTGATTATAATAATGATAAACAAATTAGAGGCAAAAATGACAAATTATCATCTTTATCATCATTAACGAAAGTGAATTATGCTATTCTTTTTCTTAATAAGCAACCTGTATTAGTCAGTGTCTTACCAGCCATGAACCTGACCGCACATCACTGCTTTTCACTTTCACTTTCTTTTTCATGTGTGCGCTGCCACCAAAAGAGTCTGCCTCACGCTTAGGAGATATGATGAAAGTTAAAGGTAAAAAAGTTAACGAAAAATAACAAAAGTGACATTGTCCAATAAACCCATTACTATTATGCGTTACTCCTTTGATGTATTTTTCTGCCACGCACATGTAACCAGCTTTTTCTTTTTGTACAGTACCTGAAAGGGTCAGGCATCAGTGAGCTGGATGGTTCCTGTCATTGCTAGTTTTTCTTTTGCTAGAATATTAAATGCATTTAATATATTTTTATGCATTGCTGAATGCATTTGACAGCCAAGATGGAGGAGAAATATGAGACCTTTTCCTAGGGAAGGAAAGGCTGCATGTACTTTATATACAAATAAAAGGTAAGGACACTCATGTTTTTTAGTTTAAAAAAAAATAATTGGGTGTAAGAAGTATGTGAAAACATGTTTTAAACTAAGGTGAATTATTATCCTTTTTTGGTTATCCTCTCAATGAGCAACCTGTTTTACAACAACAAAACTCCAGTCAGTGACTCAGCCATGAACCTCACTGCAGATCACTGCAGCAGACACACTGCAGAACGTTGTAGCAAGTCTTCCCAGAACAGTGGAAGCTCCACTTTTGTAGGTGTTTCAACACTTTTGTAAATATAGGGCCATTCAATTCCATAATGGTCTGTGCTCAACGCCCAGTCACCCCTTCTGAGTGCAGAAGCTGATGATGTTGTTGTTCATGGCCCATTCACTGCACCCTGACAGATCACCAGCTGCCCTCTCAGCAGCGAGGCGGGGTTAGCAAGCAGGGAGCAACTTTGTTTACTCAACCTCCGATTCTAAAATTTTCATCTGTCAAGCTTGTGTAAATAAGTCAGTGCAAGTCAACCTTCATTGCACTCCTCTGTAATATGCTGCAGAATGCAATCGTAAAATCAAACCTTTGTGGATTTTTACTTGTCCAGTTGAGTCCAGTTCAATGCCCCAGACATAAACCATGCTGCAATACAGTCACAGCACTACACAGGAAATGTGGTTTCAAAGATATTACAAGCATGTGAGAAATAAGTATTGGTCGATCGAGGTGGTTTACCCATACTGTTGCTCCTGGAAAGCAGCATTGCATCATTATACATATGCCTCATTGCTTTCAATTGCACATAAACGTGAAAGGAATATTTATTATTTTGTCAACCCAACCCAAACCCCGCTATTAACTGTAGATATATTTTACAGTTTATTTTTGATTAATAGAAGCTTTAAGTGTTTCTGGCAAGGTTTTACGCATGGTAATACGTTTGAATGAGTGGCAGATAAAGGCTCTTTTCATTGCACACTCATGTGGACTGGGGTAGACTTGTAATAGAATTCCAAGGCAAAGCTGTGCCATTGCCTCAATGAAAATACAGCATGGAAGGAATTTCCTGTAAAGAAACTCAATCCATTTGCCACTAAACAGTACTATATGCACTGCATTGTGTAGTATCAGTTACTTCTTAGCATTATGGTGCATCTTAATTACAGAAATGAGGAAGTTTTAATATTGCATGGAATTATAAGCACACAGTATATTATTGCGCTTTCGTCAGGAGCCACACCAAAGATGGCTAAGGAAGTGGAATGTCATAATCCATGGCTTTTCTGTGCGGATGGTGTTAAGTTTCCATCTAAACAGCTGGGCAAGGGTGTTCCGTGGTCCTTTTGTAAGAGGATAGTCCAGCTGAATCCTTCTATGAGGCCCTAAGGACCCAACCACCTCAAGGTCCTGTTGTAGACACAGCACCTGTGATCTTCAGCTAATGTGGGAACACAAGATGGTGTCAAGATGGTTGAGGTGTGTCGACGAAAGACAAGACGGTGGTGAAAAACAAATGTCTCAGCTCAGACGGGGTGCGGTGTACCAAGACGTAGTAAAGGAGTTCTCCAGTTGGGAGAAAAGCTTTAGACTGACCCCTACAGAGGACGATGATACGTTCAGGAAGGACCTTGACAGTGTGTTGATTGGAGTTTTCACTCCATCTCAATGATCTGAGGTTTGCTAACCTGGGAAGGCTTCAGGGTTGAAATGATTTCCTCATATTTTGTCTGGACACACAAACTGGAAAATAATTTTGTAATTGGTTTTGTTTGGCGTAGCTGTTAGGTTGTATTTGGAGCCATGAACTAAAGGATGCGAAATCGAGTTAGACCAGCTGGAGTTCGAGACTTTGGAGAGCACACAGGCACTGAGATGTATAAACAGTCAGGATATTGTAGATTTGTATCTCTGTGTGGAGCATGCAGGTTGTCTCCCGGTACTCCACCTTCCTGCCAAAAATATGCATGTTAGTGTATCACACTCACTCAATTCAATTGTGACACACTGTAACCCCTGATGGCAATACTGCATGGGAGGTACATTGGCAAAAGCTACTAAAATATAACATTGGGATCTACATGCACTTACCGCCACAAGCATATGACCAACTATGGTGCAAAGAGGCCAGGCCCGCTGGATGAATAGCTGTGTACAGTCTCCTTGAGCTTAAACTCCCATGCATAAAGTTATAAGCAAGTTTATAGCCCATTATATTCACATGTTCCAGAAAATCACATGAAACTATTAAAAGGAAAACCTTATTCAAATTTTTTTACATTTATTTAACAGTTCAGGAACAACAAAACACACAGAAAGAAAATACCCCGGGGTTTTAAGGTTTAAGTTGTGGTACCATAGGTTGGCGCGCTGTTGGAGCTCTTTTATAATCCACAAGGAAATGTTTGTACTCCCTGTTCCTTCAGAGAAAATACGTTCAGATCCTACTCTGCACTTAGCTGAGCAATGGCGGATATGCTGGCACATTCCACGTGCAGTGGTGGGCCTCTCGTTGAAGACAAGTCCTGAGCACTTAAATATAGCAGCCGTTGCCGCCACGTCCGAAGCACACTACCAAACAGGAATAAACCTTTATAAACCTCCCGTCTAATCTTGTAGTGTTTATATTTTTACTGCCATTGTTATACTCACACAAAAGCTTGTTAGAAAAGCCCACTCCCACAGACACACGTTTCTCTCCCGTCGACAGAAGCAAAAGCTAATCTGCTAACATAGTTCCCATGTATTGCTACTGCTTCCACCATGTACAAAATGCACACACACATTTACCCCTGTTATGCAATTAGGTCTACAAACTCCTATATCCACCTGTAGCTAACTCAGCTAAACTATGAACATGTGTACAGAAAGTCTCTATGCTTAGTGTGGATCTCTCAACTCATGTTACTTGCAGCAGTCTCTTCCTAGTAATTCCACCCTGTAGGAACCTGATTGGCCGATAATTAGCTAAATTATTTCTGCATGGCTGTAAGAACACATTGACGCTTTATGCAAGAATGCATTGGTGATATGTTTAAAGTCAGCTTCAACCTGGGAATTTTGTGTCTCAATTTTTCTACATTTTAACAGTAATGCACTTTCCAATATAAAATAAAACAAAGTAAGGTTGCTTTTCCAGCCAACTTCCCTTGCTGCATGTTTGCTTGTTCTACTGACATCACTTTTGTCTTCAGTAAGAGAAAACCTTGTCCTATTGGCTTATCAGAACTCTGACCATTTAAATGTATTACATTTTCCATTCAAATAAACACACAAAAACTATTGTCACTGTCCAAACACTTCACTGGACTTTAGTAAAGCAGCACTGGCAAGTACATCCAGTATCCAAGATCTCTACTCCAACAGTGGTCAGATGTTAGATAAGGAGAGATGTGAGAAATGGAAATGTCATGAGCAGAAATATTTTGATTAGACAAAAAGGAAAATATTTCTAATGAAAATAGAAAAACACTTTTTATTTCCACCCAGACCAGAAGTGTAACTTCAATGCATTTTCTTTTCATATTCATAAAAGAAATGTTAATTTCTTTATTATTTTCAGTCATGCAGACACTCATAGTGTTTATGAAATTATCAGTGTAAATACTGTTTTCTAGGCCGCACGGTGTATGAGTGGGTAGCACATTGGCCTCACAGTCAGGAGGTTCAGGGTTAAAATCTCCGTTGGGCATCTCTGTGTGGCGCTTGCATGTTCTCTTCTGCGTGTGTGGGTTTTCTCCAGGTACTCCGGTTTCTTCCCATATTCCAAAAACATGAATGTTAGGTTAATTGGTGACTCTAAATTGTCCATCGGTATGAATATATATATATATGTGTGGCCTTGTGGCCTGCGATTGACTGGCAACCAGTCCAGGGTGAACCCCGGCTCTCGCCCAAAGCCAGCTGGGATAGGCTCCAGCATACCCGCGACCCTTTTGAGGATAAACAGCGTAGAATATGAATGATACTGTTTTCTTGTTAGTTGTACTAAATTTTCAGTATAAACGTATACAGTACTAATACTGTTTAGAAGGATTTCAAACTAAACGGATCCAGGACTTTATTAACTGGTATGATGGAAAGCACCTGCACCTGAACACCATCAAGATCAGGGAAATGGTGGTGGACTTTAGGAAAAACAGGACACACCCAGAACCTGTTCTCATTAAATGTGACGGTGTGGAGGTGAGTCACACCTATAAATACCTGGGAGTGCATCTGGATGATAAACTGGACTGCCAACTAGGATGCTACATGCAGGAAAGGACAGTCATCTGTACTTCCTCAAAATGTTGGCTTCTTTCATCATATTGAAGCTGCTAAAGATGTTCTACCAGACTTTGGTAGCTAGTGCTCTCCTGTATGCAGTGGTGTTCTAGGAGCATGAAGAAGAAGGACGCCAAACGCCTGGTCAAACTGGTGAGGAAGCCCGGCTCTGTTATTGTTACTGAGCTGGACAGCCCGATATCGGTGTCGGCGTCGGTATTACTACCACGGTCCTAACAGAGGGGGAGCAATAAAAACACACACTGGACTGCACTACAAATTTGAAGTGTTACGTTGTTGTGTTATGTTATGTTTCATATTTATAAATTTCTTCTTGTTCTATTTTCTTATTTTATGTTGTGATTAAGTATTAAGTTAATTATGACATTTCGCTTGATGGTTAATAAAGTCTGTCTGTACATTTACCCAACTATTTGGACACAGCCACCAAATGTTGTATAAGTGATCAGTTTTGCACTTTGGATCAGGTTGTGGTCACCAATGTGGCAGTTGGAAGGAACACACAGTGGTTCTCACACTGACTTGCCAACAACAGACTGGATGCAAAGTCAGGAAAATTATTCTTGGTGCAAAATAAGAATTCTAGAAATTGCCGACTCGGCCGCAAATGAATGGAACAGAGTGTTGTACACCATGCAGGAGAAAGTCTGCCATTATTGTTAGAAAGAGATGTGCAATGTATTTACTGGCTATGAGCTGAGAATAAAACGAAATTATACGCTCTTTGTACACTTTGATAAAATGGAAGTTATTTACTGAACACAAAGAATTTATATGAATATATAGAAATAAAAATTCATTACACTGCAGAAATATGACCTACATGTAGATATCAATAAAAACCTGAGCAGTAATATGAAACAAGCAATATTATTATCATCTATGATTTAATATGTATATAATAAAACACTAACAAAATAACTAGCAAGTGGGTTTCATGTCCATAAGGAACAACATAAATTTGATTTAAAAGTACTTATATTATATGATAGAAAGTATTTACACAATGCAACATTTATTTGAGTAATGACATTGTTAATATATTTGAATTCTAAATTATCATCACTGACTTGTCATGTATTCAACTAATCATGTAGAAAAACAAATTAGCTCACAAACAATACACTTAAAGCCGTGTCCAATGTCCTGTTTATTTACAACAACCAGTGTTATAAATCTACAACATTTTGATGTCACATACTTTTCTTTGTGTTTGAGGAGCTTGAAAAATGTCACATTTTTTGGACTATCCATAAGAGCAATTAATGGATGAGCAGTTTGGCAAGGACATGTTTCCTGTGCAATGTTTCTGGATTCTGCTCTTATTATTAAAATGGAAGTGGATGCCGAGTGTGCAGATCTGTTGTTAAAAAAGGGCTATTATACTAATTTTTGGGCTTTCGTACTAAGTTCTAGACTGCTATAGAGCAGCTACACACGATAACCCACACAGAGAATTTTCTAGATCTTCCAGAGTCTGCGCCTCTTCCGGTAGTGTTTCCCTGGGTTCCTTGCCTCCCGCCCAAACAGTCTGTGCAATTTACTCCATCCCCGGCCCTCCTCCAGGTATGCCTCCCACCGAGCCCACTTTGCTGTGATTGGTTAGAGGACTTCCGGATAGCTGCCTAACCCCACTTCCTCATTCGGCCAGCAAAGCAGTTCATAGTAAGCGGCCAGTTATCTTTTTTAAATGTCCGCTTTAAGGAGCTGTTAGCAGCTCCAGACATTGGCGAGCTTGTAATTTGCATGCAGGTAACACTCCCTCCGCTCCCTGTTTCCACACTCTATAATGCTACACAGATAACCGCTTTTGATTACTTCGTTATGATTACATCAACACGACCAGAAAAATTGGAAAGATGTCGGACTTCAGCAACAGTTTGGTGAATAATCCAGCTCCATATTGGCCCGAGTTCACAAAACACTCTTGCCGGCCGAGAATCAGCAACTCCAACCACTTCTACCTGATGCATGCCTTTTTAGGGAAGCTAAACAAAAATAGCTTTCCCTCACACCTGAACAAACATTTCCTGGAAACCATTGCTCAACGCGTTAACATGGTGACATTCTCGACAACAGAATGAGGCAGAGCAGGCGGGGGGACTACTTTGCAGCTGTCAATGGCTGCCCTGCATCAGAGCAGGGAGTGCATAATTATTAGGCTAATGAGTATTTTAACCACATCATCGTCTTTATGCGTGTTGTCTTACTCCAAGCTGTATAGGCTCGAAAGCCTACTACCAATTAAGCATATTAGGTGATGTGCATCTCTGTAATGAGAAGGGGTGTGGTCTAATGACATCAACACGCTATATCAGGTGTGCATAATTATTAGGCAACTTCCTTTCCTTTGGTAAAATGGGTAAAAAGAAGGACTTGACAGGCTCCGAAAAGTCAAATATAGTGGGATATCTTGCAGAGGGATGCAGCACTCTTAAAATTGTCAAGCTTCTGAAGCGTGATCATCGAACAATCAAGCGTTTCATTCAAAATAGTCAACAGGGTCGCAAGAAGCGTGTGGAAAAACCAAGGCGCAAAATAACTGCCCATGAACTGAGAAAGTCAAGCGTGCAGCTGCCAAGATGCCACTTGCCACCAGTTTTGCCATATTTCAGAGCTGCAACATCACTGTAGTGCCGTTCTGTCAGGCTTTGGAGTGTCCTTGCAAAGAAAGGTGGTTATATTGGTCACTGATTTGTTTTTGAATGTCAGAAATGAATATTTGTGAATGTTGAGATGATATATTGGTTTTACTGGTGAAAATAAATAATTGAAATGAGTATATATTTGTTTTTTGTTAAGTTGCCTAATAATTATGCACGGTAATAGTCCCCTGCACACACGGATATCCTCTGAAAATAGCTAAAACTAAAAACAAACTAAAAACTACTTCCAAAAATATTCAGCTTTGATATTAATGAGTTTTTTTGGGTTCATTGAGAACATGCTTGTTTTTCAGTAATAAAATTAATTAACAAATACAACTTGCCTAATAACTCTGCACTCCCTTGTACGGCGTGTACCTGGGTATGCCCATATATATAGACGTCCCGATGTTGTGATGCAACATGCAGAGCCACGCATAGCTGCTCCCAGGGTTCACTTCCAAATGCACAAACATCACACGTTTAACACGAGAACACAACATTGTAACAGTTGTAGGTCAGAAAAGAGGAAAAGCATAATACGTCCCCTTTAACTCTGCAGTCCAAAAGGTTATCCACAAACCACGCCCCCAACCCTAGAGCCAACTACTGACTGCCTCAACCCTTATTTTACCAAAAAAGTAACTGTATTAGTAAAGACGTTGCACTTCCATAAAAGTAATTAGTTAATTAGTAATGATTGTGTTAATTTTATGAAAAACCTTTAAATATGTAAAATAATTATGATTATGATCTTGTGACTTACAGTTTGTTGATTCAATCGATTTTCACAGCCACCACAGACCACGTGACCATGCACGCCCTCCACCCCTCTGCAAAAGTCATTTAGAATACCTGTTTCTGGTAAATAACAACGGTAATATAGGTAATAGTAGGCTATTGCTGTTATGTTTACTGATGTTACGCATTGGGCTGGTAAAATTGATATTTCAACCAAAAGGTGCAACATTGGATTGGTCTCCGAAGTCATCGGAAATCAGCAGAAAGGTTTCTCTTACCTCTCACCAGGTAAAACAGGTCACACACAAAAAAAGAATTACTGTTGAGAAAGTGTTTGTTCTCCACCACGTCACCGGGCTGCGGGGGATTTGTGTTTCAGTTCAGTAAGTGAAATAAATACCGCAGTATCGGGTCGATAGGGAAATTTGCAGTTTCGCATCAGCCGATGACACAAATGTTATAAAATTAAATATAAATATAGGATTTACAGTACAACGCGCTGTGATATAAACGGGGGCGGGTGTTGTGCTGTTCCTAAATAGTCGGTGCAGTGCATTTTCCCCAGCACTGTCAACTAAAGAAACGTAATGCTGACACGAAAACACGCCTTATGTAATGAAGCAAACGTCAGAAGAAAGTGAAACCTACAGCTTGCCCACTTGCAATATCCAATACTGCCACTAGATGACGTCATGTCATCACTCGTGAACAGGTGACTGTGTCCGTTGCCATGGCAATGACGCTGCGCAACGCTAACCGTAAGCAGGTCAGTGAATTAAGCCGATGTAATTTGTGATTTTAGCTCCATGTATTTATTTGTTTACTGTTGGTGACAAATAGAAACTATGAAGAAGCAACAGGGCTCGTTCTCAACAGCCGAGATGATTCCTGTTGGTTTCCCATGATGCATCGCTTTATTTAGCCTTGTCGCTTAGGGACATGATAGCAACCTGACACAGCCGCCCGGCCGAGCCTTCGGAAGCATCAGACATGCTCGACGAGGCGCAGCGTCCTTAAAGTGAGCCGTCGGTGGCTTTTGTCCTTTCCACGACATCTGTACCGTTTCTCGTCAACTTGTCGACGGCCGTGCTGTTTTAGCCTCAAGGTAAGCACTCGAACATTACCGGGGCTACATTGTCGTTAGCCGCCCGGCTAAACAGTCCAAGCGTCACTCGAGCTTCCCCTATAAGGACAGCCTTGTTTCAGACAAACAATTGTATTTACATGTTGATTATACGTCAATTCGGTGTTGACTTGCAAGCAAGTTGCCTTCATTGATGTGATAATGGAGGAGAAATGCCCTTCATCACGGAATAAAAGATGGTGGTATGTGTCCAAATGCTCATTATGGGTGGGAATGGAATGCAACGTTCCTTGTAAAAAATGTGTAATACTTTAAGACGGTGCTGGTGCCTTGGCAAGGCCGACAGAAAAAAGCAGGAAGCGATCTTTCCAAATGCAGGTTAAGCTGTGCCAATGAGGCCTTTTGTTTACTAGGGTGGGTTTGGACCCTTGTCTCTGTGCTGGGGTTCTGTGAATTTGTGCTGCTGCCGCAACGTCACATGTGAGCTTGGGTGCTGTCCGCAATGCAGGTGCTGAAACTGGAAGCGCACTTCGAAGTACGCAGCATCCAAAGACTGGGTTATACACACGCCGGACACCTCACGAGGCACACTTGATGCAACGGAATCCACTCTTTAGTGTTGATTGTCACAGCAGTTTATAATTTGGTTTTAGTCATAGTTGACTAACATGTGTTTTAATTGTAGTCATCATAAACATTTCTTTAGTTTTAGCCAGCTAAATTTCACATGTGGTCTCAATGAGTACAGTGGCTCCTTGCACATTTTGGTTCTTCATTTGCGACCTCGCAAAATTTTGGTCACTTTAAGTTAGTAATAATTATAGATGTACAGCATCCATGTACCAGCCCACATTTTTTTACATGCTTGCCTGATTACTAGTTATTAGATTATTAGTTGGGTGGGGCAAAGGGAAATTGAAATATATACTGTATATCCCTCATTTATCATGGTTAATAGGTTACAGACCCAACCAAGATAAGTGGTTTTGGCAGTATGATTCCTTATTTATAAATCAAATATTTTCATCATTAGAGCATATAAAAAAACGTGTACACGACCTTATAAATATGGTTTTTAACATTATTAGATCTAGCTAGATATTTAATAACACCCATATAATCACCTTTACACTCATATTACCCAATATAGTAGAAATAATAAAAGTAACAAGCCATGTAAGACATATTTAAGACTTGCGCAACTCAGCTTGGTATGTGTTATGGCCGCCGCCCATTTTGCGATGATTCAAACCTAATATTACAGTAACATTACTGACACATAGTGACCACTGTATAGTGCTGTGTCAAAAACTATATCTTTGAATGCCTTTTGCAGTATTTGTATTTTAGTTAGTCTAGCCATTTTTGTGGTTGAAAATGCTTGATTTATGGAGAAGATACAAACATTTGCTTAAATATACATGTTTATGGCTAATAATAGGCCATATTCAATCACACAACAGCCCGATTTATCAATTCATATGTTTTTAAAAAAATATTTGAGCGAAACCATGAAATTCGAAGCACAAAGAGGTGACGGATGACTGTATAACACTTTTCAACGCTATATGCAGCTTACTAAATTCATCTGTTCATCTTTATCTTACACAATCATCCATTAGTGGTGAGTACCTATACATTTTTTGTTAGAATGCGTACGTTTCCTAAGTGTTTGACGCATATTTAGAGTTTAAACCTGGATTGTGTTGCGACTTAACAATGGCAGGGGAGTTGCGTGGGTGGAGGTGAACCATGTGTCAAAAAGAGACATTTTTATGGGAGTCTCAATTACTTATTTTGCCATTTGCCGGTAAGTTTGAAACCGAACGCCACAAAAAGCGGTGATCTACTGTTTACAATAAGTTCATAATTTCACAATAATCTTAGAGTGAAACTGCACGCATAAATGTTTCTTCATATGGTGAATAATAATAATATGTAAATAATATGAGTCAATACAATCCATGTATAAATGAGTAAATCAACCCTTTTCAATGTTAAATGTGCCCATAAATTTACTCTTCTCTTTCTCTCAGGTGTAGCTATATTGCAGTGTGGCACTTGTTACAACATTGTCGCATACAGTCTCGTTTCTTGGTGGAAACTTCTGATTGGATCTCCTCCGCTACTCATCACCACCTGTGATTGAATGTATTCCTAATGTGTCCCTACTGTCTACAAGATGATATTACGATAAATTATTAGAGACCTGGAAGCTCTTTCTTTAACACTGCTTCAATGGGAGTACTTCCAGCTTTCCAGCATGCCTTACTGTGGATTTTTTGTAGTTGTTGACTATTCCGCGTAGTAGTAGTAGTAGTTGCCTCGTGGATGTACTTACCTCTTAACTGTTGTATTTGTGTTTGCATCGTGATTGTATAGTGTTCTGTCAGATACTTGAAACTCTCTCACTCCACAGTACATTCATGCGTGTACTCAAGACAAGTCAAAGTCAAAAGAAAAGTCAACTAATTCATGTGCTTGCTTGAATGTTGGCCAGCAATCCTCATTGGCCACAGGGCAGTGGAGCCAACTCGCCCAGACCAGGATGGCCCACTGGGGGATGGGAAGAGTGAGGAGGAAGTGTCAGGCGTCATGCTAACGACAGTGCAGCATGAGTACAATGGCAAAGTTTTAGTGATGCAGCTCTTTTTGTCATGCAGTCAAATATTGAAAATACATTTTAGCATTTAGATATTAAATTGAATGTTATTGTGAATCGAGATCGTGTTTTTTTTGTGCAGCCCTAGCACACCATAATACTTTTTCATGATTGTTGTTCAATTGAGTAAATCAGAAAACTGAGGGTAAGTTAAATGAGAGGAAATGTGCATGTATTGCAGAAGCATCTGGGAGTGTCAAGATGAGGATGGTAGAAACTGGCTAATGTTATATTTGGCTGCAGTCATCCATTATTTATGTTTTATCTGGAACATTCAACACTAGTTGCTTTTTGAACAGGAAAAATGTTGTTTATTTCTGCATTCACCCTAGACTACCTCCCTTCGAGCACCGCTGTTTTGCATATACAGAGAGTGCAGAATTATTAGGCAAGTTGTATTTTTGAGAATGAATTTTATTATTGAACAACAACCATGTTCTCAATGAACCAAAAAAAACCTCATTAATATCAAAGCTGAATATTTTTATAAGTAGTTTTTAGTTTTAGCTATTTTAGGAGGATATCCGTGTGTGCAGGTGACTATTACTGTGCATAATTATTAGGCAACTTAACAAAAAACAAATATATACCCATTTCAATTATTTATTTTCACTCTTCCACTGTTCCGAGAGGTGTACTGTTTTCCCTCCTTGTAAATCTCACATTTGATGATGGACCACAGGTTCTCTATGGGGTTCAGATCAGGTGAATAAGGAGGCCATGTCATTAGGTTTTCTTCTTTTCAACCCTTTCTTTCCAGCCACACTGTGTAGTACTTGGACCATGTGATGGAGCATTGTCCTGCATGAAAATTATGTTTTTCTTGAAGGATGCAGACTTCTTCCTGTACCACTGCTTGAAGAAGGTGTCTTCCAGAAACTGGCAGTAGGACTGGGAGTTGAGCTTGATTCCATCCTCAACCTGAAAAGTGCCCCACAAGCTCATCTTTGACGATACCAGCCCAAACCAGTACTCCACCTCCACCTTGCTGGCGTCTGAGTCGGACTGGTGCTCTCTGCCCTTTACTGATCCAGCCACGAGCCCATCCATCAGGCCCATCAAGACTTACTCTCATTTCATCAGTCCATAAAACCTTAGAAAAATCTGTCTTCAGATATTTCTTGGTCCAGTCTTGATGTTTCAGCTTGTGTGTCTTGTTCTTGATCTTGTGTCTTGTGTGCACGCTTGACTTTTGTCAGTTCATGAGCAGTTATTTTGCGCCTTGGTTTTTCCGCACGCTTCTTGCGACCCTGTTGACTATTTTGAATGAAACGCTTGATTGTTCGATGATCACGCTTTAAAAGCTTGGCAATTTTAAGAGTGCTGCATCCCTCTGCAAGATATCTCACTACTTTTTACTTTTTTTACCTATTTTGCCAAAGGAAAGGAAGTTGCCTAATAATTATGCACACCTGATATAGGGTGTTGATGTCATTAGACCACACCCCTTCTCATTACAGAGATGCACATCACCTAATATGCTTAATTGGTAGTAGGCTTTCCAGCCTATACAGCTTGGAGTAAGACAACATGCATGAAGAAGGTGTTGTGGTCAAAATACTCATTTGCTTAATAATTCTGCACTCCCTTTAATTCTATCTGTCCGCTGTCACCTTCATGTAATTGCATGACTTATGTTATTGCTGACTGAGGTCATGCCTTAGCAAAAATGGAAATCAATCCAAGCTATTCTAGGAAAGGGCTGGGACGAGAGCTATGCTGGCACTGGCAGCCTTTACCGGAAGGACTACACATTACTCATCAATAATGGATAATCTCCTCAGCCTTTATGGCTCACCAATAACTGCGCTTTTGTGTGTTTTTCATCAGTAGAATTTCTTTTCCTCTTTAATGTGAAAAGCGTGTAGTGTGTATGTTATTGTGTATGTTACTCATATTATTGAGACATGAGGTTGCATGCAAGGCTTTGGGGTGTTTTGTTCTAGCACACTCAGTGTATGCAGACAAAGAGGCTTTCGTTGCTCTCAGGAGACCTGTTACAGAGATCAATAAAAATGCTGTGCTCACTTTATTTTATTTCTGGTAGTGGATGAAGATGTGACTGAGTGCTTGTTTGGGTTGGCTCTGGAGATATACAGTGGTGCGAAAAACTATTTGCCCCCTTCCTGACTTTTTATTCTTTTGCATGTTTGTCACACAAAATGTTTCTGATCATCAAACACATTTTAATATTAGTCAGAAGTAACAGAACAGAAGTAAACACAAAATGCAGTTTTTAAATGAATGTTTTGATTATTTAGGGAGAAAAAATACAAACCCACATAGCCCTGTGTGAAAAAGTAGTTGCCCCTGCACCTAATAACTGGTTGGGCCATCCTTAGCAGCAATAACTGCAATCAAACGTTTGCGATAACTTGCAACAAGTCTTTTACAGCGCTCTGGAGGAATTTTGGCCCACTCATCTTTGCAGAATTGTTGTAATTCAGCTTTATTTGAGGGTTTTCTAGCATGAAGCGCCTTCTTAAGGTCATGCCACAGCATCTCAATGGGATTCAGGTCAGGACTTTGACTAGGCGACTCCAAAGTCTTCATTTTGTTTTTCTTCAGCCATTCAGATGTGTGTTTGGGGTCATTGTCCTGCTGCAGCACCCAAGATCGCTTTAGCTTAAGTTGACGAACAGATGGCCGGACATTCTCCTTCAGGATTTTTTGGTAGACAGTAGAATTCATGCTTCCATCTATCACAGCAAGCCTTCCAGGTCCTGAAGCAGCAAAACAACCCCAGACCATCACACTACCACCACCATATTTCAAGTTCAACTTTTGTCTTGTCAGTCCACAAGATATTTTCCTAAAAGTCTTGGCAGTCATGATTTTGTGTTCAATTATGTTATCTTCAACTAATGGTTAACTATTTTTTATGAGCAGAAACATTTAAGTGTGACAAAAAGTCAGGAAGGGGGCAAATAGTTTTTCACACCACTGTAGACATGCAGTGAGTGAGGCTGAAGGGTGGAAAAGAAAGATATAGGTTTCTGCGACTGGTCTCCTTAAGTGGGCTTTACTTTTGTATATTGTAGTGAGGGGCATAATGATGAATTAATTCATTGATCATTAAGAATTTGATTATGTGGAATTAATTTTTGATTAATTGCATTTTGAGGCAAAATGGAGTGCACTACTTGGCGGAAAACAGCAGAGGTGCTGTTCTTTTAAAGTCCATCTCAACCACTTTGAGGTCCAAAAAATCATATGACGTCAGCTATGGGAATTTGAATTTATGAGATTATTTATTGAAATTCAAGTCCAATGAGTAGCTTGAAATAGTGCAAAGATAAGTGGTGAAATAACAAAGGTTTAAAAAAAACATAAGTTTATCCAAAACCCAAAAATAGCTCACAAATTTCAGAATTATAACTAAAAGGCCTGCTTCTGGCACCACAAAATGGGTCAACAATTTCAAGCTGTTCTGCAGAAATAGATGTGGATAAAGCCTTGGCAATTGGTGCTACTAATTCCTATTCTGACCGGTAGTGTACATCCACAAATACTTCCACTAGAGCACAACCATAACAAACAACATTATTCTGATTATATTAGACAGATAGATTTGTAATATAGAATCTACCACACATAGAAAATGGATTGATCACATCACTCCAAAAGCTTTGGGAACCCAAACGTTTGGAGGGGTGTGTATAATTGTACCATCCATTCATTTTCTATACCACTTGTCCTCATTAAGGTCACAAGTAAGTGGGTCTACTGCTTCCTAAATGGATTGTTAGGGATCAGGTTAGCAAAACATTTCTTGACAATTTTTTATCACCGCATCCCAGTATATGCACATGAAATGGCTCGACTGACCTTGACATTCATCTAGTTTTTTTCCCCTCTTTTTCCTTGTATTATAAATGGAATTAGCCATGGCATCAGCCAATGTTACGCTGGAAAATCAGCTGCACAGCGCGCAGAAAAACCTGCTCTTCCTCCAGCAGGACCACGCCAACACACTGAAGGGGCTGCATGCAGAGATCCGCCGATTACAACAGCAATGCACAGGTGATTTTATTTTTTTTCCATACTTGTTTGGGAATATCCTTTAGTAACAACATGCCTCCCAGGTGTTTTATGGGAACGTATGGTACATCTTCAAACAAATGGAGAACTAAGGAAAAAGGGTGGAAGTGGAGTCTGTTCATGAATCTGGATGACTTTTGGATGACAATTTTTCTTAAGACATATTTTCTGAGCAGTCATATAAGTAATAAATTAACCACTATTAAAAGTGTAAGAACTCTCTGGTAGAGTAATGGTACAAGCTTCCGACCCAGGAATAACCAACCATTGGGGATATCCAGTACCAGTTCCTGACCTGAATAAATA
Source organism: Oostethus manadensis (assembly GCA_024372805.1). Taxonomy (NCBI): domain Eukaryota; kingdom Metazoa; phylum Chordata; class Actinopteri; order Syngnathiformes; family Syngnathidae; genus Oostethus; species Oostethus manadensis. The sequence continues at coordinate 6,756,751 of QODF01000102.1, forward strand.
AATAAATCTGGCCTAAAAACAAAGCCAATTTCCATGCAATCATGTCGTGGCAACCCTTAATGAAATGAAAAGTCGAGAGACAACAATTGTACATGTAAAACAATAAAATGACACTGAGCTGGATTGCAGATGCAACTCATTATGTAACATCCGTTATAACATTATTTAACATTCTTAACTATCATCCTGTGAAACGTTACCCACTTTTAATAGTAAAACATACAAACATGCCGCAGGTTCTTCTTCTCTTAAAACCCCTTGTTTAGTCTTGTCTTTGTTTAGAAATAGGTGACACAAAAAAGATAGCTGAACTGAACTTTTGAATTTTTATCCCAATCCTAGATTATCCCCTCCTTAATATTTAAGGAGATTATTTGTGTGAAATGCACTCAGATGGCTTTAATCTGCTAACAGCACACCTTCATGATACTACATCATGTAAGACAGGAGTGTTCAATTTTTTTCACATTAGGTTTGTGTTCGTCTAAAACGTGTATGCGGCTCATCCCTATGAAACGCTTTAACAATCCTCACACAGGTAATAAAACACAATTTATATTCAGTTTTACACATTAAGAAACAATTAGAGGCATACAGTATTATACTTAGATTCTTCAAACCCATGTTTTCTACTTTCTGGAAAATCTTGCGTGAAATGACTTAAAACAGCGCCATCTGCTGGATTCATAACTGCAGTGCTCTTTTGCTCATGTAGATAGTGCCTTCAAACCACTTTCTATTTAAGTTACCATTGGAAAAAAACAAATCATTTACTATTTAAATCTGCAAATATGTGGGGCACAAATGCCAAACTGAATAGGCAATGGAGGATATACTTTAAATACTCTGAGACAGTTGTAGTAAGACCTTCACCCACAAAGTGCTGCATGCCTTTCCTTTAAAGATCTCACATAATTTTCTTCTAAACTCTAAATGCTGCTAATGTAACAGTGACCTTATGCAAAGACTGATCTGTTGTGCCCCATTAATACATGTTGCTGGTTCAAATATGATTTCTACCTGAGTAATTCATACAATAAGTGTCCCTTGCCTGTGTTTTTTCACAGACCTGACATATGAGCTGACTGTACGAAGCTCTGATCCTTCAGGTAAGCATCTCAAATAGTGGGGCAGGTGCGGTTAGCTGTCAGGGAGTACTTTAAATGTTATGTGCAGACCTGCCAACATGTCCAAATTTATCATACTCAGCATGCAATGTGACTCTTGAATACACTTGTATGCTTCACAGCTCTCCATTTTGTTGCATTTTTCTGGTTGCAGTTTCAAGTTCAGTCTGTATAGTACAAATCAATAAATACTGTACATATTATCAGTTTCTCAATAGTATTTCAAATCAGAGAGGATAGGGGTAGAAAATAACCGAGAATGGCGTGATATCATGTCTTTAATCTTTGAAGCTTTTACAGCACTTCCTTTTGCTGGTACGAAATAGTTTATATGGTGTACAGTATCTATCTCAGCATTGGTATCTCAGTGACACAGCATTTGCATTGTGGGACTCCTCATTGTTCATTAGATCTGTATGTTCTTTGCCAACTGCCCGTGCCCCGCGTTGCTGTGGCCGGGGCCATGTGACTTGAGCATTGATACTGGCTGGCATTATACTGTAGTTGTCAAACACCCAGGGATACTCCACTCCAGATTTTTTTTAATGTACAGTATATACTGTATTTGTGTACAGCCTCACCTGGAAACATGCCATGTCCCGCCACACAGAACGTGTGGCTTCATAACATGGGCTGGCCCAAATTTGATAGACTATCATGTGTCAATGTGGAACATCAGAGGTTAAGAGTGCAGGAAATTAGATTATCTGTTGAAACTCTAATACATAGCCTGGAATGTGCTAAATCACTATGCTACTCTTAAATCGCCACCCCCAAACTACAGTATGTCATCTCATCATTTCACTTTAGTTGATTTTTTTTTTCATTTTAAAACGTGATGCTAGCACTGAAATCACTGCACTTGCTTACTTTATGATTAGGATTTGATATATAAGCAGCAGTAATGGCTGCAAGAGTGCTTGGATGTTGGAGTGAGAGTCATCCCCTGTGCGAAGTTCTTGATGTAATGTGAGCCAGGAGCTTTCTGAACACTGCACTTTAGTATCCATGCAACCATACTCTGGCGGTGTATTTATATGATATGTTTGTCACCTTAAGGCGCCTTCACTACAGTTTTCCTTTATCTTGTGCAGATGACTTGATGGGTTTGTAAACTTGGCTGATAACTACAGTATATGGATAATGTACTTGGCTAATGTACACCAGCCAAATGCAATTTAAGCCGCCGGTGACTCAACTTTTCCAGCAAGTGTTGAATAATTTAGATAATATTTTGTCTAGGTCAATATATGCTAAGCTATCTGAATAAAAACGTAATTAGTAGAATAGCTAATGACATATTTCAGAAATAACAAGTTCATTTTATCCTTACGATAAGCCAAAGGTCTAATTCAAAAGGAGCTGTGGTCTTAAAGTGGCCCCCAGGGCTCACTTTAAAAGAAGGGGACCTCAAAGCAAGCAAATTATCATGAAAAGAAGGAATGCAGCTAATTTTAAAATATGAGGTGCACCTCCCTTGGGGGAAGACCAAAAGTGATAGTTTGGATTTTTGACATGAAGTTGTATGACGTTCCAATCGTTAATGTAGTACATCTTATGTACTATAATGTAGTACATGACTTACCCCCAGTTTGGATTTTTGACATGAAGTTGTATGACGTTCCAATCGTTAATGTAGTACATCTTATGTACTATAATGTAGTACATGACTTACCCCCTAATTCGTCCCATGACTCCAGTTCTGGTTGGATTTTGGTGATGAAAAATGTACATCCGGTTAGTTGCTGGAGCTAAGTAAAGCATTTGGCTTGTCAAAACAATATGCATTCAAAAGAGTAATACATTACATTTGCATAACAAAAATGCCTAATCAAAAAAATCAGACCTCACAAATCGCTCTGCTTTCCTTTCCTTTATCATCTTATTAAACTCTTTACTTATGTAGTGCCAGCAACTAACCAGCACCATTACCAAAATCCAACCAGACTTGGACTCATGGGACGAAATGGGGGGTTAAGTCACTGTGTAGTAATAATGAGGATGTCATACAACTTCTTGTCCAAACATCAGAGCTGTCCCTTTAGAGTGAGCCTTTGTAACTTCTGGTAAATGTAAAATTTTCTAATTTTTAGTTCCTACTGTGAGAGAGAAGACACTGCGGGAAGGTCCAGAAAATCTGTTTAATGAGGGCTAAAGATTTTTCAATTAAATTGCTGTGCTATATCTGTTGGTTGGGTGTTTATATAACAATGTCTTTTTGTCTGTTTACACATTACTAACAGAATTTTTAGGTAAGGGGTCAAATGACTTTCTCATAGCAAAATGGCCGCAGTTAGTTCGGTTCAATTACTGTGTTCACTGCTGACGAAACAAACCTTAACAAGGCTGCAAAATAGAGTTTGATTTAAACAGACCAACTTTGTTCCATGTGCCTTGTTGTGTCATCAGTTGTCGCATACATTGTCGTAACTGCTTCATATTGCTCATGCAGACAGCGGTGAGGTGCGATGCAGAGAGCTGCAAAGGAGGTGTGAGGAGCTGGAAGCAGAGCTGAAGAAGAAGGAGGAGGAGAACACGGAGCTGCTCAGGGATCTGGAGCAGAAGAATGCCATGATCTTTGTTCTGGAAAACACTATCAAAGAGAGGGAGAAGAAGTACCTGGAGGAGCTGAAGATGAAGAGCCACAAGCTGGCCATTCTGTCGGGGGAGTTGGAGCAGAGAGCGAGCACCATCGCTTACCTTACGTCACAGCTTCACGCCACAAAGAAAAAACTGCTGGCAGGCAGCTCCTCAGAGGGAAGCCCAAACGTCAGCCCGGTCACATCTTTCAAGCCCACGCCTCCTCCACCCAAAGACAGGCAACCTGAAACCCCACGGCGCCGCATGAGGAAGAGCCTCTCCCAGCCCCTTCACCCTGAGTTGACAGAGGTGTACCGCCTCGGCCCAGACGGTAAGCGAGTGGTCCTGCGAGACACTGTGGACGCTATGCCCGACCCGACTCCCTTCCTGCAGGCTGGGAAAGAGTCTCCCGAACTGCAGGTAGTGCGAGAAAGACCTGCTGTTATCCCTCCAATCGCCTCGGAACGCCCCCCTGTGCCTCCTCTGGGATCTACTGCCAGCCCTCGTCACAGCCCAGCTCGGGACCGCCAGTACAGGGCTCACATCGGAGTGGCCCACCGTATCCCCCACGGAACAGCTCCTTTGGCCCCACCCCAGGCAGAGCTGGAGACTCTAGCAGTGGACCAGGTTAAAGAAGAAAAGGTTGTGAGGAAACGTTCTGGAGCTGACAGGACAGTTTAAAGCTGTTACATTTGCACATGAATGCACATACGTATATACAACAAGGGGCAGAAAGCAGCCCAACCCACTGTGTAGCCTGCTTTATACGCAACACTGTAACGTGAAAAGAAAATGATATCATGTATTTCATCTTCATGCACATTTGAAAAAGGACTACTAGGAAGCATGCCACATGTTTCTTCTAAGTGTTGTAATACACACGCATCATACTATGCTGTGTGGCGCATTCAACAAATCCTCAGCCAAATATCTGCATCAGTGCCTGCTAGGTGCAAACACGCACATGTCTACGTAGACATGGAGAACATCTCTCCGTATCGTCTTTTCAAAAACATACTGTAACAAGATGTCTGCAGCAGCATAGGATGACAGTACAGTGATTCAATTAATACCTTCTAAATGTCTTTCATGCGCCTGCTTGCAATATCAGTATAGTAACACTACAGTAGTGTAAGTTGCATAATCAGGGGGAAATAGACATCCTTTAGCTTTCTTTACTGAACTGGCAACAGCACATGTATTTATGCTTCAATTCAATGCAAGCTGAAGGTCATCAACACACGTGTGCACATGCCTTTCTGGAGGGGAAAAAGATGGAAGATAACGTAGATGGAAGTTTCAGCAAAACCATCTCCATGTTTGTGATTTTTTTAAAGGGCATTTTTAAAAGCACTGCTCCAATAGGATTTTGTGATAATAATGATACTTTATTAAGTCTGCACATTTGTAAGGGATTGTTTTTTTAATTTTTAGATAATACAAAACCACCTCAGATAGTAATTATTATCACTTTATATCCTGCTTTTCACGTAACACTTGTCCTTCAATAATCCACACAATAAAGCAATTCTTTTTTGTTTGCCTACTCCCTTTCTGTAACAAGATACAACACTCAAGAACATGAGGAGCACAGTGGAGCAAGTGGATAGCATGGAATCCTCAAAGCATGTTCGAGGCATGAATCCCGGCTCGAACCTCCCCGTGCTTGTGTGGGTTTCCTCAGACTGTCTAAAAGCATGCATGCTGGGTTGTGACTGTCCACATATGTGAATATGAGTGTTGGTTTATATTAGGGCTGTCCACAATAGCGCGTTAACTGTGGTATTTAACGCATACGCGTCATGACAAGCCACGGCTCTATGTTTTGACAATAGACTATGGCACCGTGTAGCTCCCCATGGAGTCTGTAGCTCTTTTATAACTTTATTCTGACCTGAACTCATCAGATCTCCCAACTCCTAACATGCACGTCTCTAATCCATTCATCAATGCAACCACACTTCCTCGGTGTCACCAAACAGACCGCGAGATGCATTCATGGACACTCCGAACATCACATCGTTGTCTTTATTGCTCGTGTATGTGTGGGTTAAATAAACAGTAATACAAAGAAATCACTCACTTTGTAACTCTTAATGTGGATGTTAAATTTGCTGTATTTAAGTATGATTGGAAATCCCAGAAAATTCTAAACTTGAATTTAACTTAAGTTACATTGTGTTTTTGAATGCACCCCCTCATTTAAACAGTTAAGTCTTATTCAAATATTCTGATATTAAAAAACGTTTGTACAAAGTACAGTAAAAATAAGCACATTTCAGACAGAGTCCGAGATGGTGATTAATCATGATTAATTTGAAAACGGACTAATCTGATTAAAAATGTTAATCATTTAACATCCCTGGTTTGTACATGACAAATCCAAAGTCAGCTGGGAAAGGCTCCACTCACACATGAAATCATTAACTTTCCCAATTAATCAGTCAAGGAAATTTAAGTTGAATGCGTTTGCCAAATCTCACTGAAAGGATCAACGCTAAGGTGAGTAAAGAGCTGTTGTTGCAAACCAGCTGTGCTAATACAATTTTATCTTAACTTATTTGTCATTTTACAACATAAAGCAACACAACTGCATGAATATACAATATATAGACAAAACTAATTACAACTCATTCCAATATCTTGCAGATTTTTCACAGAATGGTGTAAACTGTTTTAGGTGTAACTGAGTAAGAAAAGAGTTAGTCAAGTAAGTGTAGAAATTACTTATTTGACAGTACCCAGTGTCCTTCCATTCATTATTTCGGGTGTCCTTCCATTCATTATTTCGGGCGAGAGGCCTGGCACAGTGTGGACTAGTCGCCAGTCAATCGCAGGCCACTAGCAGCCGCTGCTTAAAGAGTGCACGAGTGACCCCTGGTGGTTAAACCAGCCTCCATGTTGTTACAATCGGGCGACAGCAGGACACCGGTACAGAGCATCTGCAGGGCTTCGTCAACTTTGTCAGCAAACAGCGATACTCCTTAGTCAAGAAATTGATATCATCCAGAATTCATATAGAAAAAGGCCGAGGCACAGATCAAGAAAATCGTGTGTACTGTTCGAAAGAGAATGACTTTTTCGAGTATGGCTCACCATCTGTGCAGGGTCAACGTTCAGATCTCCAATCCGCAGCAAGTCTACTCGTCAGCAGCAGTGGATCATTGAAGACGGTCGCCGAGAGCTACCCATCTGTATTTATACGATATGGTCGTGGCCTGCGTGACTATTCAAATGTAATGAATCTGATTTGTTTTAAAATTACGTGGACCAAGGTGGTTGTGCTTACCGGTCCTCCTGTTTGTGGCAAGTCCAGACATGCCCCCTCTTTTGAAGGGTCAAAGTACTATAAACCACGTGGTGAATGGTGGGACGGTTATAATCAGGAAGAATGTGTTGTGTTTGACGATTTTTACGGGTGGTTGAAATACTGTGATCTCCTCAGAGTCTGTGACCGATATCCATTGAAAGTACCATTCAAGGGAGGTTTTGTAGAGTTTACATCACGTACTGTTGTTTTCACCTCCAATGTCGAAGTGGAATGCTGGTACAAGTTCGAGTCATTTGATGCTGCTGCCATATTTCGTCGGATAAATGAATACAAGATATATGATGTCTGTTCAAAATGTTTTATTGAAAGGCCATTGTATTCACTGCCTTTTCCAATAAACTTCTAAACAGCAGATGTACTGGTGTCAGTAGTGGTCTCCTGCTGGGCCCTGCAGCTATAGTGACTACATTTCTAAAACTTAACCCATAAACGCTATTTTTATGCAACATCAATTTAGTTATTAGTTAGTATTTTTAGAAAAATAAACAATTTAATACAGGCTTGGCTCAAACATGCTTTGTCTGAATTTGCAGGTTAACGTGTATTCCATTAGAACACAATGGTTTTATGGCAGACTGGGTGAAATCTTTCCTTGCATTTCACTGTTAGTGACAGAGCGGGAAATACGTTTAGCATAAAAGTTCATGTAAAGCATTCATCATTCATTGTCATTGAAATTTTACAACTATTTTTGATCGTCATGGTAATAAATGGCAAAAAAAAATCCTGTGACAAAGGGGACATGTACATATTTTTCTAATTACTGAATGATTCTGTTGGGCTGCTATGAAGCACTCTCACTGTCTCTGCACTAAACACAGGATCAAATCATGCACATATAGGGAGTAGTTGGTCAATACGGATGTTTTAGTCAGGGGCCCTTAAAACTCCCCACCCTTTCCCCTCCTTTACAGCACCCCTGCATACAATATAAAGTCCAACCTATGCACAAGCTTAGTTAAAACACCCTCCATTTTGTTACATATAATAGTATCAAACAAAAATCATTGATTTGGATTATTAAGTCAAGTCAACAGAGCTTTTCAGTTAGCAAAAATCCATTAATTTTTTATGCTGCTTATCAACAAATGACAAATATGTACCTTTTCTGTTTCTTGACGATCACTTTTGTATGACTGCAACAACTAATTTAAAGGGGGTAGAACAAAAAAGTACAATGAGCGGGAAGTGAATGCATCAACAAAGCTGAGCACAAATGATTTCCAACATTACATTTCATTAAAATACATTTTATTTGTAGAAAAACAATATTTAAATTAACTTTGTTTCTTGAGATTCATGGGTATGCTTCAGAGATACAAGACATCTGTGTGGTTTATATATGATTCATTTTGGCCAATGTTGATCCATATACTGTAGATGGCCACTAAACACTCCACAGGACACCCAATACATAACATTTACATACAATTACACACATCAAGGACAAACCGTATTTTGTCTTCCTTGGTCAAAAACTAAATTCCTAAATGATCTCTAAATTAAAACCATTCCAAATGGTGGCATATATAAATATTTACGTTTGACTTGAGGCTTCAGATCAAGATGAAATCTAAAAAAATGCTATATTGCTTGATGAAAATGTCATTTTAAAATCCTCTTGACATGCATCCACAGCAAAGGCAGTAAGTATATAGATTAAATGAAGTAAAGTGCCTTGTTTCCATCCTGATCCAGAATTTAATTCTGCTTGTAGCTAACAACTTACATGGAGGTGTGAATGCATACATTCCAGGTTGCCATGCTCTTTTTGAACCATCACTGTGCAATCCTTGTGATGGAATCCTGCACACATAGGGGAAATGAATTTATACTATCTTCATGTGAAAAAAAGAAACATGTAGTGAAAAATAGCAGCACACCTAAATCTTAGAGAGCGAGTTGCTCCAGTTGTTTCTCCAGTTGCTTAGTGCTAACGTTTCGGTCACTGTGAGGGACGGCGGGCAGTGAATCCAGTAGGTCGTCACCTGGGACGTTTGGCAGGTGCTCTGGTGGAACGGGATTCGGCTTAGATTCATCCAGTAACGACTTCAGTTCTTCCTCCAACTCATCTATGTCTTCATCTAACAAAAAAAAGACTTATTTATTAAGTGTATCTTTAATAAACGGCCACCACTCTAACAGATGGTTGTTGATGGTTGAAGTTTAATTGACACTGCATCTTAAACAATAAATAGCTCAGAAACCACTCACGTCATGAATACAACATAGACCAAACAAAACACATTGGCATGGTCTCACAGCCACGCAGTAAATCTGAATAGAAGTAACTTGGAAAAAGCTACTACCAGGTGTGTCCATCTTAAGTGACTGCCGAGCTCCTTAAAACAGGTGATGTTTATTTGGACGTTATTTGTGTACAGTTCATTTAATCCTTTACCACCACTTTTTAAGTACTGTGGAGAATATTCTGGAAAACATTTGCTATTTAATTTCATTTCGTGTCATTTACTATGACAACCGCAATTTCTTTAAAGCATTATTGTCTGTATTATTATAATCAAGTCAGAACACACACATAAACCTTACCATGCAATTAATCGAAGCACTGATTTGTATAAATAAAGGATTACTTCAAATAAACACCTGATACTCTCTGTAGTAAATAGCAAATATGGTAGATGATTTTATATGAACGTGTGATGTGAAAGAAGGTCATCAAACCTGCACTAGTCATGGCTCCACAAATAGTTCGGTTGACATCATCTTGTTTGTCACATAACTGGTAAAATGACAAAACATTTGTTATTATGTTAAATAACTTCCAAATAAAAAGCTTCAACTGACACTTACCTCCTGGATTTGATCAACAAGGTTTTCAGCATGTTCGACTGTCACGTCCTTGAGAGAGAACCTAAGGCTGGCAACTCCTGCTTGGTATGCTTGTAAAACCTACACAAGACACATCACCAGCACTGATGCAACCTCAAATGTTATCTGGTACTCTTTAGCCTCTAAGAACTTACCATTTCGTCAGTCTGTGACTGGGCTATTCTGTCCAGGATTCCTCTGATGAATTCAAGCTGGCCAAACAAGCCATCTGCTCTCTTTTCTCCCCTTTTCCGCCCTCTCAAACAAATCAGTGCCTGTTGGACAGCAAATGGAAAAAGTGAATCTAATGAAGTTTTGTGTTAGTCTCTAATGTCATTTGTTTTTTTTTCCCTCTCAAACATTCACCTGTGCTTTCTTCCCTTCCCGAACCAGAACTCTTGCTTCCTCTTTGGACCTGAAAACAAACGAGTGATTACAATTTCCCTCACAGATTTAAGATGACATCACAGCAATCTGGAGTGCTGAGTGCACAATGCGTGCATTGTGTCATTCAGTTGTGACTACCCACATGACTGTTTAAAACAGTTGACTTTGCAGACTTTAATAACAGACATTATGCTCAAGCAAAAGAAAACGATATTAGTTAAAGTACTTATCAGCCTCCAGGCTCAGTTTCTCCAGCCTTGCCTCCAGCAGTTTCTCACTACGCTGCAACTGGTAGATGCCGATCTCTACGTCATTGATTGTGGAGACGCGACCTTGCCCTGGTTGGCAAAACTTTACAATCTATAAAGACACACAAATGAGCTGAAAAAATAAATATGGCTCTCACGGTGTTGAATGAACGGTGGTTTGTGGAATGATGAATTACTTGTGTTTCCCATACAATCATTTATTAGTGGTGGCTACGGTTGGGCATCGTTAGTATTTGTACAATTTTGGTTCTGATTTCTAACTTTTGTTTTTGATTCCAAACAATCCTCAATTCCGATTCTTTTAAGAGGCACGGTCATGAAGGTGTGCATGTTTTAAATGATGGAGTTCTTTTTGGATGAAATGTTTGAACTTCTCCATGATTTTTTTATTTTTATTATATGAACTTTACTATGAATTTCTCACAGGGCTATTTTCAACTATTTTCAACCAGTATATTAATATCAAACCACTGACACTGAATATGCTTCCTTCCAGTTGTAGATAGCTACAACCTTTTTTCTTCTGAAAATTACTTTTCAATATGAAAATAGCAGAGAGCTACTCATTTATTTTCATAGCTTATTTCAACATGGACAAACTTGTTTGGCGAGAACATAAACAAAATATATCCACAACTCATGTTTTATATTAAAACAAGAAAAATGTTCGTCTTCATCTTGTAATTCAGTATGCCTTTATTTTTACTTTCATCACTTTTAGACCTACTTTAAAAAAAAAAGAAAAGCAAGTTGAGCTATTTGTTTTATTTATATGGCTGGCAACATAATTTGCATTTTATTTACAAAGCAGATCTCCCCTCAAACCCTGTTGTCATTTGTCATTACATAATCGAGTTTTAAAAATTTTAACGCATTTAAGCATATAGTGTTTGACATTTTGGTGAGCTACTCAAAATCAGCTGGCTACTGGGTGGTGACCCCTACTCTAGACACTGTAAAAAAGACCAGTGACAAATCTAGTGACTTTTGGAGATTAAAACAGAAATTCCCAAAAGAGTGATATCCCTGGGATTAACTGGTTTAGAGTGGCAAAGGTACAGAGGTGTGTGTTTAGGTTAAAGAACACAGCAGTTTGTCTCTCTTTTTTTAAACTCTGGTAGCATCGGAGAGCGTATATAGGTTTCACTTTTACATCATAGTACATAAGTGTGGTGCCAGTAAGCGGACAAAAAAGGGTGGAATAAAAATAATAATAATAAATAGATGAAAAGTGGTGCAGAATACTATATGTGTGAATGCCTCCAGCATTCACACAATAAAACAAAGACATAAACCCCAAAATGGTGGGCTTTCAAACAAGAGACTGACATGAAACCATGTATCACTCTTCTCAACAAGCAGCAGGGGTGCTGCTATGGGTGCCTCCCCGTTCCAAACCACTCACAGGCAGCATTGTCTTGTTTGTGACATATTTGTTAAAACCTTTCATGTTCACACACTTTTGGTCTCCCACGTAATTCCTTTCTTCTACTGCGTCCTGGCCAATTATGCAAATTGGACAATGATGTTATGCTACCCCCCACAAATACATTGCAGTCCACCGTGCGGTTTACCTTCTCACCCTCGTGCAAGGAGACCATCACTTGTTTGTCCCTCTGCAGCTGCAGGAGAGCCATGCACAGGCTGCTTTCATCAGCACACACACCGGAGGTGAGTGTACACAGCTCTTGAAATGACAGGATAGAGCGGCTTGCAAATTCACTGCTCCTGTAGATCCTGAGTACTTCAGCTGCTTTCTCCTGGAAAGAACAGTACACCCAGGCATCATGTATGAAAAACAAATAGAGAAAGCCAACATCTACTACAGTGAAACAATAATGTCATGAATGGTATGCTGGAGCCTGCCCCAAGTCGGCGGGGTACACCCCGGGCTGGCAGACTCCTAGTGGTCTACTCTTTATTTAGATTGATCTACTGACGCAAGTGCAAAAGGACGTTGGCTGCATTACAAACCTTCACCAGTTCAATGACAACATAAGACTCCTCCAGAGGTACTCGGTTGCTTCCCAGTAAAGAAGAGAAGGTCCATTTCAGAGGCTTCACCAGCAAAAGGCCAACACCCCAAGACAACCAGCCACAATCCACATTGGCAGCAAACTCAGATTCCCTCTGAAGCTTCCGACATCTGTATTGCGTGAACAGAAAATGTTCTGATAATGACATCCGCATTAGGCAAGAAAACAACTCTGCGGACTCATAGCTGCACAACTCTGCCCTCTGCAGATAGCGCTATCTAACAACTTTCTAAGTGCGAATAGGTAACTGTAATGCATGACAACATAGCAAAATAACAACTGCTGCTACTACTAAACTGTTACCTAGACAAGGACTGGATCACAGTTGCCAAGCCCAGAGGTGATCTTTCTTTCCTCTTGAAGGTCTGGTTGAGATCCTGCAGATTGACACACACGGATCGGCGGTCCCTGCAGCTTTGTAGGACCAGAGCCGTCCAGAAGTCCATTTTACTGTCCCAGTCTGTCGTGTTCACGTCGCGGGTCTCTTTGAAGTCCGAGAAGAGAAAATTCATCCTCTCGTCGTCTTTCCATTCAGGTGGGAGGGTGACTTCGGTGGAGCTCGACATATTTGAAACTTGCGTCTCGAATCCAAGTGAGCTCAAAATAACGTTGTCCGTGTTGTGACAGTTGCTAGTTCAGGTTGCTAGCTAACCATTAACAACCGATAGCGATATACGAGCTGTGAGTCCAACCAGGGAAAATAACACAACACAAAACACGGGTATCTGCACTAAAGTCCTTAAAAATGAGTTAAGTCAACATAATTCGAATGAGAATTGTTCACCGACAACAAACTACTCACGGTGGTAAACTACTATGACAGTTGGCTAACATGGGCTGTTTTGAGGTCTCTCACGCACCGATGAATGCGGAGCTAACCGCCCCAATGTGCATGCATGTCGTTTTCACTCAGACAGAGACCCCGATGAGCAAATCAAGCGAATCACTACTACTGCTCTAGAACATTGTGCTTGCGCATATTTTGCGCATATAAACTGACCGTTCACTAGTAGTTCACTAGGCGATACTACAAACTTACTTGGTATCGAGTCTATAACTACAGGGCTAGTTCAGCCGATAACGATACAGTAGCATCGCCATATTTACGTAAACGCCGAATCAAGAGGGTTTGCCCAGTACTGCCTTACGTCAACGTCGCCGCCATATTGGATGTGGCAAGCCTGCGCTGTAATAATAATAATAAGTAAATGTACTTACTTTCATAAAGCGCCTTTACACAAAGGAATTTAAATAAAAGTCTCGCATCAAACTTTGCCTATTGGGAACCTTTTAAAAAATAGCACTATTCAAGAGCAAATAACAGACCATGCCGAGTTTATTCTGTGGCTCACATTAACATGACTTAGTATGGCTCGTGAGTAACCCACTCTTCTGGTGAATATACAGTATGTAATAGAAGCTGAATTTCACAATAATAGGCAATACAGTAGACTTATCAATTAATTACACATACTCAAAAAATTGTAAGATAATACACTTGTTTTAAAAGAATAGTAAATGGTTAACTACTGTGTTTACATCAACACAGAATGGTGCAAGAACTCTGTTCTGCTTTCCACCTATTGCTCACCACTGGTGGAGTTTATGAATGTGCGATGTAGACCTTTTTACTTACCCCGGGAATTCACCACCGTTATTGTACTCGGAGTGTATATTCCACCTAGCGCTAATGCTAAGAAAGCGCTCTGTGTACTCTACGGCACCATCAGTGAACTGCAGGACACACACCCGAATTGATTATTTATTGTTGCCGGAGATTGCAATCACGCGAATCTCAGGACTGTGCTCCCTAAATTTCATCAGAATGTGGACTTTGCAACCAGAGGGGGAAACACACTAGATGTTGTTTACACAAACATCCCGGGTGCATACCACGCAAAGCCCCGCCCCCATCTCGGATACTCAGACCACATCTCTCTTATGCTAATTCCATCATACAGACCACTCATCAGGCGTTCAAGACCAGTTCAGAAGCACGTGAGAACCTGTCCTGCAGGTTCCATTTCTGCTCTCCCGGACTGCTTTGAACTGGAGAGCAGACTGATTGGGACATGTTTAGGGAGTCTGCAACCAACGGCGACTTCACTGACTTGGAGGAGTACACATGATCAGTCACTAGCTACATTAGCAAGTGCATTGATGACGTCACAGTTTCCAAGAACATCACTTTACATCCTAACCAGAAACTATGGATAACGGGAGAGGTGTTTGACCCGAGACTCAGCTTTCAGGTCTGGCGACAAGGCGGCCCTAAGAACAGCAAGGGCTAAACTGTCACGGGGCATCAGGGATGCAAAGCGCGTGCACACCCAGTTAATCCACTCACACTTAACGGACAGCGGCGACACACGGCGCATGTGGCAGGGCATCCAAACCATCACCAACTACAGGTCATTCTCATCTGGCTGTGACAGTGATGGCTCCCTTACGGATGCGCTGAACAGCTTCTACGCCTGCTTTGAAATCACAGAACAATGTGACAATGAGGAAGACCACACCTCCTTCCAATGACCAGGTGCTCTGTGTTTCCACTGCTGATGTGAGGAAAGCTCTAAGGAGAGTCAACCCACGGAAAGCTGCTGGACCAGACAATATTCCTGGCAGAGTGCTCAGGGGATGTACAGACCAACTGGCAGATGTTTTCACCGACATCTTCAACATCTCTCTGAGCACGACTGTTGTCCCAAACTGCTTCAAGGCGACGCCCATCGTCCTGTGCCGAAAAAACCTTCAGTNACAGTGATGGCTCCCTTACGGATGCGCTGAACAGCTTCTACGCCTGCTTTGAAATCACAGAACAATGTGACAATGAGGAAGACCACACCTCCTTCCAATGACCAGGTGCTCTGTGTTTCCACTGCTGATGTGAGGAAAGCTCTAAGGAGAGTCAACCCACGGAAAGCTGCTGGACCAGACAATATTCCTGGCAGAGTGCTCAGGGGATGTACAGACCAACTGGCAGATGTTTTCACCGACATGTTCAACATCTCTCTGAGCACGACTGTTGTCCCAAACTGCTTCAAGGCGACGCCCATCGTCCTGTGCCGAAAAAACCTTCAGTGTCTTGCGTCAATGACTACCGTCCCGTTGCACACACTCCCATCATCATTAAGTGCTTCGAGAAGCTTGTCATGAGGCACATAAAGACCCTGCTGCCCACAACACTGGATGTACTACAGTTTGCATACCGTCCAAACTGTTTCACTGATGATGCCATCTCCATCAGACTCCATTTGGCCCTCACCCACCTGGAAAAGAAGGACTCATATGTACGAATGCTGTTCATAGACTTCAGTTCAGCATTCTACACCATCATTCCTCAGCAGCTGATTGTGAAGCTGAGCCTGCTAGGCCTCAACACCTCCCTCCGTAACTGGATCCTGGAATTCTTGACTGAGAGACCTCAGACTGTCCGGATCAGGAACAGCACCTCTAACACCATCACGCGGAGCCCTGGGGCTCCTCAGGACTGTGTGCCCAGCCCCCTGCTGTTCACCTTGCTGACTCACGACTTTATAGCAGTACACAGTCCAAATCAGATCATTAAGTTTGCTGATGACACGACCGTGGTGGGTCTCATCAGCAAGAATGACAAGTCAGCATACAGAGAGGAGGTGCAGAAGTTAACGGACTGTTGTAAAGCCAACAACCTGTCTCTGAATGTAGACAAGACGAAGGAGATGGTTGTTGACTTCAGGAGGACACAACGTGACCGCTCCCCGCTGAGCATCAACGACTCCTCGGTGAAGATCGTGGAGAGTACCAAATACCTCGGCGTTCACCTGGCGGAGAAACTCACCTGGTCCCTCAACACCAGCTCCATAACGAGAAACCACAGCAGCGTCTCTACTTCCTGAGGAAGCTGAGGAAAGCACAACTTCCGCCACACATCCTCACGATCTTCTACAGAGGGACCATCAAGAGCATCCTAAGCAGCTGCATCACTGCCTGGTTTGGGAACTGCACCGTCTCGGACCGCAAGACCCTACAACGGATAGTGAGGATGGCGGAGAAAATCTTTGGTGTTACTCTTCCTTCTGTGATGGACATTTACACCACACGCTGCCTCTGGAAAGCCACCAACATTGTGGCTGATTACACACACCCCTTACACACACTCTTCACTCTACTGCCGTCTGGAAAAAAGTACAGAAGCATTCGGGCCCTCACACCCAGACTGTGTAACAGTTTTTTTCCTAAAGCCATTTGGCTTCTCAACATCAAGGAACTAAACTGACAAACATATAATCAACACAAATAAACAAACAAGAACAACAACAAAATTAACCCTGTCCACACAACTTCTGTTTTTTTGCACACCTTTCTTTACACATTTCTACCTCAATGACTGTTGACTCTTTACATTCATTTATTTATTCTGATTTGCATATTGACAATGCATTCTTCTGCACAATTTCCTGTAGTGTACTGGTCGGCGCTACTGTTTATTGTTCCTTGTCTTGTCTTGTCTGTTTCTCTTTTGCACAAAATGTTGCACAAGTGCACTTTGTGACAGTTTATTTAAATTATAATTGTGTAATGTTCTGTAATGTTAATTTATGTTGTTTGATGTTGCACCTTGGTCCTGGGGAAACATTGTTTTGTTTTACTGTGTACTGCACTGTATATGGTTGAAATTACAATAAAAGCCTACTTGACTTGATTTGACTACTTGAACAATACAATATAAACACATTTTTATCCAGGCTTACTGACTAACTTTTGCATTTGATTTCACTATATTGCAGCTCACACAAGCGTGATTCATTTGTTCTTTGATACGTAGAGCTCCACATCATGCTCTCAGTGTGGCTTGGAGCAGGGCACATGTAAATTAACAACCATTCACTCTTATATTCATACCTATAGACAATTTAGAGTGGCCAATTAAGCTAACATGCATTTTTTTAATGCACACAATGGGAGAACATGCTAACTCCACACAGAGATATCTAATGGAGATTCAAACCCAGGTATTCCAGATTTCCTGAATGTGTGGCCAACATGCTAACCACTTAACCACCGTAAATAATCCTTTTTTCCCCAACTTACACAGAGTTGGGGAAAAAATCTTGCATGATTTATTGCTGAATCATGCGGAATTGGTTGGATGACATGACATATAAGGATCCAAATATTGTCTCAATCTTTAAAACAAACTCAAAAATTGGATGAAGCAAAATCAAGTCAGTGACCACTTTAGCATTTCAATGTGTATTGTTATTATATTGTTTATTGTAATTTCTCTATTACCTGCCTGGGGAGTACAGGTGGAAACTAGCAGGTGTGCAATAATCTGTCATATTTACATTTGTATTGGTTTCAGATGGCCAATAATATGCTCTGTCCCTAATAAATAAATAAAAAAGTGCAAATAAACATCATAAAAGCTCAAAGAGAAGTGACATGGCAAAATTGTCCGCCCTTTTTGTCTCAATAATTCCACTGTTGCGACAATCATTAGATAGATTGTTGAATGTTAATGAATGCGAAAGGGGTCATGGATTCCATGCGCTGTTACAAGGAAATCAGTGAGGAGATAAGGAGGTTATCTTTCCAGACTAGCCTGGGACAATATTTTAAGATGGTACAAAGGCCTGTTGTTGTGTTTTCATTACTGTTTCAATTAGTTCTTGTGTTTAATCTTTTTATTTTTGTATTTTATGTCCTTCATATTTTCTGTGTGACATAAGGGTTAATTTAGGTATAATTTAGGTACAATGAAAGTTCTGACTTAGATTAAAATTGGATTTACATCACAGTCTACAAACAAAACACACTTGTATCCCGAGGACCAATCGTATCTGTTTAAAATGCACATACATTTCAATAAATAACTTCATAATGACAAAATCAATGCTACATATACAGAAGCAGCCACTCAGCATGGCACTGAGAGTTAATTGTAATATGATTCATTTCAGATTCGCTGGGATCCATCCATCCATTTTCTATACCGCTTATCCTGTTTAGGGTCGCTGGGATAATTCATAAAATACATTTTTTCTCAAAAAAATGTTAGATTAATCAATGACAGCATCAACAATAAAACTTTCCAACCTTTCCTACCGTTATTTTGGCACATGTCATCTTGTCTTGTTGACGCTCACATTTCTACTTGGCACTGAGATCCACTAGCAGGTGCTGATAGGCTAGTGAGTTACCCTTGAAGCTGGCAGCCAACATAATGTCCATGTTGTCAACTGACACCAAGCAGAAGGCTCTTGGTGCTCTCATGTTGAGTTCTTGGAAGGGTTGGAAACGCTGAGTGAGATCATCCCAAAAGTACACTCTGGAGAAAGAGAAATCGCTCCCAAGGATGAGGTAGTGACGCAGGCCCACAGTGAAAGGATACACTACCATCGAGCCGCGAGAGGGAAGAGCCTGGATCTCGATGAAACGCTGCCCTTCCCAGCGTAGGATCTTTGAGTCACCGATGAAGCGTGTGAGGCAAAGGTAAAGAACTTTCCTGATCCAAAAGTGCTTAACCATCTGCACGTCAGCTTGCTCTGTGATTTGGGAGAAGAAAGCAAACTGCTTCTGCCCTCGGTTCCACTGGTAAATCAATGGTGTTTGAGTGGCACTGGAGAGGATGAGGTGAGGCTTTCCTCCAACATCGAGGAACTCCACATGGGTGTCGCGATGCCAAGGATGCAGGGACTGATGGGAGTAAAAACCATTGCTGTTCCACCGGTAAATGCTGGTAGAACCTGCCTTGGAACTGTCTGTGACTACAAAGTACCATTCACCATCCAGCTGGAAGGTCTCCACAAAGTTGGGCTTATGCACACGTGTTGTGTCAATGTCTTGGATCTTCACAAAACGTCGTGGGTCCTCTTCCCACCTGCAGTTTAAAGAAAAATGCAATACCATAAAAGAAAATAAAATGCGATTGACACTTGAGGTATACAGCACTGGTTAATGCTTCTCAGCACACCATAGTAACCCACAAAATATCATGCCAATATGGCCTATGTATTCCATAAGCAATGTGTGGATGTCAGGAATCTGACAACATTGCCTAATTACCGACTGGCTCCAACAACATAAAGTACTTTCATCCAAAAAACTGTAATGTACCAAACTTTGATAGATTAATTTTTGAAGAGAAAATACTAAACAAATAAAACGTTGATATTTATTTTAAAGTAGTCAGTGTTCGGCTTGTGTAGCAGTATAGATTTACTATCTACTGAAAATGACTTGACAACCAGACATTGTCTAAATTGCCTGGCAACACAAGTGATTAGATAATTGTGTCAGATGTGTGGTAGGGGTTAAACCTGCCATTTTATTTTTCATAATTAGGCTGCTTATTGGTAGAAAACCCCTCTCATTTGCCCTACAACAGTAAAGCCCGAGATACTGCTTGAAGAACTGCTTTTTGCAATGAATTAGCTTGATATTAACAAACATACTCACACAACACAAACCAACACGAGGCCATCAACCAGACACATCCCTGCAGCTAAAAATTCTGTAACACAACAAGTAACACATGTGGAACACACTGCACCACACAGATTATGTGGCTTTCAAAATAAACGCTTACACACTCATGCATGGAATGCAGTAAGTGTGTCGTACAACACATGCAAAACAATACTGTATTACACTTATGTATAACCTGCAAGGCATGCTGGAAAGCCCACGTACACACTTCCCCCACAGGAGGTTACACAGCATGCTTTGCGGGTTATAAATTACTATAAAATTCTACTGTTGATAGCATGTATATTAGCTTGTAAGCATTTATTTTCATGGGTCCCCAAAGAAAAAGCTGAGATCTGCTGTATTACTATACCCTCTGAGCCTCAAATGTTAGGCTAAATGCTGTATAGGATAAGATCATGAAGACAATAGAGAGCATATACATGGTTGGAAGCAGTTTGTAAACCTGAGTAAACGACACTAACAATTCATGCAAACCTTACTTGTAGATATGAGAGCCACCAAAAAGTTGAGCCACAACCATGTACAGCGCGTTGTTTATCACCACTGGTTTGCAGTACACCGCTGAGCGAGCTGCACAAGCATACAAAGATCATTTTAAAATGACACACAAACGAGAAGAATACTCTTTGTACGTCTTTGTAGCCATGACTTACATGTAATGTTATGGTAAGCTCTGAAGGTCATTTCGACATGATCCCACACATACAGAGTGCAGAAACCCGAATCAGGTTGAGCAAAGGTCACAAAGTGATCCCCACTGAACTCATAAGACTCTACTGACACGGAGTGGAATGGGAAAATTTCATAAACAGCAAAGTCTAGTGAAAAAAAATACAGAGAAAGAACAAATTACAATGGATATATTTTGCCATGTCATTTATTTTTTCAAATAGTTCAGTTCAAACCTCCACTAATGCAGTTAAAGTCTCGCGGGACGAGATCATGGACTCTGCGACCCTGGAATTCAAACGGGCTTGCACAGTAGATGGGAGGAACAGAAGTGTTGGTCTTTTCTATCCAGTCAACCAGCCACTTGATTTTACAGTCACAGCGCAAGGAGTTTCTTCGTAGGTCCCTGAAAGAAGCCATGAAATACAGAAACTACTGTATGTTGGACTGAAGGTACTACAATGATCAATGGCAGATGACAGGTCGGACGTTGTCGACAGACACTTACAAATCAGTGAGAATATCAAGATGTTTAAATAGATCTCTGGGTAGCTGCTGCAGGTTGTTGTTTGAAAGAGATCTGAAAAAAGCCAAATTGTTTGTTTATAATGTGTTTTTTGTGGGTGCCTTTAATGTACTGAGTACTGAGAAATGATAGAAATTATCACTCATATGTTGTTTTACTACATTTACAAAAGGAGCTCAACTGGTCTATTGTGCAAATATACACAAAATAAAAATAATACTTAATGTATATTTATTTTTATTGGGCAAAAGTAATACTTACAAATGAGTCAGAGATTTCAATCCTCGGAAGGTGTACTGAGAGAGGGTCTGGATGTCATTATTCTCAATAAATCTGGTAAAAAAAAACGAATACGTAAAGTCACTCATATTGTTATCAAGCGTTGACAAAACGTTGCATTTGGAGGGCAATATAACAAGGGTGTGCACATGGTGGGTTTAGGATTACAAAAACAACTAATTTTCCCTCAAGTTAGGATGTGAAAATACAGAGCGATATTTTTGTCATTTATTTTGAAGGACACTCATGTAAGACTCCATGTGTGTGCTTGGGTGGCATACACACACAGATAAGATATGCCTGGGAAATGCACTGTATTTTTGGGATTTGCTTGGGTGAGCTGAGCTAAGGAGTATGATGAGCGGCATTCCGGAGTGCGAGACAGGTCATTAAAACATCTATCTTATCAAACTTCCAGCCTGCCCGGCGGTGCTAATGATGACATCATGCAGCTGGAAGAAAGAGTGAAGAACACTATTGTTCTGTTTATGCAAGGGGAGGGGGGAAATCAAGGTGTAAGTACTTATTCCTGTAAAACTTAGCTTTAGACCAACTAGACCAACTTTAGACCATCATTAGAGGATTGATAGGTTTCTGTGCTGGTGTGTTGTAACGGGTAGGTCTCCTGATATATCAGATAAAAGGTAAACGTACTTTGTCTCGAGTGGTCTTTTATACTCAAATTTGGTGTCAACAATTTACTGCGGGACAAGTGGACTCTTGGGTAATTCATTTAAGGGTTTGCAGGAACGCGTCCGCAACAAAACCCAGCTGTTAAACTGACACACAGGGAAATACTGTAGTTTGTGATAAAATTACACTGCAGTATTTTCTCTGTTTTGCCTGTCAGCAGGTCAACATGTACAGTATACTGTTACATGGACACTGCTGCTGGAGGTGGTTGTATGTGACAGTATGACTTTATTAACATTCTCAGCAGGTAGCACTGATAATGGCACTAAAACTGCAGGCTTCAGGAGGCAGCATATTCAGCTCCATCACCATGTATGCATCTGCATCATCACTTGATTTGTAATCACTTTTTATTGTATGCTGCTCATTATTTATTGTAGAATTCTTGCCGGCCTTATCATGCTGGTTTTTAATGACTTTGCAAGAAAGTTTGAGGCTAGAAATGTCTTACATTAAGGCAAAGTCAAACATTTTTTGGCTAATTCTAAAACTATGCTAGAAACTGTGCGAGTCAGAAGATCAAAGAGCAAAATAAAAAACAATTCAGAACAAAAAATTTAAACATGGTGTGCAATGAAACTGATGCTTGCCATGTTATGCATGTCAGGTTTTGTCTGTAGTTAAATTTATTCCCATAATTCCCAAAGTGTGTCTCCGGTTGTGTGCTATTATTTTGTTCTGTTCTGTTCCTGTGTTGTGTTTAGTTCCACCCCTTGACTTTTGTTTAGGCGGCACAGTGGAGCGCACCCGGGGAGTATTCTGCAAAGCGAGTTTATTGGGCTAGCGAGCTGTGTTGAGCGTAAAGTCGGACTTGCCCGTTCAGTGAAGGAAGACTAGTGGGTTATAGTTACTTCCACATTTACACGCTCAGCAATATTCTGCCAGCGGTCCACTCTCGCTGTATTGGTGGCGACAATGTTGCTTTTAGTGGTCATAATCTTTTGGAAACTCCTTATAAAGCTCCATAATAATTACTTATCTTATCTTGTATAAAATACATTGGCTGGGATCGTTTCACTCTTCAGTGGAAGTAGAATGATATGACGTCAAACACCCCCTTTCATGTGAAAACGCACTGGAAAGCAGACTTGAGAACCACGGTTGAAGTACCATTAAATACTGTTTTTGCATCTTGAACACAAAGCCTGGGATGATTGAGCCACTTTCGCAGAACACCCACTTCTAATCAGTAATCTGTGGCACTTTGAAGCACAGGAGGCAGCATAGGGTCTCTGGTTCATTAGTTTACTTTTGGCAATTGTTTGTTTGTCGTTTCTGCTTGTTTGCAGCTCATGTTTTTCTCTTTTTTTGCGTGTGTGGGTTGTTTCCACCTCCCATGGTCTGTTTATTTGTTTGCCTTAGCTATACCACCTCTAGTCCTCCTTCGTTATTTTGTACTTTGCGTTTCTAAGATCTAGTAAAGACATTTTTCTGCACGTCGCCTCAGTCTTTGCAACCCAGGGTCCTGCCCGTAATTGATTGTGACAGTGCTTTGGTTACTTATCATGCAATATTTTCTTTGTTATTTTGTTTTAATTTTATTCCTGTTGCATATTTTGCAATTTCTTAAGTACGCTACGGGAGATAATTGTGATGTTGAATGATTTAAAGAAGTACCTAAACAGCAAAATAGATAAACAGCATGCAGATGTAAAATCCCTAATTAAACACATTAAGGATTTGAAGAATGAAACATAGGAAACAAATGGATGGTCTGAAAGTAAAAGTGGAAGCTTTAAAGAAACAAAATGATGAAAAGGATCACATTATATTGCAAATAACGTGCAGAGTGGATTATTTGGAGCAGTCGCCATGTATGAGTAATGTCATTGCGACTGGACTTCACATGCCAGTGGAGCTGACAATGTAGGAGGACATGATATTGCTCAAACAGAGCAACAGGTGGCCAACTTTCTGCAGTCAAACAGGGTGGATGTCAACAACATGGATAAATGCATCCCAATGTCTGGCAGGAATGACAACACAACACCTGTCATCCTGGTAAAGTTAAACAACAGAAAAAAAAAGTGTCCACATTGCTAAGATGGGACGCAACCTTAGGAGCTAAGGGGAAATTCAAGGCACTTGAAGCACCAACTGCAAAATCTACATCAGGTTAAATGAAGGAAGATAAGGTACTTGTTGACTAAGACATCAAAGATCTAGACAAATAGCTGAAGATGACATCACAATTAGGTGCATACTTTTTAAGAGAAAAACAGACAAAAAAACAAAGCCAGCTCATTCACTTCAGAGAGCTGGCTCTATGACTCATATTGTTCGTGAACGATCCATCACTACAGGATACAAACCTACTATGATTTGAAAGTACTTCATTTACTCACAGGTACTGCAGATGAGATAGACCCGCAAATGCATCATCAGAAATCGTGGTAAAGGTGTTGGAGTTCAAGAGCCTGCAGACAACATGAAAATGAATGATGCTGCAATGAAACATGTAGCTTTGTTAAAATGAAAAAATTTAATTGACGCGCCATGCAATATAGTAAAGATCAGTGTAGTGGATTATAGTGCAATGCCTCATGAAATGTTGTCCATACAAGTACAGTTTTAGTACAATCATATTAAATACACTGAGTCACATATACACAAATACACAATCAATACCAAAATATTATATTGAATGGAATTAGAAGTAACTGCAAACAAATACAGACTTGCACAGAATGATAAAGACGGGCATTTGTGATTGCACGTGACACACAATAAGGCTTTTGTCAGAGCACAACGGAGGGAGTCAGTTGGGGATGACACAGATACAGAGACACTACTCTTATTACTTCTATGTTATCACTCTTTTCAATCATTAATTTCAAGTGGCTGAAGTTAGAAAACACGTGTGTTTATCACAAACTTTATCTGTATCTTATATGACTTAAAAAACAAACAATGCTTGATGTTGTCAAAACACTCACAGGAACTGGAGTAGGTGAAGGTGTGAGAAAGCTCCCTCCGGGATTGTGGTAAATGCCACGTTCACCATCGTCCTGTGGATTAAAAACAGTTACAAAATGTGCAAAAATGGGAAAACTTCAGCAAAAAAGGCACAATGTGAAGAGAAAATGGTTTATATTTAAATAGACTTTATATATACTGTATGTACAGTACTAGCCAGAAAATTAGAATATCCTGAAAAGGTTGTTGTATTACTGCAATTGAACTTAAAAGGTGAATTTGACATATTATGTAATCAAATAATATGCAATTCCATATATTTCTAGTTTTTTTTTTCTTTGGATTTTGCTGGTCAGGTCTTACAGCTTATAAAAAACTGTAAGATGTGCGTTTTTGGTTTTTATAAGATGAAAATCTTAATCAGCAAAATTACAACAAGGAACTGCTTAAAATATGTCAATTTGCGTGTAATGGGCTTAATAAAATTTGTTGTATGTGACTCAACCTACCTACTGCACCATCAGAGAACTAAGAAAGGAGCAACGTTCACATACTCTTTAATAGTAATTTTTTTGTCGTACAGAGTTCATCTTGCGTACCACACATCCATGATTCATGCACATTCTCGATGTCTTATTCAGTTAAAAATAGTAAAATCCTATTCTGTTAGTTGATGTGGTCTGACAAGAGCACATCTAGCAGACTGTATGACACTTTTAAACATATAATAAGACAAATAGGTTTAGATGGAGCCACACTGTGGCCTAGTGGTTAGCATGTTGGCCACACAGTCTGGAGTTCTGGAAGATCTGGGTTTGAATCTCCATTTGTGGAGTTTGTAGGTTCACTTTGTGTGTGGGTTTGCTCTGGATACTCCGGTTTCCCCCCACATTCCAAAAACATGCCTTTTAGGTTAATTGGTGATTCTAAATTGTCCAGAGGTATGAATGTGAAGGTTGGTTGTCTGTATGTGTCTATATGGAGTTCAGGTGGACTGTTAGAATTTTTTAAAAAGTGTGTGTGTATCAAGTACAGTATATAGTCTGGCCTCAGCCAATTTTTTCAACTTTATGCGGCCCACGAGTTAAAACGTTTGCCCAGACCTGTGTTAAAAGGTACAGTCCTTTAATCTCTATAATGACTATAAACTTGTTACTCATGTCTTCTTTTGTCCTTGAAACTTGAATCTCAACGAGGGTTAAGTCTTTTCTAGGACCTCATCTTTCTTTTACACTTCTGGATTGAGGTTGACCTGTTTTCTAGAAACTCCTGTGCACCTTGGGGGTCAACGTCATATAAATGGAAACATATCTCAACCAGTCTATCCCTGGCATCAAGGGTTAAACCTCATTTCATAATGCTGAGTGTGAAGAGGCAGAAAGCCATATAAAGACTGTATCCCCGTGGGCAGCACGATGCTACTCTCTACACTTTAAGGTCACCATATGGAAATATAGCAATGATAATATTAAAATTACTACCATTGAGTAGGACAAAATAAAATTCCAAGCCAATTTCTAGTTTTTAGCTAGTGCAAGGATTTTGCTCGTTACGTAAAGCAGGATGACATCATTGTTCAATCTGCATACAGCTATGGCTTCATATAGGTTCATGCTCTTGTTAACAGTGGCAACTCACAGAGAGATGATCCCAGGTGGGAAGCTCTTTGGTAAAGCTTTGGTATCCACACAGAAAGCACTGTCTTTGGTACACGAGCAGGTTGCAGGACAGCGTGGTATCTTAAAGGTCTTTTTTGTGCTTGAGTGTCCAAGCTGGGAGAGAGAGAGGCACAAAACCACTAAGTAGATCAGATTGAGCCACCTCAGTCCAAGCTCCATCTTTCCAGCAGGAGAAAAAAAGCAAAGCAAGTGTGGTACTGAGAGACGACGAGCACACTGCCTAACAATCCCAGAACTAACGCTGAGGGCAGAGTTGAGAGAGAGGAGATGGGTGAGGGAGAGGGACAGAGGAGGGGTTCTTGTGTCTCTGTAGCTTTACCAGATCTCCGTTTTGTGCTCTGAGACAGACTGTGCAGCAGGAATGATGAAAAATCAGGCTTTCCTGCACTGGGACATGAAGGCAGCAGCACTACACCAAATTATTTACGCGTACTCTCAGACACAGGACAAAATATTTTATTATCAGTTTAGCTGTAAAAGTGAATGTATTAATATTACTTTTTTTTTTTTTAATCAAACGGGTACTTAGTTACTGCCAGATTAGAGAACACTTATGGTTCACATCTGTCAACAAATTATTTTTCCTCAGAAAACACACTGTATCCACCTGAAGTCTGTAACAATTTATAAAGATGTGATAATACAGGTCAAATGTACAGCGTACATGTACCACTGTTAAAGCACCCCAAAATGTTTTCAAGTTTATGCACAATAGTCGCTGTGAGGCACAAAAGTGAAACTTAAATAAAGCTTCTACACCAGTGGGAGTCAATCTTCAACCATCAAAAGTGCCATTTTGTCTCCTCTTCCAGTAAAATAAAAAATTACAAAAACATTACAAAAACATACAAACATACAAAACTTATAAACTTATAAACTTAAAAAACTTTTTTAATGTTACCTGTTAGAACCACAAAATTCAACAAACAAAAGTGCAGCTACACGTGTACACCTTCTCTGAGCTAATTTAAACACTGAAGTGAGCTGTGTCAAATAAAAAATAATAAAACATTAGCCAACTTTAAGATAAAAAAGTCACTCAGAGTTCATATATCTGCATATCTTTGTTGTTTGCTCAATACCAATGAATAACCATTCTATCGATCCTGTTCTTGACTGTCTTTGTAAAGAGATAAATTGTTTTATTTTCTAATAACCTGCCTCTCCTGGAGCCACCACCTCGGCGATTAGCGTGTCACTGGCTGTGAGCACATAGCTACAGCGCACTTCTCGTTTTAAAACATATTGCTATGTTCCCGTTAATTACATTCTTTTATTTTACTCATAAAAGACTCAACTCAAAACTCCTTCCCCTTTTTTCTGTACACACTACACTATCTACACTAGCCTACCTCCCCGTCCCTTGCTCAACCAGTCAGTGTAGATGCATTCTCGGACATGGCGGGGATTCAGATATTTCAAATTCTTTTCGAAAAGCCCATCTCCGTGCTTAGTAAAGGGAACTGCAACAGGGAGACTGAAGAGCTGCGGGTTGTCGACCCCTGTTCTACACGGTGAGGTAACTTCACTTCCATCTCTTCATCGATCTTCTTGAGTACCTATACATTTGATCATTTAAAGTAAGGTATATCAAGGCATATCAAGGCATGTCAAAGAGAGTCAAGGGAGGATTTCTCAGCTCTTCAGTCACTCTTATTGAAACTGTTGATACAAAATCGAAGAACCCTCAACAGGTTAGTAGGTGGGGCGTCTGTGTGTCAAAAGTATACATTTTTATAGGGGTCTCATTTACACATAGGTTTTTGCCATTCACTGTATGATCTTGGAACATAATCTACTGTATATTTTTGAAGAAAAAAAACTGCCTGGTTCTCAGCTTTGTTTATTTGTGTCCAGTATTATTAGTATTATCATTAGTATGGACTTAAGTAATTTTACTTGATTCTATGATTTCCAGCATAGTACTAAACAATTGTGGACAATACTTAAAAGCCACAAAACCAAGCATTTTAATGGACTCTACCAATTCTACCAAAAAAGAATGATAACATATCTAATCTGAGATATACGCCACAACATTGTTGATGAATATACAAGCTGTCTCCTCAAAGTGAAACCCAAGGACATTCAACAATGTATTAGTGGGGATGAATGTATAATTTAGCAATTATCACAAAATAGTACCGGTGCTGTTCACCGACAGGGTGCCGGTGGAAACTGGATTACTGTTGGCCGAAGAAGGAGAGGAGGAAGGTGTGTCCGTAGGAGGAGAGAGAAGAGGAATGCTAAGAGTCTAGAACTAAAAGTTGGGACTTTGAATGTTGGAACTATGACAGGAAAAGGTAGAGAATTAGTTGACAGAGGAGGAAGGTAGACATATTGTGTGTCCAGGAGACCAGGTGGAACGGTAGCAAGGCTAGAAGCTTAGGAGCAGGGTTCAAGCTGTTCTATCATGGTGTAGATAGGAAGAGAAATGGAGTAGGGGTGATTTTGAAGGAGGAGTTTGCTAGCAATGTCCTGGAGGTAAAAAGAGTGTCAGATAGAGTGATGAGCCTGAAGCTAGAAATCGAAGGTGTGATGTTCAATGTGGTTAGTGGGTATGCTCCACAGGTAGGATGTAAGATGGAGGAGAAAGAGAAATTCTGGTCAGACCTGGATGAAGTGATGCAGAACATCCCTAGAAGTGAGAGAGTTGTCATTGGTGCGGACTTCAATGGGCATGTTGGTGCAGGAAACAGAGATGATGAGGAGGTGATGGGCAAGTTTGGTATCCAGGAGAGGAACGCTGAAGGACAGATGGTGGTCGACTTTGCAAAAAGGATGGAAATGGCTGTAGTGAATACTTTCTTCCAGAAGAGACAGGAACATAGGGTGACCTACAAGAGTGGAGGTAGGAGCACACAGGTAGACTACATCTTGTGTAGAAGGTGTAACCTGAAGGAGGTCAGTGACTGCAAAGCAGTGGTAGGTGAGAGTGTAGCCAGACAGCATAGGATGGTGGTGTGTAGGTTGACTCTAGTGGTGAGAAGGATGAAGAGGGTAAAGGCAGAGCAGAGGACAAAATGGTGGAAGCTGAAAAAGGAGGAGTGTTGCGTGACATTTAGGAAGGAGTTGAAAAAGGCTATGGGTGGCCAGGAAGTCCTTCCAGATGACTGGACAACTACAGCTACTGTGATCAGGGAGACAGGTAGGAGAGTACTTGGTGTGTCATCTGGAAGGAAAGTAGATAAGGAGACTTGGTGGTGGAATGAGGAGGTGCAGGAGTGTATACAGAGTAAGAGGTTAGCTAAGAAGAAGTGGGACACTGAGAGGACTGAAGAGAGTAGACAGGAGTACAGAGAGATGCAGCGTAAGGTGAAAGTAAAGGTGGCAAAGGCCAAACAAGGGGCTTATGATGACTTGTATGCTAGGTTGGACAGCAAGGAGGGAGAGAAAGATCTATACAGGTTGGCAAGGCAGAGGGACAGAGATGGGAAGGACGTGCAGCAGGTTAGGGTGATGAAGGATAAGGATGGAAGGGTATTGACAGGTGCCAGTAGTGTCATGGGAAGATGGAAAGAGTACTTTGAAGAGTTGATGAATGAGGAAAATGAAAGAGAACAAAGAGTAGAAGAGGTGACTGTTGTGGACCAGGAAGTAGCAAAGATTAGTAAGGAAGAAGTGAGGAGGGCATTGAAGAGGATGAAGAATGGAAAGGCACTCGGTCCTGATGATATACCTGTGGAGGTATGGAAGTGTCTAGGAGAGGTGGCAATAGAGTTCCTGACCGGGTTGTTTAACAAGATCTTAGATAATGAGAAGATGCCTAAGGAATGGAGGAGAAGTGTGCTGGTGCCCATTTTTAAGAACAAGGGAGATGTGCAGAGTTGTGGCAACTACAGAGGAATAAAGCTGATGAGCCATACAATGAAGTTATGGGAAAGAGTAGTTGAAGCTAGACTAAGGGCAAACGTGAGCATTTGTGAGCAGCAGTACGGTTTTATGCCAAAAAAGAGTACAACAGATGCAGTATTTGCTTTGAGGATGTTGATTGAGAAGTACAGGGAAGGTCAGAGGGAGCTGCATTGTGTTTTTGTAGATCTGGAGAAAGCTTATGACAGGGTGCCCAGAGAGGAACTGTGGTATTGTATGAGGAAGTCTGGAGTGGCAGAGAAGTATGTTAGAGCGGTGCAGGACATGTACGAGGACTGTAAGACAGTAGTGAGGTGTGCTGCAGGTGTGACAGAGGAGTTCCGAGTGAAGGTGGGACTCCATCAGGGATCAGCTCTGAGCCCCTTCTTGTTTGCTATGGTGATGGACAGGCTGACGGACGAGGTTAGACAGGAATCTCCATGGACTATGATGTTTGCAGATGACATTGTGATATGTAGTGAGAGCAGGGAACAGGTGGAGGAGAAGCTTGAGGGGTGGAGGTTTGCCCTGGAAAGGAGAGGAATGAAGGTCAGCCGCAGCAAGACGGAGTACATGTGTGTAAATGAGAGGGACCCAAGTGGAAGAGTGAGGTTACAGGGAGAAGAGATAAAGAAAGTGGAGGATTTTAAGTACTTAGGGTCAACAGTCCAGAGCAATGGAGAGTGTGGAAAAGAGGTGAAGAAGCGTGTGCAGGCAGGCTGGAATGGGTGGAGAAAAGTGTCGGGTGTGATGTGTGATAGAAGAGTTTCAGCTAAAATGAAAGGAAAGGTGTACAAAACTGTGGTAAGACCAGCGATGTTGTTTGGTTTAGAGACAGTGCCGCTGAGGAAAAGACAGGAGGCAGAGCTGGAGGTAGCAGAGATGAAGATGCTGAGGTTCTCTTTGGGTGTGACCAGGATGGACAGGATCAGGAATGAGCACATCAGAGGGACAGCACATGTTAGAGGTTTTGGAGATAAAGTCAGAGAGGCCAGACTGAGATGGTTCGGACATGTCCAGAGGAGAGATAGTGAATATATTGGTAGAAGGATGCTGAGTTTTGAATTGCCAGGCAGGAGGCCTAGAGGAAGACCAAAGAGGAGGTTTATGGATGTAGTGAAAGAGGACATGAAGGTAGTTGGCGCAAGAGAAGAGGATACAGAAGACAGAGTTAGATGGAGGCAATTGATTCGCTGTGGCGACCCCTAACGGGATAAGCCGAAAGGAAAAGAAGAAGAAAAAGAAGTACACAAATAAAAAACTATTCAAATAAATTATCATAGCCCCAAAATAAATAAGACATACAAGTCCATGGTGAGTGTATGCGTGTTGGTTCTGACCTGTATAATGATGTAAATGACATAAAGTGTATGTAAATGTTTTGGTCAGATGTACAGAATATATAACAAATCCCAGTACTTTGCAGGGATTACCTTCCAGGACCACCTTCAAATGGCAAAAATGTATACTAACATAAAACCATATTTTTTTGACACACAGCTTGCCCCTACCGCCATGTACAAACCTTCCTGCTAGCTTGACATTTTCCTCTGATTTTGGATCAACATTTCAAATCAAAGAGACCTTTTTAATTATTAGATTCGATTTAGCTCTTTCTTCAATTCCTGTTGTTCACTTGAGACAAAATCCATTTTTAAACCCTAAATACGCCTCGCAAACTTACGAAACACATTAAAATCTTAAAATGTATAGGTACTCACCACTAATGAATGATAATGATCGATGAACAAATGTAATCCCATTGTTGCCCGTCAAAGCGCGCAATTATGGTGCGTTCAAAAACCACAGAACAAAGTGTCAAAACATTTGAAAAAAGTCAGTGAAGCATAAAAACAGAAATATGTGGACATTCTAACAGGTACATAAGGTATGCTGTGCGTTTTACATGTATCATAACATACCAATTGCCTATTTTTGTAGTGAATAAATAAATCAATAAATACAATATTGTTTTGCCCCAAAATCTGTGAATAAAATAAATAATAAAATGTTGAAAGACTTGATTGCGGCTTTTCGCGTTTTTCAGCAATAGACAAGACACTGTTAATAAGGGGGAGTGCACAATAAACAACAATGTCATCTCTAACACGCAACTAGCAGACATTTGTAAGACAATCCCGCAAAGGACACTGGGAAGCAGGAAATGTTCTTCTATATGAGCAGTGTTGACCAACCTACCAATCACAGTGGGGTGTAACACTCTCAGGGGCGTGACGTTAACCGGGCTCGACCAGGCAAAGCTTAATCCTACGCCTGTAGGATTTCCCCTATTTCAATACATTTGTAGACTTCCTGCAGTTAGTAAGTTTGAAATGCATAAGTAAGGTCATGTGAATAGTAGTCAATGTCCTTATCATAGTTACAAATTATATTGCAGTTCCGATGAACGATGGTCATAATAAATAATAATAGTAATGAGTGGAATCTAAACAAATAGAAAAAACATTGTTTTAGTACAGACAATGTGCTCACTGGGAATGAAAAGTTTGTGATAAGTTTGCCGAAGTCAGCTGGGATCGGCTCCAGTGTGACGCAGAATGAATAGACGTTTTGTTTTGCAGGGTATTGGACGGCTGTGTGTTCCACGTTAAAAATGGAAATATTAGAAAAAAATGAGCTTTGCAATTCTTGTTTTTTGTATGCATTGTCTCACATTACTGTACACGGTTGGTGCTCAATAAAATATATATTAAAAGGACCTTTTGACCTTTCTTTTTGTGAGCTGTTGTATCCTCTCCCTGTTCAACTTTCCTCGTGACACCAAACAGCAGATATGGTGTAGGAAAATAATTTATTTATGAGGATAAGCGGTATAGAAAATGAATGAATGAATGTGCACTTTAGCTCTCAGAAGTTGAGCTGCACTACTTGGGAAAGGACACCAGAGGGCGTTAATGATCATAAAACCGTCCATTCAGTCAGCAGGATGTCAATGCAGAGATCTGTGCCAGGCATTGCCATCCTCTCTTCACAAGGACTTGGTTGTTCCAAACATACTCATTGGACACTGCAGGTTTCCAAAGCAAACCAAATGTGTCAACTGAAAAAGAATTTTGTCTTACAGACTGTGACTATGGTACAACATGTTATTCGCTGACTTAATCAATAGAAGGTCTATTTTGATTTGCTATAGATCGATGCAAATCACAGGACTGGTTGCAAAGTCTCTGAGAAATTATTCCGGGACTCTGATGTTATGCCACTCGCTAATGTACATCACATTTACACAGAGAGGAAATTCACTTACAAAATGATGGGTTTTGCTTTGTACAGTTAGGGAAAGCTCTTTCCCTTAGAGCCGTTTCTATATGGTTTATTTTCTCTTGTATATTGGTTCAAAGGGTTTTCTTGTGTCTTGACTTTTTTTGTATGTTGGTGAGTAGTAAATAATGCATGCATTTGCTTCTTGCAGAGCTCTATCCAATGCAGACATCTGCTAGGAACCAGCCTGAGCTGATGGCCCAAGAAAATTCCAGAATGAATGAGCAGCTGGAAAGTCCAACATGCCCTTGATGAGAAGATTGCAAAAAATCAATTCCAAATATTTATGCTATAATTATCACAGGTTTCTTTCTAAAGTACTATTTGGACATATTTCCTGCAAACAAACTAGCTATCTATTTAAACAAACGCAATTCAATATGCACAATGTGAATGGATGGACAATAATAAAATTTAAAAAAAAACAAGAATACGAAAGAGGAGGGCAACAACTTCCAAATTTAAAATGGTACTATTGGGCTGCGCAGTTGCGTTCAACGATGTTCTTTTTTTCAAATTACATTGCTCCATCTTGGTTATCTATTGAGCAAGCATCAGTACCAAATCTTTCTTTAAAACTGTACCTATACTCGGCAGAACCGAAGGTTTTGATAAAAAAGACAAAAAAACGCTTCCTGAAAAATACTATTGATGTCTGGTATAAAGCTCATCAACATATTAAAGATACCCCTCAAATATCTCAATTTACCCCCTTGTGGGGCAATGTCAATTTTACAGCAGGAAGGGACGATGGAGGTTTTAAGATATGGGCAGAAAAGGGTGTTAGAGTAGTTGGTGATTTGTACATGTATAACACATTACTTACATTTGAAGAACTTACTCAAGAATACCAAATCCCAAATAAACACTTCTTTAAATACTTGCAGCTTAGACATTTCATATCTTCAAAATATAGATGCATAAATGTAGAACCCGCTCTTTCACACTTACAACATCTTTCAATTTCGCATCAAAACGAAAAGGGACAAATTGCATTGTTTTATTCAGCCTTAGTATCTTATGATGACGAATCCTCTATTGATAAATTAGAGGCCTGGAATTCGGACTTTAAGGAGAATATATTGGAGGATGATTGGAATAAAGCTTGTCTTAAGGCCCAAAAAGAAACAATTAATACAAAATTGAGACTACTACAATACAAATGGTTGATGAGGACATATATAACACCAGCAAAGCTGAATAACTGGTCACCTAATATCCCAGATACCTGTAATAAGTGTGTAGGGGAGCAAGGTACCCTGCTTCATTGTTGTTGGGAATGCCCCAAACTACAAGCATATTGGAGGGGAGTGTGCCAGACAATGTACCAAGCAAAGCTTTTTGTGTTGGGGATTTACCCGAAAGATTTTGTGACTTCTTCAAACAAATCAACCTTGATTGACTTTGGACTCCTGCAGGCCAGGAGGCTAGTTGCATTATTTTGGAGAAAAATTGATGCACCATCAATAAACCTATGGATAAAGGAAATTACAAATTATGTTACATTAGAAAAACTGACCTACATTACTCGAGAAAGGACTGAGGACTTTGAAGATATGTGGAAACCTCTACTGGACTATATTCGACAATGGGGTGCACAGTCACCTAAACCATGTGGAGTTGTGTGATGTGTGTTTTTTATTTTTATTTTTTAATTTTTTAATTTTTTTGTATTATGTACTTGTGTTATCTACTGGTGTTATGTTTTTCTTTTATTATTTCTGTGGAAAAGTATGAAAAATTCAATAAAAACATTGTTAAAAAAAAACCCAAACAAGAATACAATTTTAATATTTCTTTGTGCATTTACAGAGGCAATGCATAGATATAGCACGACAGAAAAAACATTTTTGAATTCTTTTTGTAGAATGTAGTTTTATATGAAGAATGCTTAGAGGATGTATTATTAATCTCTGCTGTTTATGGCTTTGTGCTTTATCGAGTGAAAACTCCATTCCATACCCTTTTTCTTCTAGTCCCTCCAGCGTGTACTAGGTCTGCCCCAGGGGCTTTTCCCAGGAGGCATCTAGAATAGACGCTCGAGCCACCTCAACTGGCTACTCTTGATGTGAAGGGCCAGTGGCGATCTACTTTAAACTCCTCCCAGATGACGCAGCTCCTCACCCTATCTCTAAGGATGACTTCAGCCACCCTACGGAGGACATTCATTGCAGCCGCATGTATCAGCAATTGGCTTAGATTTAAGAGTGTCACTTTTCCATACCAAAACTGTAATTGAACAAAAGTCGAAACACAGTGGTTACAAATACAAGGGAGTGCAGAATTATTAGGCAATGAGTATTTTGACCACATCATCCTCTTTATGCATCTTGTCTTACTCCAAGCTGTATAGGCTCGAAAGCCTACTACCAATTAAG
The DNA here is from genome assembly GCA_024372805.1 of Oostethus manadensis. NCBI lineage: Eukaryota > Metazoa > Chordata > Actinopteri > Syngnathiformes > Syngnathidae > Oostethus > Oostethus manadensis. The sequence goes on from QODF01000102.1 coordinate 6,793,063, forward strand.
CATATTAGGTGATGTGCATCTCTGTAATGAGAAGGGGTGTGGTCTAATGACATCAACACGCTATATCAGGTATGCATAATTATTAGGCAACTTCCTTTCCTTTGGCAAAATGGGTCAAAAGAAGGACTTGACAGGCTCTGAAAAGTCAAAAATAGTGAGATATCTTGCAGAGGGATGCAGCACTTTTAAAATTGCAGAGTTTCTGAAATGTGATCAGCAAACAATCAAGCGTTTCATTCAAAATATTCAACCCATGAACTGAAAAAAGTCAAGCGAGCAGCTGCCAAGATGTCACTTGCCAACAGTTTTGCCATATTTCAGAGCTGCAACATCACTGGAGTGCCCAAAAGCACAAGATGTGCTATACTCAGAGGTAAGAAATGGCCAAGGTAAGAAAGGCTGAAAAACGACCACCACTGAACAAGACACACATCCTGAAATGTCAAGACTGGGCCAAGAAATATCTGAAGACAGATTTTTATACGGTTTTATGGACTGATGAAATGAGAGTGAGTTTTGATGGGCCTTATGGATGGGCTCGTGGCTGGATCGGTAAAGGGCAGAGAGCCCCAGTCTGACTCAGACGCCAGCAAGGTGGAGGTGGAGTACTGGTTTGGCGGATATCATCACAGATGAGCTTGTGGGACCTTTTCGGGTTGAGGATGGAGTCAAGCTCAGCTCCCAGTCTAACTGCCAGTTTCTAAAAGGCATCTTCTTCAAGCAGTGGTACGGGAAGAAGTCTGCATCCTTCAAGACAAACCTGATTTTCATGCAGGACAATGCTCCATCACACGCGTCCAAAGTACTCCACAACGTGGGTGGCAAGAAAGGGTTGAAAAGAAGAAAAACTAAGGACAGGGCCTCCTTGTTCACCTGATCTGAACCCCATAGAGAACCAGTGGGCCATCATCAAATGTGAGATTTACAAGAAAGGAAAACAGTAGACCTCTCTGAAAAGTGTCTGGGAGGCTGTGGTTGCTGCTGCACGCAATGTTGATGGTGAACAGATCCAAACACTGACAGAATCCATGGATGGCAGGCTTTTGAGTGTCCTTGCAAAGAAGGGTGGCTATATTGGTCACTGATTTGTTTTAATTTTGTCTTTGAATGTCAGAAAAGTATATTTGTGAATGTTGAGTTGTTATATTGGCTTCACTGGTGAAAATAAATAATTGAAATGGGTATACAGCGAACCCTCATTCATCGCGGTAGATAGGTTCCAAAACTGGCCGCGATAGCTGAAATTCGCGAAGTAGGGGCACCATATTTACAGTATTTATTTAACAGGTATTCAGTATTCAGACTTTTAAAACCCTCCCTTTACATAGTACTGTTAACAAACCACCCTTTACAGTAATGTACAGATATCTACAATATGTACATACAGTACACAGGCACTTTCCAGAAAATCCGCTATATATTTTTTCTTATAATATACATACGTACTGTAATGGAAAAAATCCGCAAAGTCGTGAATCCGCAATAGTCGAACCGCGAAGTAGCGAGGGTTCACTGTATATTTGTTTTTTGGTAAGTTGCCTAATAATTATGCAGAGTAATAGTCACCTGCACACATGGATATCCCCCTAAAATAGCTAAAACTAAAAACAAACTAAAAACTACTTCCAAAAATATTCAGCTTTGACATTAAGGAGTTTTTTGGGTTCATTGAGAACATGGTTGTTGTTCAATAATAAAATTAATTCTCAAAAATACAACTTGCCTAATAATTCAGCACTCCCTGTACATCAAATTTTATTATTTCATTTGAAACGGCACATCACTGTGATGCCCGGAGCTTTGTCCTATCAAAGCAGTGTCAACAGTTTGCCAGAGCTTAACCGAGGGCCTAAAGTGATCTGTGATTTGATAATGTAAATTATGGCAAAAATGACCAGCTCTTTACCATTGTTGAATATACTGTACCAGCCACTAGTAAACCCTTTTTTGGCAACAGTTTGTACTTCCAAGCTACCTCTATAAACTGACTCTGTATTTGTTTATTTTTGTTAATACCAGTGATGTCCCTATATTTTGATTGGAAAAATCTGCAGGTACAGTTTGTCAAATCCACCTTTGTTTGGGATGTTCTTACTTCTGGGTATGCACATACTAAAGTAGAATCTAAATGTACAAGAAACAATAATACATATTACAAGTAATCAGTTTTTTAGTATTGGTGTTGGTCTTGACAAGCAGGAAGGTAATGGTAGCATTATATTGTGCATTTCTAGTTTTTAAGCCTTTACAGCAGGAGGGTTTGGAGGAGGTCAACAAAAAATGGACATTGTTATGAGGGTCTTAATTACTTGCGTTTTTTCGTCATATACAAGTCTGAAACGGAATCCCCGTGAAAGACGGGTCTCTACTATACTACATTACCCAGAAGGCTTAGTGCTGTGGACCAGAACTGGCTGCAAGTGTAAGTACAAGTGTTGTGCCATTTGACCCCTAAAGAGTTGGGATATTTTTACATGTTGCTGTATTTGGTTTGTCTATAAAAGACACATACATAACATTTGCCATGGGATGAGTCAGTAAAAACCTTTAAATGTTTCTTCACGTCATTGCCTGATTAAACTCCCGCTGTGTTCTCCTCAGGTTTAAACCCACATCCTATTCTGACTGAGCAAGAAGCCTGAAAAGGACTCTCTGTTAGTTTTCACCTCAATTTCTGTCACGGTTTGGCCTCCTGGCTGCGCAGGAAACAGGAAAACCAAAACAAGAAGAAAGAGCAAATCTGTTTTACCCCAGTCCAGGGAAAATCTCAACTGCTTGAGGCAATGCATTTCAGACAAGAGCCACAAATGTGTTGACACCCCGAACCACCAACTGCTACATGGCAGAGGAATGCAGTTTGTCACACAGGATAACTTGAAATTCTAATGGGAACGTGTTTGTCTTGAGAAGCTTAGCTGAGCACAAATCTGTTGTTTTTCCGTAGTCTGAATTTAATTAGCCATTAGCGCCTTGCAAAAATATGCAAAAATAATTCAAAATAAAACTTAAAACCTTGGACAACCTGTTGAAGAAACCCTGCAAAAATAAAGGTGCCATTCAACATTTGGCTCTCAGCCATTTTTGACAGGCAATTATGCCAAATTTCTTTTGTACCTGGCAATGCTCTTCCCACTCAAATCCAATTAAAGAGAGTACAAAAACTTTGGTGAATAATATCTTTACAGTCCTGTGCACTGCTGATTTAATTTATTTCCTTTCTTATCAGGTCATGTACAGTATGCTGCACAAAGACCTTGAAGCTTGGAGGGGCTAAATTAGTGTTTCCTAAAAAAATTTTGCAGCGTCTCCCTGCTAAATGGAGTGAGCCCAGCAAAGATCCTGAAGCTGAGTCTTCGTAAGATGTCTGCAGTCATCTGTTACAATGATTAACATTCATTATCTATGGAGGAAATAGATTTCAATCATAAAACATGAAAGCCATATTGATACTATGAGGTTCAAGATATTTCTGCTCAGTACAAGGGCATGCTGCCGCTCGGTTTTCAACCGTGAAGATGTACAGAAGCATCTACATCACAACCCCGCCACTCACAAGTCAAGCTGCCATAAAAGATAGGTGATATGCCTCGTGGGCAGGGATGTGTTGGAGGAATGCAAGTGCAGGTATCCCGCAGCCTGTGGCAACTGTGGAGAAAGGCCCAACGCAGCCATTGATCCTGTTTGATAAAGGCCATGATTAAAGGCCCAGATTATGTGTCTGAGCCTGGAGGAGATAGATGTCTGTCTCAGTGTTGTACTGCAGAAAGTCGATCTAGTGGGAAAGAGGTTGGGCCATACCTGTAGGCATTTTTTTTGTAAGTATGACAACACACACCTTGTTGGAGGGAAACTCACTACCAATACTTCACTTCTTCTTTTCCTTTTGGCTTATCCCGTCAGGGGTCGCCACAGCGAATCAATTCGCCTTCATCTAACTCTGTCTTCTGTATCCTCTTCTCTTGCGCCAACTAACTTCATGTCCTCTTTCACTACATCCATAAACCTCCTCTTAGGTCTTCCTCTACGCCTCCTCCCTGGCAATTCAAAACTCAGCATCTTTCTACCAATATATTCACTATCTCTCCTCTGGACATGTTCGAACTATCTCAATCTGGCCTCTCTGACTTTATTTCCGAAATCTCTAACATGTGTTGTCCCTCTGATGTGCTCATTCCTGATCCTGTCCATCCTGGTTACACCCAAAGAGAACCTCAGCATCTTCATCTCTGCTACCTCCAGCTCTGCCTCCTGTCTTTTCCTTAGCGGCACTGTCTCTAAACTAAACATCGCTGGTCACACCACAGTTTTGTACACCAATCCTTTCATTTTATCTGAAATTCTTCTATCACACCCGACACTTTCCAGCCTGCCTGCACACGCTTCTTCACCTCTTTTCCACACTCTCCATTGCTCTGGACTGTTGACCCTAAGTACTTAAAATCCTCCACTTTCTTTATCTCTTCTCCCTGTAACCTCACTCTTCCACTTGGGTCCCTCTCATTTACACACATGTACTCCGTCTTG
>QODF01000102.1:6809601-6881852 GCA_024372805.1 Oostethus manadensis
CAGTTAGCACCATATCGACGACAATTAACCAATGCAGATTGTCTACAAATTAGGGCCTCTCTGTCATGTACCTGACTTGGTGCCCAGATTCTCTGGAAATCTGGAAGTTAATGGGAGTGGGAGGAGTGGATTCATTTGAACCAACGTATTCTTCCGACTGTAAACAAGTTTCCGGTTAACTCAGTAGGTCAATGTTCCAAAAAAAATTGTTTACAGGATTGGAGTACACCGGCCCGGTTAGCTCAGTCGGTAGAGCATGAGACTCTTAATCTCAGGGTCGTGGGTTCGAGCCCCACATTGGCCGAATCATATGTTCTCCAGCTACTTCTTGAAGCGGTCTTTCAAGTGGCAATTTCACTTTCAAAAACATAAATTTTGGCGTAACAAAATGACTGATCTTTATGGGTCTCTCAATTACTCTGGGTATTGAACAATTATTTAGTTGAGTTAGAAACGATCTGTGGGGAAGATTTAGATCACCAGTTAGCACCATATCGACGACAATTAACCAATGTGAATTGTCTACAATTTGGGAGCTCTTTGTCATGTACCTGGTTTAGTTCCCAGATTCTCTGGAGATCTGGAAGTTAATGTGACTGGGAGGAGTGGATTTATTTGAACCAACGTATTCCTCCGACTGTAAACAAGTCCCCGGTAGACATAGTAGGTCAATGTTCTGAAAAAAATTGTTTACAGGATCAGCTTTTAATAGCCCGGTTAGCTCAGTCGGTAGCGCATTAAACGCTAAATCTAAGTGTCGTGGGTTCGAGCCCAACATTGGACGGATCGTATGTTCTCCAGCTACCCCTTGAAGCTATCTTACAAGTCCCACTTTTAAAAACATAAATTTCAGTGTAACAAAAAGACTGATCATTATGGGTCTCTCAATTACTCTGGGTTTTAAACAATTATTTACTTGCGTCAGACATGATCTGTGGAGAAGATTTAGTTCACCAGTTAGCACCATATCGACGACAATTAACCAATGTGAATTGTCTTCAATTTAGGAGCTCTTTGTCATGTACCTGATTTAGTGCCCATGTTCTCTGGAGATCTGGAAGTTAATGGGAGTGGGAGGAGTGGATTCATTTGAACCAACGTATTCTTGCAACTGTAAACAAGTCTCCGGTAGACTCAGTTGGTCAATGTTACGAAAAAAAATGTTTACAGAATCGCAGTAAAGCAGATGCGGGCATCTTAGTCAGTAGAGAATGCGACTCCTAATCTCAGCGTCGTGGGTTCTAGCCCCACATTGGGCGTAGTTTATGTTCTCTAGGTAATCTTGAAGCTGTCTTTCAAATGCCAATCCCACTTTGAAAAACATCAATTTCAGCGTAACAAATGAGTGATCTTTATGGGTCTCTCAATTACTCTGGGTTTTGAACAATTATTTAGTTGCGTCAGAAACGATCTGTGGAGAAGATTTAGATCACCAGTTAGCACCATATCGACGACAATTAACCAATGAGAATTGTCTACAATTTAGGAGCTCTTTGTCATGTACCTGAATTAGTACCCAGATTATCTAGAGATATGGAAGTTAATGAGAATGGGAGGAGTGAATTAATTTGAACAAACGTATTCTTCCGACTGTAAACAAGTATCCGGTAAACAAAGTAGGTCAATATTAAGAAAAAAATTGTTTACAAGATAAAAAAAAAAAGAAACGGTTAGCTCAGTCGGTAGAGCATGAGACTCTTAATCTCAGGGTCGTGGGTTTGAGCCCCACAATGGGCAGAAAATATGTTCTCCAGCTACCTCTTGAAGCTGTCTTACAAGTGCCAATTCCACTTTGAAAAACATCAATTTCAGCGTAACAAATGACTGATCTTTATGGGTCTCTCAATTACTCTGGGTTTTGAACAATTATTTAGTTGAGTTAGAAACGATCTGTGGAGAAGATTTAGATCACCAGTTAGCACCATATCGACGACAATTAACCAATGTGAATTGTCTACAATTTAGGAGCTCTTTGTCATGTACCTGATTTAGTTCCCAGATTCTCTTGAGATCTGGAAGTTAATGTGACTGGGAGGAGTGGATTAGTGCACAGGAGCTCTTTGTCATGTACCTGACTTAGTTCCCAGATTCTCTTGAGATCTGGAAGTTAATGTGACTGGGAGGAGTGAATTAATTTGAACCAACGTATTCTTCCGACTGTAAACAAGTCTCCGGTAGACATAGTAGGTCAATATTATGAAAAAAATTGTTTACAGGATCAAATGCAGTAGAAGCGGTTAGCTCAGTCGGTACAGCATGAGACTCTTACTCTCTGGGTCGTGGGTTTGAGCCCCACACTGGGCAGATGTTATGTTCTCCAACAACCTCTTGAAGCTGTCTTTTAAGTGCACTTTGAAAAACATCTATTTCAGCGTAACAAATGACTGATCTTTATGGGTCTCTCAATTACTCTGGGTTTTGAACAATTATTTAGTTGCGTTAGAAACGATTTGTGGAGAAGATTTAGATCACCAGTTAGCACCATGCCGACGACAGTTAACCAGTTTGAATTGTCTACAATTTGGGAGCTCTTTGTCATGTACCTGACTTAGTGCCCAAATTCTCTGGAGATCTGGAAGGTAATGTGACTGGGAAGAGTGGATTCATTTAAACCAACGTATTCTTCCGACTGTAAACAAGTCTCCGGTAGACATACTAGGTCAATGTTACAAAAAAAATTGTTTACAGGATTGAAGTAAAGTACACCTCAGAAGTCATGTACCTGACTTAGTGCCCAGATTCTCTGGAGATCTGGAAGTTAATGTGACTGGGAGGAGTGGATTCATTTGAACTAACGTATTCTTCCAACTGTAAACAAGTCTCCAGTAGACATAGTAGGTCATTGTCACGAAAAAAATTGTTCACATTATCAAAGATAAATGACGTGGTTAGCTCAGTTGGTAGAGCGTGAGAATCTTAATCTCAGGGTTGTAGGTTCAAGCCCCACACTAGGCGCTCCTGGTATTCTCCAGGTACCTCTTGAAGCATTCTTTCAAGTGCCAATCCACCTTTAAAAACATCAATTCCAGACTAGTTCAGTGTTACGAATGACTGATGATGATGGGTCTCTGTTGCCTCAGAAAGCACCATGCTGATAACATTTACTCTCGATTTTAACTATTATTTTGTTGCGTCAAAAATGAGCTGTGGAGAGGACTTATATTACAAGTTACCACCATGGTGACCACAATTAACCAATTTGATATGACTACAATTTGGGAGCTTTCTGTCATGTACGTGACTTGGTGCCCAGATTCTCTGGAGATGTGGAAGTTAATGTCAGAGGAAGGAGTGGATTCATTTGAACTAAAGTATTCTTCCGACTGTAAACAAGTCTCCGGCATATAGACAGTAGGTCACTGTTACGAAAAAAATTGTCTAAAAGATCTGATTATTATGGCCTGGGTAGCTCAGTCGGTAGAGCATGAGACTCTTAATCTCAGGGTCGTGGGTTGGAGCCCCACTTTAGGCAGGCCTTGTGTTCTCTAGGTACCTCTTAAAGCTGTCTCTCAAGTGCCAATTCCACTTTGTAAAACATCAATTTCAGCGTAATGAATAAATGACTGACATTGAAAGGGCTCTCAATTACTCTTGGTTTTGAACAATATTTTAGTTGCGTCAAAAATGTGCTGTGGAGAAGATTTAGAACACCAGTTAGCACCATGCCGACGACAATTAACCATTGCGAATTGTCTACAATTTAGGAGCTCTCTGTCATGTACCTGACTTGGTGCCCAGATTTTCTGGAGATGTGGAAGTTAATGTGAGTGGGAGGAGTGGATTCATTTGAACTAACATATTCTTCCGACTGTAAACAAGTCTCCGGTAGACATAGTAGGTCAATGTTACGAAAAAAATTGTTTACATGATTTAAAAAAATGGCTCTTTTAGCTCAGTTGGTAGGGCATGAGACCCTTAATCTCAGGGTAGTTTGTTCGAGCCCCACTTTGGGCGGAGCTTGTGTTCTTTAGTTACCTCTTGAAGCTGTCGATCCAATGCCAACTCCACCTTGAAAAACATCAATTTCTGCATAACGAATGACTGATCTTGATGGTCTCTGTTGCCTTGGATAACACTATGCTGATAACAAATACTCTGGTTTTTTAACAATTATTTAGTTATTTCAGAAATGAGCTGTGCAATAGGATTTTGATCACCAGTTCGCACCGTGCTAATAATAGTTACCCGGAAGTATACCCAAAGTGAATTGACTACTTTTTTCGGAGCTCTCTGTCATGTACGTGACTTGGTACCCAGATTCTCTGGAGATCTGGAAGTTAATGTGAGTGGGAGGAGTGGATTCATTTGGACTAACGTATTCTTCCGACTGTAAACAAGTCTCCGGTAGACATATTATGTCAATGTTGCGAGAAAAAAAAATTGATTACAGGATCAGAGAAAAACGGCCCAGTTAGCTCAGTCGGTATAGCATGAGACTCTTAATCTCAGGGTCGTGGGTGTGAGCCCCACATTGGGCGGACTTTATATTCTCCAGGTACTTCTTGAAGCTGTGTTTCAAGTGTCCAATCCACTTTGAAAAACTGATCAAAGTGACTGATCTTGATGGGTCTCTCAATTACTCTGGGTTTCAAACAATTATTTAGTGTCGTCAGGAATGATCTCTGGAGAAGATTTAGATCACCATTTAGCATTATGCCAATGACAATTAACCAATGCGAAATGACTACAATTAAGGAGCTCTTTGTCATGTACCTGACTTAGTGCCCAGATTCTCTAGAGATCTGGAAGTTAATGTGACTGGGAGGAGTGGATTTATTTGAACTAACGTATTATTCCGACTGTAAACATGTCTCCGGTAGACATATTATGTCAATGTTGCGAAAAAAAATGTTCACAGGATCAAAAAGAGAAACGGCCTGGTTAGCTCAGTTGGTAGAGCATGAGACTTTTAATCTCAGGGTCGTGGGTTTAAGCCCCACATTTGGCGAATCTTGTGTTCTTTAGTTACCCCTTCGAGCTGTCGATCCAGTGCCAATTCCACTTTGAAAAACATCAATTCCAGAGTTCAAGTTCAGTGTTGCAAATGACTGATGATGATGGATCTCTGTTGCCCCAGAAAGCACCATGCTGATAACAATTACTCTGGGTTTTTAAAAATTATTTTGTTGCGTCAGAAATGAGCTGTGGAGAGGACTTAGATCACCAGTTAGCACCATGGTGAGGACAATTAACCAATTTGAAATGACTACAATGTAAGAGCTTTCTGTCATGTACGTGACTTGGTGCCCAGATTCTCTGGAGATGTGGAAGTTAATGTCAGTGGGAGGAGTGGATCCATTTGAATAAAAGTATTCTTCCGAATGTAAACAAGTCTCCGGTAAACTCAGTAGGTCAATGTAATGAAAAAAATTGTTTACAGGATCGAATTAAAACGGATGCGGTTAGCTCGGTCGGTAGAGCATGCGACTCAACAAGTCTCCGGCATATACACAGTAGGTCACTGTTACGAAAAAAATTGTTTAAAGGATCTGGTGGTTATGGCCTGGTTAGCTCAGTCGGTAGAGCGTGAGACTCTTTATCGCAGGGTCGTGGTTTCGAGCCCCACATTGGGTGAGGCCTTTTTTCTTCAAGTAACTCTTGAAGCTATCGATCCAGTGCTAACTCTACCTTGAAAAACATCAATTTCAGCGTAACGAATGACTGATCTTGATGAGTCTTCTCAGAAAGCACTTTGCTGATAACAATTACTCTGTTTTTTTAACAATTATTTATTTGCCTCAGAAATGAGCGGTGTAAGAGGATTTTGGTCACCAGTTTGCAGGTTGCGGTGCAGTGTTCGAAGTCTGTTTCCACCTCTTTCCTGTGTGACTTTATATACAGGTCCATCTGCAATTCTTTCATTTACAATGTAGACAGTGTTCTCCAAGTATGATCTTAATTTTACAGGGACACCACTCTCACTCAAGATTCTTACCAGGACACGATCCCCTGGTTTGACGACTACACCCTTTTTGTGGCGGTGTGCCCGGCTCATTCAGAAACTCTATAACTTTCAAAAAGTAATCTTTTATGCATGCTTTTAAAAGCTACAATTGTTTTGCATCCTTTTAATACATCATCAAAGTTGTTCCATATACTAACCCCTCTAACAAAAATACAATTATGATTTTTATTTGTTCTGGTTTTATTTTTTATTTTTTTAAATATACCTGTTCTTCTTGCAGCTTGAGTTGCAGCTCAGTAAATATTGGATTTGTTGGTGCACAGTAGTCTGCGTGCTTAATAATTCTAACTGCTTTATTTTAAAGTAGAAAAATAATATTTAAGTTTGATTTATAAGTATTCTACCATATTTCTACACAATAGTTAAAGTATGGAAGAAACAAACTATTATATAATATATAGCGAGAACTTAGGTTCAATAATCTTTTCATTTTACTCATTATAGCAATAATTTTGTCTAACTTAAGTATAGTAGGTATATTAATGTGCACTTTCCAATTTCAATGTCCATCAATACTAATACCTGAACATTTTGCAGCAGCCACCCTTTCAATTACAATATTGTTTAATTTTATATTTACTGGGCTGTCAGTTTTTCTGTTGCCAAAAATGATATTTGGTTTTATTCAGATTAACTGAATGTTCATTGACATCAAACCAATATTGGATTTTTGTAAGATCAATTTTTACAATGTGCATAAGTAGTTGAAGGTACTTCCCAGAGCAATACAGACTAGTGTTGTCAGTGAAAAGAAACTCTGGAAGCTGCCATTCCAGTGCCAAGTCCACCTTGAAAAACACCACCAAAACACCATGACTTAGTTAAATACAGTGGCACCAACTACAGTTCTGGAGCTCTCTGCGGTGTTGGTGACTGAACCCTGGTGCTGTTCTGTCCCATCAGAAATCTGATCAGCTGCAGAATTTCTCAAATGTCTTTAAGAATAGCACACTGAACACCACTATGAAAAACTGTGCCTACAGTTCAGAAGAAAAAAGGCCCAGTTAACTCAGTCAGTAGAGCACGAAACTCTTAAATTCAGTGCTGTGGGGTTTAAGACCCACATTGGGTGTTTCTTATGTGGTTTAGGTACCTCTTGAAGCTATTTTTCCAGTGGCAAACCCACCTTGAAAATCATCACCATAACAGCATGTCTTGGCTAAAAGTGGTGGCAACAACTCAACCTTGGATAACTATAATTCCAGGCAATTTCAGCTAAGCAAATGAATGATCTTGATGTGTCGTCTGTTGCCTCAGAAATGAGCTGTGTGAGAAGATTTTGATCACCATTTTGCACCACGCTGATAACAATTACTCTGAAGCGTACCCAATGTGAAATGACTGCTTCGCCTGCATCTCGAGGGAGGACCGGGATATTGAGTCCGAATGGGCCGTATTCCGTGCCTCTATTGCTGAGGCACCCAGTTGTAGTTGCGGCCGCAAGGTGGTCGGTGCCAGTCGTGGTGGCAAGCCCTGAACCCGATGGTGGACACCGGGGGTTAGGGCTGCTGTCAAGCTGAAGAAGGAGTCTTATCAAGCATGGATGGCTTGCGGGACTCCCAAATGCAGCTGACAGGTACCGGCAGGCCAAGCGGCACGCGGCTTCAGCGGTGGTCGAGGCAAAAACTCGGGTGTGGGAAGAGTTCGGTGACGCTATGGAGCACGACTTTCGGTTGGCCTTGAAGAGGTTCTGGCAAACCGTTCGACACCTCAGAAAGGGGAAACAGCCCCCAGTTCACACTGTTTACAGTGAGGACGGGGGCTTGCTGACCTCGACTGTGGCTATAGTTGGTCGGTGGAAGGAATACTTCGAGGCCCTTCTCAATCCCACTGACATGCCTTCCATAGAGGAAGCAGAGTCTGAGGATACGTACGTGGACAGTTCTATCACCGTGGCTGAGATATTTGGGGTAGTTAAATCACTCCCCAGTGGCAAGGCTCCGGGGGTAGACGAGTTCCGCTCGGAATTCCTCAAGGCTCTGGATGTTGGGGGACTGTGTTGGTTGACACGCCTCTCCAACATTGCATGGAAGTCAGGAACAGTACCTCTGGACTGGCAGACCGGGGTGGTGATCCCTATTTTTAAAAAGGGTGTCCGGAGGGTGTGTTCCAACTATAGGGGGATCACACTCCTCAGCCTCCCTGGGAAAGTCTACTCCAGGGTGCTGGAGAGAAGGGTACGACCGTTAGTCGAACCTCGGTTAGAGGAGCTGCAATGTGGTTTTCGTCCCGGTCGCGGAACACTGGACCAGCTCTACACCCTTGCAAGGGTACTCGAGGGTATGTGGGAGTTTGCCCAACCAGTCTACATGTGCTTTGTGGACCTGGAAAAGGCATTCGACCGTGTCCCTCGTGGTGTCCTGTGGGGGGTGCTCCGGGAGTACGGGATTGATGGTCCGCTTCTACGTGCCATTCGGTCCTTGTACAATCGAAGCAGGAGCCTGGTTCGCATTGCCAGCAGTAAGTCGAGCTTGTTTCCGGTGAACGTTGGCCTCCGCCAAGGCTGCCCTTTGTCACCGATTCTGTTCATAATCTTCATGGACAGAATTTCTAGGCGCAGTCAAGGTGTTGAGGGAGTCCAGCTTGGTGACCTTAGGATCTCGTCTCTGCTATTTGCAGACGATGTGGTCCTTATGGCCTCATCAGGCTGTGACCTTCAGCGTTTACTGGAGCGGTTTGCAGCTGAGTGTGAAGCTTCTGGGATGAGACTCAGCACCTCCAAATCCGAGGCCATGGTTCTCAGTCGGAAACGGGTGGACTGTACCCTCCGGGTTGGGAGTGAGGTCTTGCCTCAGGTGGAGGAGTTCAAGTATCTCGGGTTCTTGTTCACGAGTGAGGGAAGGTTGGAGCGTGAGATCGACAGACGGATCGGTGCAGCATCTGCAGTAATGCGGTCGCTGTACCGGACCGTCGTGGTGAAGAGAGAGCTGAGCCGGAAGGCAAAGCTCTCTGTTTACCGATCGATCTACGTTCCNCATATCCCGGATTTTTCGTATTCCGGGGCATTCTTATCCCAGGGTTCCACTGTATAACCAATCAGAAATGAATACAATTTTGGAGCTCTTTGTCATGTAGGTGACTTACCCTTAGCTCTGCTCTGTCTCATGACAAATGAGGTTCGCTGCAGAATTTCTCAAACATTTTTACAAACAGCAAATTACATTCAACTACAAAAAAATATGCTTATAAAATTAGCATTTGGCTCAATGTTGTGTACTAATTCCAGGCATTTATGGTTCGTGTAGTGGGGTCATCAGGGGGCGCTGTCAGAGAAGCGCTGTGTATGATAACAGCAAGGGAGAGAAGGGGGCGTGGCTGGCAGCAGTCAGGTTGGGTGGCTTTGTATAACAAATTGAAGGTTTGTTGATATCACGTAGCTTTCTTCGCGGTTTGGATGGATACCATCTTGCTTATGTGCGGAGAAATGGTTCCAGAACAGATTGAAGTCGTCTATGAAAGGAATGTGTCGCATTGCGCAGGCGGACTCAAGCCAGGTGTTCAGACTCCGGATCCTGGAGAAGCATCTGGCTCCCCTGGTGGCACCAACTCAAACCTGGATAACTATAATTACAGCTGATTTCAGCCAAGCAAATGACTGATCTGGATGTGTCTTGTTGCCTCAGAAATGAGCTGTGCGAGAGGATTTTGATCAGCTGTTTGCACCATGCTGATAACAATTACTCTTAAGTACACCAAAGTATACCCAATCTGAAATGACCACAATTTCAGAGCTCTTTGTCATGTGGGTGACTTACCCAAGTGCTGCTCTGTCTCATGACAAATGAGGTGGGCTGCAGAACAAAAAAATGTGCCTACAGTAGTTGAGAGAAAGGGCCCGGTTAACACAGTTGGTAGAGCAGGAGCCTCTTAATTGCAGGGTCGTGGGTTCGAGCCCTACATTGAGCTTTACATATCTTACTTAAGTAGCTGTTGAAGTATCTTTCTGGTGGCAACTCCACCTAGAAAAACATCACCAAAACAGCATGTCTTAGCTAAAAATGGAGGCACCAACTCAAACGTGGGTAATTACAAATCCAGAAGATTACAGTCATGAAAATGATGGATCTCTAATGCTTCAATTGTTGCAGAAATGACCTCTGCAAGAGGATTTTGATCATCAGTCAGCACCCTGCTATAACAGTTTTGCTGAGCTCTCTGTCATGTACGTGACTTGCCCTTGGTGCCCAGATTCTCTGGGGATGTGGAAGTTAATGTGACAAATCATGTCAGTGACCCTTTAATGAATGTCACAGTGTCTGAATTTAACCACAGTATATTACTTCTCCAATAAAATAACTACTGACGATTTGAAGATACCTGAGCGAGACACACTAAAAAACAAAAATAAAAATGTGCTGTTATTACTGCTGTTTTGGCATGCTACTCTGGTCATTTTCATTTTAATCATTGGCCATTGTGCATTTTTCTTCATGGTATTGATTATGTTAGCATATAACAGGTCTCCTCTGTGAGATGTTTGCCCGAGTGATCCTAAAAGCTACTGTATGTTGTCTGAGGCTATATGCCCCTGATAGGGCAAACGGGTCCTAGGTGATGGGAGAGACAAAGAGTGATTAAAACCCGATTAATAAAATCAAGAGGAGGGGCCGCACCTCGCCTGGACGTGGGACACCGGGCCCTCAGGAAACAACCAAAGCCATTGTAAGTGGACATCAAAAGTGATGCTCAAATTAAATCCATTCAAAGTGAAGAACATTAGGCTGGAATACAAAATATGTAGTATGGTTACTATATCAGTGTTCATGTGAAATGTAACAAAATGTAACAATGCAAAACATACATTTTGACCTAGAATTATCATTAAATGAATTAACCAATTACGGTAACTATGTTCAATATTTCTAAAATATATGTGTTACAAAATATATGTGTGTAATATTTATTAGTGCTCAGAATGTGACCATGAAAAATATAACATTTTGACCCAAAATTACCATAAAATTAAATAATATTTACAGTACATGTAATTCTTATAAAAAGGTGTGCAGGAGTATGGTATACATGACTTCAGGTCAAATGTCTGAAGGGGTACGCGCCTGTTTAAAGTTTGGGAACCACTGCTGTAGAACACAGTGACTGACAGGTCTGTGCACCATACTCCACCGCCTCTGTCAAGTCAGATTCACAGAGCCAGCAGGTCATTGAGGTCTTGTCACACAGACAGTTCTGTTGAGGAGGCTCAACAACCAATGAGGATGGCAGAAACAAAGACACATACTGTTTTTGTTTGTCATCCCTACCTCCACAGGCCAACAGAGTTCATACACTTTGCTGTCCTGGGACAAAACATTTGCATCAACATTTCAGATAGATAGATGCTTTTATAATCCCAACGCTGGGGTTTATGATTTTTATGGCTATAAATATGAATATTAAAACATGTATTCTTACTGTGCACATAAATAGGGCTACATTCACACTGCAGGGTAAGATTACCAAATTGGATTTTTTGTTTAAAATAAAAAAAATTTATGTGATTGTTCACATTACCAAACAAATGTGACACAAAGCGTGACGTGCACGCGCAGAAGGACGACATCGCTCGCATTTCTGTGTGTTTGCAGAAGTAAAGATTGCTGTGGTGTGGGCTCTAGTGATGTGTGAAACGGCTGATTAAAGTTCCGATTCAAGGCTGGTATCAACAATACCAATTCAACACTTTGTTCAAATTCATCTAATGTGTCTGGTAAATTAATTTTGTCTGGTATTTAAAACGCAGTGTACAATATTTCAAATCATTGCATAAAGAATACAAAACATCAAAGTGATTTATAATAAACCGTGACGTATATTGGGCTAGTTGATTTCAGAATTGACTTTAGAGCATGAAGAGCTGGTATTGGAGATATCGACATTTCACTATCAATCCACAAATTACTAGCATGCGCTCCTCAACGCGTTTGTGGCAATTTCAAATATTTTGTGCAACAGGAGTCAATATTTTCTCAACCAAAGAAAGCCAAACCAAAGAAAAAAAGTTTCCATGAAGAAGTTTGTAGACAACTTGTTGCTATGTCTGTTCCGAGGTGTGTGTGGGTGGAGTGGTGAGACATTGCCGAGAGCTGCTTCACTAAAACCTTATAAAAACATTTTTCTAATGAGAATAACTTTTGCCTACATCAGTCAGTACCTTTATCCAAGTCTTTCATGATAAACCATGCCTTTCCATGACTGCCTACATTGGTAAGTACCTTTTAAACTCTCAGTAAGCACAGCAATACATGCCTTTTAGTGATGTATGTGACCTGAGGTTCTTACTGGAGTCACATCGCATACATATCCAATTTATTTCCACATACGAATGAGACCTGAGTCACATTTGAAAAAATCATAGTTGTGCTGTTCACACTGACATGGAAAAATCCGATACAGATCACAAAGAATTGACCTGCAATGTGAACTTAGCCTAAGTCGTTTTTTTCCAGGGAAAACACTCTTCACAATAAGTCGCTAATGGTTTATTGATACGTGACAATACATGTCAAATGTACAGCATACATGTACCACTGTTATGTTAACAAGCCCCTACATGTTTATGTCTTTGGGCTCTAATTGTGTAGACCAGGGGCGTGTTTTAGGCATTTTGCAATTTCGTGCCGGGTGCAGCTTGGCTTAAGTACGCCTCCGTCCCTCCTAACAGCGTGAGAGGCAAAGAGGGAGGAGAGAAGCCGTGACTGGGTTTAACACAGGCCGGTCAAATCTTCACCAATCAAATGAGCTCCTTTCCTCACCTACAAATGCGCCACTAGCAGTTTCGTTGAGTTTCATTGAATATGAATGAAGACAGTGGAAGACGGCCAAACTTCTCCCAGACAGAAAGTCATGCTTTGGTCTGTGAGGTCCAAGCTCGCAGTGGCTGAATATATGGTCATGCAAGCAGACCTCCACGGGCCGATGATGCAAAAGTGGCCTGGGAGGAGAATACGCACCTCGGTCTACCAAATTACAAAATTGGCTGCGCTTGGTGTTACGCCGAACGAAATTACAACTGCGCAGCCTGCGCCAAGCTGCCCGACCCGTGAAATTAGAGCCCGTTATGTTCACTGAAAATGTTTTTTTTATTAAGTGTTAGGAGATTGCATGAAATCAGGGGTAGGCATAGAATGCAAGTTCTACAAAAAGCAAAGATATGCTAAATAAGTCTGGGCGGTGCAATGGTACATGCAGCAGCCTTTTGTGTGGATGGGTTTGATTCCCAGCCAGGACCTGACCACCCAGCCATCAAAGATGTGAAGTTCTGGCCACAAGGTTTAAAAAACGGGAGCACTGGTAAGGTATTATCAGATAAACTATAAAAATGTCACTGATCAAACAGCCGAATTATGTAGGTCTTGACATCAACAATCCACGATGCACGGGAGAAAATCCATCATTAGAGTGGTGAAGTACGTAATGCTTGACATTTTTGTAAGCCAAGACTGGATGCTGGCCAGGATAATATTCATGAGCTGCGGTTCTTCTCTGTGGTAACTCTCCACTAAAGCATTTGTCCTCTGTATCATGAATAATGGTTTCATTTGCCAGGAGATGAAAGTGCACAACAGGTTGACGTCACCACTCTCATTTTCTTAGCACCATCACAAGCACCGTCACCCCCTCCTCCCTGACAAGGAAGGGTCTCTAGTGTCGAGGTGACAGAGAGTTGAAGTGTGGGTCATCTATTACCACTGAAAGAAGGAGAAATCTCAGAGCATGGTTATCTTCATGTGGCATAAATGAAAGCAGTTAGACCTGCACAGAAAGACGTGGATTGGCGGCTCTTGGAAAAGATACATCACTTTTCAAATGACATGTGCGCCTATGCTCAAACTCATATTTAGTGCTTGATTAAAGGACTGGTGTAATAGACATTTTTCTACAGTAAGTGGGTCTGCTAACATGCAAATAGTAATAAAAGTGATGAAAAATGATATTAAAATGCATAGAAAAATGTGCAGGTGTTATGAGTCAGCATCAAACATTGGTGCTCATGTCCATAATAACGACAGTAATGGAGAGGTTGGAATTATAATTTTCCCAAATTACATGACTGTAGATCCAGTTATGTTCTCTCTGGCACTTTAGAGCACAGAGAGAACATGCAAACCACACACAGAAGTACGAGCTGAGGTTCAAACCCAGAACCAGCTATCTCTGAGGCTGACATGGCAAACACATGCTGCCGCTTTGCTTTCATTTGAGTGACAGTGAAAGCAATACACAAACGGATTGTGGTCTTCGAGTGAAGTGACAGTTTAAATGTTGCTGTACTGGTGGATATCCCATGATCCAAATGGTCCCTGTGCCATCTGTCCAAAGTGATAACACCCTTCACCTAATGGCGCCTGTGCACCATTAGTAAGTTATAAAGGAAGATTTATCCTGTCCTTTCTATTCTTATACAGATCTCTTCAGAATCACCTCAACCACAGAACACACAGGAGACTCTTATGGTTCCCTGTTACCAGGCGGGGAAGACATTTCACTCCCAAAACAATAATGTCATATGTTTGACTCTTGCAGCGACATGTGACGAGCTATCCTTGACACTATCCTCATCTGCTAAAACACATCACACATTAAGGACTAACTACACTGACCTCAGCTGTAAGAGCTGGCTTTTAAAATAGGTTAACTGCCGCCTGCACCACGTTGCCGATTTCAGCCGGTTGCGTAGAGACTGCAAGCCAGGTGATGCATCAGCCAATGGCAGGAAGCCAGAACCAGGCACAAGGCATCAAGGTTGGTGCGCTTGATGGATGGAGGTGTAGCACTAGCACTTGCCAAGCCAATGACGAGGCCATAAATCACATATTTACTGCGCGCACCAACACGTCTTGTGATGTCAGCAGCACATTATCATTTCTAATGGGGCCCCAGTAACCGGAAGACATTGAATTAGTCGCTCCCTAAAACTGATTTTTAAGAGTCGTGAAATTGACAATGTTGTCGCTGGCTGGTAAAATTTCATATTATATTAAAAAAATAGATTCCCTAAGAAAGTAGATAAGAATTTAATTGATAATTATTATTAATATGTTCTTCCACTGAAAACAACAATCTCATTTAGCATAATTGCTAATCGTTTATAAATATGTGATGAGATAGGAGGCTGCACGGTGGATGAGTGGGTAGCAGATTGGCCTCACAGTCAGGAGGTTCAGGGTTCGATTCTCCGTTGGGCATCTCTGTGTGGAGTTAGCATGTTGTCCCCGTGCGTGCGTGGGTTTTCTCCCACATTCCTAAAACATGCATGTTAGGTAAAATGGCGACTCTAAATTGTCCATTAGAGTGTATGTCTATATGTGCCCTGCGATTGACTGGCGACCAGTCCAGGGTGTACCCCGCCTCTCGCCCAAAGCCAGCTGGGATAGGCTCCAGCATTCCCGCGACCCTAATGAGGATAAGCGGCATAGAAACTAAATGAATGAATGATAAGATAGGTGAAATGTACAGCATATATGTACTATGTTTAGAGCTTAATACTAGAATCGTGTCACAAGTGAACAATAGCAGTTAAATGAGTTCTGGAGCTGAATCTTATCTAATAATTGCAACAGATACATTTATTGCAAATGCTGATAGAAAATCATACATCATCAAGCTAGCAGCGGGGTTTGGAGGAGGCGATGGCAAGCTGCATGTCAAAAATTTACATTTTTATTTTTTTAATTTTTTATATCCAGAACATCCCTGGCAAAAAAACCAGGATGTATTAATCAAAATTTAGAAAGACTGATAGATAGATACTTTATTAATCTCCAAGAGAAATTTAGAGCAGTGACAACTTTAGATTTGTATTTTTTTTAAAAGCATTTTATTTCATGTTTTCCACAAGCCTTCATAAGAACTTATTTGGCAGCAAATGTAACTCTTCTTAAAGCATTTACAGTGGAAGGTGAGTTCATCACACAATAGGCATGCATGCATGCATGCACGGTGCATGATGTTGACTGAAGCTAATTATGGTGACTTGAAGAAGTGGGATGTACTGCCACATGTGTACAGCTGGGACCCATCCTTGGATGAAATGTGATAAAATTCTGCTGTTTCACTCTCTCACTCATGCGCGCACACAAACGCACGCGCACACACACACACACACACACACACACACACTTCATGGCTAACTGCTGCTAGACAGAGCCTCCTCAAACATGGAGTTATACTGATATGCATGGTTTGCTATTAAAAAGCACTTTTTACTATTAAAAAGCATTAAAATGCATCCATATATTCTCCACTGATAGATATGAAATGAAATGAGGGGATTTAAAGTTGAAAAAATGGTCATGTGACAAAACCCCCACAGACTATAACACATCCTTATACAAAAAAAAAAAATCTAATATGGTCATAAAAATAAGAGTACACTGTAAATATATATTCATATATATATTTTCCTTGTTGTATTTACAATAGTGAATGGTGCTGCGTGTGCGTCGTGAGTCTTTGCTCTGGCTTTGGCATATAAAGCACAACGCTGATGAACTAAACAAATAAAAAGGCCTAGCATGATCTGAATCAGTTCTTGAGTTTTGTGTCCTTTTCTGACATCATGACAAACTCCTGAAAAAAGAAAGTGCCCCATAAACATAGCCTCCGCCAAGAACCGGGAACTGGCTGCGCTTTACTACAGTCCATGAGATCCAACAAGTTCTCGGAGGCGTCTCCTCGCTATTGTCTCATCCCACAGTTAGCTTCATCTCTGGGAATGTAGGGAAAGAATACACAACCCCATGAGGCAGTGAGCCGAGGAAATTTGCCTGCACGCAGATGAGGTATCAACGTTTCTTGATGGCTGCCCCGTTAGAATGGGGAGGGAGCTTTGGAAGGCAGGGCTCCTCAGCACCTGCTTCATGGGAGAAGACAGAGTCCTCGCCAGAAGAGCAAGTGGAGCTGCGAGTGTCCGGATAGTTGGGGGAGTATTGATCCAAAGGCACGGACAGCTCTAAATATTCCTGTACATAGGACAGAGAGGCATCAGTTAGATACAATACAAACATGGCTGCTTCCTTCACCTGTAGTCAGGACAGCACAGACCTGGTTGGATGTCATAGCCAGACACCGGTCCAGGTCCTCTACTAGCTGTTTGAATGTGGGCCTGTGGGAGGGCACAGCATGCCAGCAGTCTCTCATCATCATGTACCTGCATGAAGGAAAAGATTCTTGACACAGGGCCATGTAGGTTTGGATTTTCTTTCTCCCTTAATAATAAAATACAGTATTTCCTTTAAAATTTGCATTTCGTGTTCAGTTGTGTTATGATTGACTTTAAATTTGTTTGATGATCTGAAACATTTGAGAAGAAGAAATCAGAGTGGGGGAAACACTGGAATCACAGTATGTATTTAAAACAACAAAAAAATAACAGAATACATTCTCAGTAAATGATAAATGAATAAAATGCTGCTTTCAGTGCAGTCAACTGTGGTTGATAAGTCGTTCCATAGTACTAGCTAGTATTACAAATTACAATTTGAATGTAAAACTGCCATATGGTCTGCGCACAAAAACATCTGGGAAGGATGACCATACATCAAATGTATGCACTGGATGGCCCTGGTAGGAAATAATAACTTAACGCAATTAGAAAACAAACACAGAAAGAGAAGGATTTTTGTTAGCACGTAAACAAAAACTAAAACAACCTTCAGTGTTTTGTTTGCCTTTCCACATAATAGCTGTCAGACTCCGTCTTTGTTTGTATGGGATAATGCAAGATTATACTTTGAGTTCTATTGGATGCTGCCACAGTTTTCACACTTTTATCTGGAGCCGCACAAAAATGAAATAGTTTCATCCTTAGCCCATCATCAAACAAAACAACTAACTAACTATTCCATTCCATTCCATTTTCCTCCGCTTATCCGGGGTTCGGGTCGCGGGGGGAGCAGTTTCAGTAGAGAAGTCAAGACTTCCCGGTCCCCGGCGACCTCTTCCAGCTCCACCGGGAGGACACCAAGGCGTTCCCAGGCCAGCTGTGAGACATAGTCCCTCCAGCGTGTCCTAGGTCTTCCCTGGGGCCTTCACCCGGCTGGGCATGCCCGAAACACCTCACCAGGGAGGCGCCCGGGAGGCATCCGGACTACCTCAACTAGCTCCTCTTGATGTGAAGGAGCAGCGGCTCTACTCTGAGCTCCTCTCGGATGGTCGAGCTCCTCACCCTACTTACTAACTAACTAGCACATAATGCATTTAACATAGCGGCTACCTAACATCAGACCACTTCAGAAAGTACTTACAGTTCATGAGTGCACGTGGAGGGTTTGTCCATGCGGTGACCATCCTTCAGCAGCTTGAACAGCTCCTCCACAGGTACACCTGGGTAAGGAGAGCCTCCCAGGGTGAAGATTTCCCAAAGCAGCACCCCAAATGACCAGCTGCAGACAATCACCATGAAAGATCTAACTTTTCACCACATTGATCAAGATTTACGTAGAAACAAATCAATGTGATCATACTCACACATCACTTTGGTGTGTGTATATCCGATCAAACAGTGCTTCCGGAGCCATCCATTTGACTGGTAAGCGACCCTGTGGGACAGTAAATGCACCTTAGTTATTTTTGTCAATAATAGAAATATTTCCCAAACAAACATTTGGGTACTTACGTTGGTGGTCTTCTTGTAGTAATCAATGTGGTGTATGTCTCTTGCCAGGCCAAAGTCAGCGATTTTCATCACATTGTCATCAGTGACCAAAACATTACGAGCAGCAAGATCTCTGTGGATGCACTGTACAGATAAAAATAAGGATCGTTATAAAAGAACAAACACTTAGGGTTTTTTTTTTTTGGCTGCATTTGCAAATATCAGGTATTTGGTTGCTAAAATGTACATAAAGTTAGAGAAACCTCCAAAAAAAAGTCACAATGTTTATCACGATTCAGTCAAAACAAAATCGGATGCGCAGACGCTGGGAAGTTTAAGTATTATGCATGGAAAACATCCAAAGTCATGTCTACTGATTCGTGCATGGTGCGAAAAAATCGAGCCTTGTCATGAACATTGAGGTGTGTTGAATCTACATTGGATCCCCGCATGGTCGCGATTCAACATGAAAAAAAAAAAACTACTTTTTTTCCCTCCAAAAATAGGCTGTTTTTTTCCATTGAAAACACATCACATTTCCCCCGAGTCGAAAACAGTTCATACAGATGTGACAAATAAAATGTACAGCTTTCTAGTCTTTAGAGTTCAATAAATATCTTTTTTTAAGAGTTAAGATTTGTGGATCTTTCTTTGGTGGGGGTGAGGTGGGGTTGGGGGGTGCATGAGAGGACGGGAGTACTTTCACTTACAGTACTTTTACGTACCTGTTGGCAAGTTACTGCAGACTTGCCAACAGGTAACACATTTATTGTACTCCACATGCAATTTGATTCTTAAATATGCTTGTATGCTTCATAGCTCTCCATTTTGTTGCATTTTCCTGGTTTCACTTTCGAGTTCGAGTCTGCACAGTACAGATTAAATAATAGATATTATCAGTTCCTCAATAGTACTTCAAATGAAGGGGGAGTGAAAACATTTCTGTCCATTTGGGGGGGCATGACAGAAAACAGTTCAGAACCATTGCTGTACATTATCATTCGATATGTTTTATGTTCGAATATTAGTCCATTTGTAAGACCAAAATAGAGAAGGTCTGGCCGTGCTCATATTACCTTTTTGGAAGCCAGGTACTCCATGCCTCGGGCCACTTGGTAGGCACAGGACACCAGGTCTTTGATCGACATGTTCTCTACAGGAACTTGGTCAGGGTTGTAACAGTACTCCATGCCTGGAGGGCGTCGCGCACGCAAATACTCCCTTAAGTTGCCTTTGGACGCATACTCCACAATCACATACAAAGGACCTAGAAGCAAATGGCCATAATGATGGTTGGAATACTCAATTCATTTTTTTTTCTTTTGACATTAGCAAAGCTATCTACAAAACACAATCTTATTCAGCTAACTTAAATATCCACACACAAAACGTAATCAGTTTATCAATATGTACACCAGTAACATTACATTCCTGCCAATGATAAAAGCGTATACACTTTTGCAGGTGGAATAAAAACTGTAATGTCATTGAATATATGCTGTTACTCAAGAAATATGTCAAATGTCAGAACAGCTCATATCTACTACTTCTGAGAGGTGGGGGCTTTTACCATCCTGTGTGCATGCTCCCAGCAGATTTATGATGTTCTTGTGTTTCCCAATGATCTTCATCATCTCCATCTCTGAAATCAGGTCTGACAGGTCTTTCTCCGTGGCATCAGCTGGAGGATATTGATATCACAAATAAATGATATTAGGGGACTCAGAACCAAACATATGAGCAGCACTATTCCTAAACTTGATCTTTGTTTGGACAGTGCAGTCGTCCATTGCAACATCAGGGTTTTTTTCAGAAATTAATTAATGCATAATTGCTGTTTTGTGGTAGACTATTGTATATTATTAGTCAAAACCTATTGAAATAGAAGTGATTTGTAATATTGTGGTTATTAGGCGGCAGTAATGACACAGATGACCTTGAGAAGTGACCTTATAATACCTTACCTCAATGCTGTCAGTCATGGCATGTCTGACATGGTAGAGTGAAAAATAGTTCTCCATTTCGTGTGGAAGTGGTAAGTTTTTGGCTTCTTAAGTTTAGAAGAAAAAATTTTGATGTTAACTGGTTAGCTCACTAGCTCATAGCTAGCGGCCATCTAGAGTCCCAGCAGCAACAATAAATAATAGGAGTGTAAAGGTGACTATAGGCGTCTTATTCATGTCTAAAGGGATATAATAATGTTAAAAAAACATATGTAGAAAGTCAAACAGGTTTTCTATCCTTCACAGAAGCTACAAAAATATTCCTTTTATTAATTTATTATTCCATTTATTAACACTGAATCTTAAATTCATTTATCGGCATTGGGTCTGGAACTAATTAACCGCTATACACGAGGGACGACTGTAGCACAATTCCTAATTCAAACATTACCAATAGGTGGACCGCATGCCAATCCATCTTGCAGGGCCCATATAACTGCACTTGAACATGAAATTACATTTGTATAACTCTGCTACATCTTTACATTCCCCACTTTTATTAGCTTGCAAGTGGTCATCAAAACAGCTGGTTTTAGTAATTCTGTCAAAGAAATACGCTAGTGCCAAAAAAAAGCATCGCTAAAGAAATGAAAAAAACACACAGAAATAGTATTCAGCCTATGATTAAAACAGTACTACTACAAATAAAATGAAAAGCGGCAATTAAAGTTTACTGGTCGATTATTTAAAAAAAAACAGGCATGCATTGCAAAATATGACCTGTGATGAAAACCATTTAAAAACACTGTTCAGATGTTTCATTCTGCACAACTATTTGTACTGTCTAACATCTGGATTATGCTTCTGCACAGTTCTGTGGCTCTCCCTTCAACACTGTATCGATCATTTTATAACTCTCGGCCTCGGTTGCCTCTTCCGGGTGTCAACTCAGTGAGCAACCACAACCCTCATCAACCGTGATCTTGTTCGCTTCCTTCATCATGTTGTTGATGAGTGATAGACAGGAAATTAGACAGCCAAATAAAAGTTTTTTGGATTCTCTGTGGAAACAGCCTGTCTCTGTCACATCCATTCATTTTCTTCCGCTTATCCGAGGTCAGGTCGCGGGGGCAGCAACACAAGCAGGGAAGCCCAGAGGTCCCTCTCCCCGGCCACTTCCTTCAGCTCTTCCCAGCGGATGCCGAGGCGTTCCCAGGCCAGCTGAGAGACATAGTCTCTCCAACGTGTCCTGGGTCTTCCCCGAGCCCTCCTACCGGTTGGACGTGCCCTGAACACCTCCCCAGGAAGGCATTCGGGAGGCATCCTAACCAGATGCCTGAGCCACCTCATCTGGCTCCTCTCAATGTGGAGGAGCAGCGGTTGTACTTCGAGTCTCTCCCGGATGACAGTGCTTCTCATCCTATCTCTAAGGGAGAGCCCAGTCACCCTGCGGAGAAAACTCATTTCGGCCGCTTGTACCCGTGATCTTGTCCTTTCGGTCACTACCCAAAGTTCATGACCATAGGTGAGGGTAGAAACGTAGATCGACCAGTAAATCGAGAGCTTTGCGCCTGTTGGCTCAGCTCTCTTTTCACCACGACAGACCGGTGCAGAGTCCGCATCACTGCAGACGCTGCACCAATCCGCCTGTCAATGTCCGCTGCCTCCCTCGGTAACATGGTCAAAGCTCTCCCGTAGGTGGGAGTTGAAACTCCTTCTGACAGGTGACTCTACCAGGCGTTCCCAGCAGACCCTTACATTGCGTCTCACTGTTGCTGCCAACTTGAGCGTTGAAGTCACCCAGCAGAATAAGGGAATCCCCCGAGGAAGCACTCTCTAGTACTTCCTCTAAGGACTCCAAAAAGGGCGGGTATTCTGAACTGCTGTTTGGCACATAAGCGCAAACAACAGTCAGGACCCGTCCCCCCACCCGAAGGCGTAGGGAAACTACCCTCTCGTTTACTGGGTTAAACACCAACATGCAGGCTTAAAGCCGGGGAGCAACAAGAATTGCCACCCCTGCTCGTCGCCTCTCATTGCCGGCAACACCAGAGTGGAATGAAGTCCAGCCCCTCTCGAGAGGACTGGTTCCACTATATCTAGCCGGAGTTTCTCCACACCACACACCAGCTCAGGCTCCTTTCCTGCCAGAGAGGTGACATTCCACGTACCGACAACTAGCTTCTGTAGCCGAGGATCGGACCGCCAAGGCCTCTGCCTCCGGCCGCCACCCAGCTCTATTTGCACCCGACCCCTTTGGCCCCTCCCACGAGTGGTGAGCTCATGGGAGGGGGGACCCACGTTACTTTTTCAGGCTGTGCCCGACCGGGCCCCATGGGTGCAGGCCCGGCCACCAGACGCTCGCCATCGCGCCCCACCTCCGGGGTCTCATTACGGTGGGTAATAATTTCAAAATTTGTGATTATACAGCGTATAATTGTACAGTATACAATGGTAAAGGAAAACAAACAGTTCTGGATCTGAATCTAATCTAATAATTCCAACATTGGATTAATTCTGAAATCGCAGGACATCATCAATGTCAAGACACCAGGAGGGTTTGGAATGGTAGGAGACACCTGTGTGTCAAAAACGAAAATATCAACTACTCATGGATTTTCACCATTCGCTGATGGGTTTGGTACGGTACGGATTTACAATAATCCAACACAGGCCATAAGAAAAAACGTACTTACACTTTAACATTTTGACTGCCACTTTGGTCACACGGTTGGGCTTCTCCTTGTCGAGACCCAGCGCCTCTCCCATCACAACCTGGCCAAAGCAACCTTCACCCAGAGGCTTGCCAAGAGCAAGTCTGCAAGCAAAGCAGGAAAATAATGGTACATGTAGTCACTGTAATACATGAGTATGTTTCTACGGTATGATTTTATTTCATACCACTCCAACAATGTAGATTACCTGATTTTCCATCTGACTCAAAGGTTTTCCCAAACAGGGTTTTTCCAGGATCCAAAAGGTTGTATGTTGCAGGGAAGTTGAGCAATTTAATTACAAAGTTGATGTTTTTCATCAACTTGGTGTAGCGCTGTGATGTCATATGAGGAAGCTGTTGTATGTTGTGTATGTTATGTATGTTCATTCATTCATTCATTTTCTATGCCGCTTATTCTCAATTAGGGTCGCGGGTATGCTGGAGCCTATCCCAGCTGGCTTTGGGTGAGAGGCGGGGTACACCCTGGACTGGTATGTCATACAGTATAATAATAATAATAATATGAGAGATGGGTGAAGATGCTGGTTTACGTCAAACATAAAAATTGTAGGCTAAGCACAGCTCACTCTCTCTCTCTCTTCTTTGGCATATCGCAGCTTTCTGGCAACATTGCAAACTTCCTCAAGGCAAGCATCGTTGCAATGGGCCGAGCATAGCAACGACCGGTTCTACGGCACCATCATTTTGCCCAAGTCTTTGTAACGTTTTGTATTTCGGCCAATTACAAAGACGAACACCAAGAGCCATGCCATTACACAAAGCCTTAGCATTCTCTCCAAAAGCTTCCAAAAGTAAACTCTTGTGATGTCAACAAAGAAACAGAAAACATTACCTAACCTAACATGCATGTTTTTTTAATGTGGACTTGGATATATAACATGTATATGTAGAGTTTATGCTAAATGTGTGCTATTCCCTCACTTTATGCGTGTTTGAGAAATTGGGATGACCTTTGAGGCAGTGAAAAATGCCCTTTTTCCATCTTCAACATGCAAAATTTCAAGAACCTTTACGAGAAAAAGCTTTACCGTGCCAATGGAACTTCTAAAAGTGAAGTGGCTGAGTTTTAGTTTTTAGAACATACCGATCTCGTGGAAGCTCCCAGCGGGGATCTTGGGGTAGTTCATACTCTGACACCCCTGACAACATTGGGGAGCCGCTGGAAGATAGCCGGGAAGGTCGGACTAACATCACACCAGAGTGAATTGAGGAACTTGAGTCCACAGACACCTGAAGTAAAGAAGCCTGACATTACTCCCCTCATAGTGAAACAGACATTCATTACACTAATTTAGTCAAAAGAAAACCAACCACATTAACAACCACTAGGTCTACAACGTTCAAGTCTATACCTACCTGATAAGAGTTGAGCTTGTGACAATCTCTATGGATGTATGCTTTTTATAAGATTATGGGGTAAACATTCACTCACACACGTCAGCAAAAAGGATATTGTGAAGAAAAAAGGTAATATATTCCAAACCCCCTATCTACTTTCTGTTACCTGTCTGCGCAGAGGGATGCTTTTGGCCAGCTTGTGGACTGCCTGCTGGCTGTTGAAGTCACTCTTCTTGGAGGAGGTTCGTATCTTGACTATAATTACGATGGCAACCATGACAGCGATGAAGAAGAAGCCCACACAGTAGATGACCACCTCCAGGTAGGTGTGGTTGGCCATAGGATAGTGTGGGACAGCTAGATGGGAGTGGGAGCATTGGTGTGGGTTGCATCAACTGTTATGAATGATTTATACAAGATACTTGCAGTATACCTACAGTATTCATCCACATACTATACACAAACACACACATTCCAAGCTACATTCTGAAAAACCAAACCCTTTGAACCATCTGGGTGCAAAAAAAACAACAACACAACATTTAGTTGGGAAAAGGCCAGTAGGTTAAAGGTTAATTTAAAATTAACCTCGAGAGTGATGGCGGCTATAGGAGTGCCAAAGATATGGGTTTTATACACAACACTCACACCTCACACACACCATGCTTCATAAGTAATCATTTATATTTCTAAATGCTCTAGTTTGCAGTACATGGGGCTCAATTACTTGTGCGTAAAAAGGTTATGTGTTGGTGATAGATGAATATCATTCTAAGAAAAAGCCAACATTGAGTTTAATGTTGAAATGAAACTAAATCAGATGTTGTTTTTATCCTCCCATTCACTAGGCCCAACTCGAATAACTTATTATTAATCTCAACAGTTGGTTATTCAAGACACCACATATACCAAAAAGGCACATGTTGGCTTGGGATGGGATTGTGCGGTGTCTTTAAGATATTGCATTGTTCCATATGTGTTTTCTCCTAGGTTTTGATCATTACTGAGTGAATTAAATTGCAACCTTGGATCCCCGCAAATTTGTAAATTCAGCAATTACGGCCCTGCAAATTTGAACATTTCTGGTATTAAATAAATTAAATGACTAACAATAATATTTATATTATTATTATTTTATATTACATATTTTTTGAATTTTACATGTAGTACTTTTAGAAAGCCTACAATTTTTTACTAGTTTATGTCTTTTATCCTTCAGTGATCATTTTTTGTTATCGCGCGTCGAGATTTCGCATCTTTTTGGCAGCCCTTTAATGCACTATAATTGCAGTGAGGAGCAAAAAAAAAAAAAGTCAAACTTGTCAAACAATCTGGCCTCATATCGCCTTGCAGCGATATGAAGACATGTATATATTCTTAGAGCTGGTTCAGGGGTTTATTCTAATTTAATAATTACATCAGTCACTTTATTGCAAATGGAAAATAATTAAAGGAGAACATCAAGCTGGCAGAAGGGTTGGAGGGGTAGAAGTGAGGTCATATGTTATCGTACATTTTTACAGGCATATCATTTATTTTCGTAGAACGTAGCTCTGGCAAAATCGGGGATCAACTGTAAATTTGTCCCTGCAATCTCATGATAAAGAACGTTTAAAAAATGTATGTCTTCTTCAACAAGTAGTGCTACTTATTTGAGTAGTTCCACCCGTGTGATCTGCTGTGCATCCCAAACCAAATGTGCTAATACACCCATCACCAGAAATACACAAGTGAGCAGCACTTAAGTGAAGGGGCTGACTGACAAGCGACTTGATAATTGGACAAATGCCCATTCCTCAGAGAGGAATGAAATACACAAAGTACAGAGGGCCAATTATCAGAGCCAGCCGCTGCTCTCACAGCAGGAAATGACATGAGGAATACATGTCATTTGAAGTGTTTGTCAAAGAAAATCGGCTTTACACCAAATTAAACACAAACATCAGTTAAAGAGCAGAATGTTTCAGACCAGAACTGCCAAACAATCCATTAAAAAATTAATCTGGATGAGGTCAACAGGAATTATTCATTTTCCTTTTTATTTTTTATTTTAATTCTTATGGAAGGCTAGGTTTAAGGCAGCTCATGACTTGTTTGGCATTCTTGAACTTCATGTAAGCACAGCATGCCATACAATAAGAAAGGAGCCATGCTGAGAAAAGGGACGTTAAGAACAACAACCTGTCTCAGCTTCTGCTCACATTCTTTAAGAGAATTTCATTAGTTTCAAATTCTGTCAAATGTGAAGGCAGATGGCCAGACTGTTGCAGAGCACAGGACAGGAATTCAGGGACAGAGCGAAAGACAGAACCACTGATACCTTCAAAAACGGTCAACCATGCAGAGTGATGAGAGAACCCGATAGAATTGCCCGCCAAGCAGGTATACTCCCCAGCGTCATCAAAAGACACATTTCTCAGTTGCAGGACTTCCATTTCCTTGTCCGTGGTGTTAAGGCCCGCAGTCTAGAAAATAAAGGAAGCAGACCCAACAAGAGGCCCAAAAGAGAGATTGGAAACATGAGTATAGTAAGAATTCTGAAAGGGAAAAGCGACAGAGGAGAGTTTTTCTCCTCCTCCAACACCATTTGCCCACCAAAATGTCACAATTGAGAGCCACAGCCAAGGTCTTGTCAAGGAGAGCCCTCACCCTGCCTAGAATCTGTTAGTGGTGGAGATGGTTAGGTTGCCTTACTGAACACCGCATTGGGCCATCCCGTCACCATGTTGAATACCTCAGTCTCATCTCTACATGCAAGAGATGAGCAACATGGAAAACTCCACAGCAGAACAGGTCACACGCACACTTGGACACAGCTCACATTCCTTTCTGAGGACCGTGAGCATTAGACAAACAGCAGGAGGTTGGTGAAAGAAGAGAATAGCTGTGAAAAAACAAAAGGGAGTCCAGACAGTGTGTAAAGAGAGAGTGAGTGCTGTGAAGGGCAAGGGAGTGATGTTAATGAAAGAAGATGGCACAAGGACCAAAAGAAGAATGGCACAGCAAAGGAAAGAGTGAGAATTGAGAACAGGTCCAATGTAAACCTGAGACTAAACACTTTCAACTGTTCCGCTGGGAATTTTCCATAGCGTCATGTACAGTCAGGAGCACTGAGGCAAGAGAGGAGGGACAAAACGGAGGGAGCCAGGGAGGAGAGAAACAGCAGAGGTTGCCTCCAGTTATACGGCCCTAGTTTTTCCAGGTGGTCTTAAAGGTGCCTCCACTGTGTTGTCCTGTACAGCTGCGGTGATGTTTACCTGTGGGCTCAAATCTGGTGACAGTCAGCCAAGCTGACTGATTGGCCTCCCCTATATAATTGGACACTTTACATATATACTCTCCACTGTCCTCCTCTGTCACATTGTAGAGGGTCAGCAACTGAGCATCCGAGCTATTGACCCCAGAATGCTGGAAATAAAAAAACGTTATGTGCAGTTCAAACAAATAGTCAATATATTGGCAAACATTTGAGGCCCGTTACCTTCACTTTCATTAACATTTCAGCTACTGGAGCAAAATACAGCAGTACCTCAATTTCCATTATTACCACATTTTCTGGACTATACTATGCACTTTTTAAAATAGTTTGGTTAGTTCTGCGACTTATAGTTAGGTGCAACCCAAGAATCAAAATTTATATAAAATTTGACATGCGCTGCTTTTAATTTAAAGTGGGGTGGTGATTGATTTGGCGACACCAAGTGGCCGCAATAATTCAAGGAGTGGAGCACGTGACGCAGTTAGGCACACAGACTAAATACAGAGCAAACTGGATGCTTTTTGTTAAGTAACACTCTCTCATATTCAACTGCTTTGGAGACTGTGTGTGTGTAAGTAATGTGCAGCTATAATTACATGATGATACATATGTGGATTGATATATGTCTTATTTTAGACAGCAAAGTTGTTTATCCAGGACACTATGTCAAGCTTAGAGATTGTAGCTGTTGTGTTACTGACTAACTAAATGCACATGTATGATTTTCAGTCCATTTTAACTCATTTGTGAATACAAAAATTATGTTGAATCATTGAATTATGATAGCTCCATCATAGATACCAGTACATGTGACTTATTGTCGAGTGCGACTTAATTTTTTTTTCCTTTATGTGGTACATTTTTTTACTGATGGAATTTATCTTCTGGAATATAGTCAAGAAAATATAATAATTTGTTCCTAAAGGTCAGATGAAAACCGAAATCTACAAAAACAAAAGCAATTTTCCTAATATGATTAATATAAATCCAACTAATCCGTTCCAGACACACATATAAACAAAAATAAATTGTATTGAGAATATTGTAGACTTCTGTGCATAAAACAATGCAAAAATAACTGCATGACGAATGACCCGGATCACATAATTTGTCACCTTTACTGATTGTCGGCAAAGAAGGCGAGTATCAGTGAAGGAGTAGGGAAGGGGAGTGGACGCCATTGTCGTACTTCGCAATGTGGAATTTCTTGAATTCAAAAGTGTTTCTCACCTTCTTTATCAGTTTTGTTTGTAGAGAAGATTGAACGAAGAGCCAATCCCGCTAAGATCCAGGCAGTAGTCGAGTGGGCTTCACCAACATTAAGAAAGCGCTTCCTGAGGTTCATCTATTTCTACAGATGTTTAATTTGCTGCCATTCTCAACTTTCTTTGGCCCCATGGCGGATTATTTAGGAGTGTGACTCAATAAAAATTCTACGTACAGTGAATCACTAAGTCATAGGTTGCTTTATTTGGGCACTCAATTCCATGGAAGGTGAACAAGGCAAGTGAACTAGTTTGTCATGTGCAATTTTGTATGATAGGCGATCGACAGTGTACAAAAACTGGGGCGAAATTTCCGTCAAAAATCAAATCATATGAAAACTGGGGTGTTCAAAAATTGACGTTTGACTGTATATGCTATTACAGCAATCTGTCTTATTATATGAAAACAAATCACATTGACTTCTTACCTTCAGGACACGAACATAGGGTAAGCCGTCTAGACCAACACGACTCCCGTTGACCTCGATGTGTTTCAACCACTGAATATGAGGCTGAGGATCGCTAAACACCTTGCACTCAAACTCCACATCACTGCCCACCACTGCAGTGCGATTAGCGGGTAAGCCAGCCTGCAGAATTGGCCTGTGTGGAGAACGCTCTGCAACACAACCAATACATAAAATTAAAATTTTTGTGCAAATTTGGTGCAAAAAGGTGCAACAGGCAAACATAAAAAGAAAAAAAGGGAAGCAGCAAATTCAACACTTCTTTTTTGAACATTGTGTGAAATTAACTAGACAGGTTATAAGTAAAAATACAATTTCCGCACCCTGAAGTAATATGAATCTTGTCAGAGTTATGATACCTACTGAGGTCCCACCATACCCTGGAGACACAGGCATAGGGAATGTGATTTATAGCACCAGAGTGCAAGCAAGTGAGGGCAGGACTGAGACACGTTATCAGTCTCCTCGTGTGGAACTCCATGTACAGTATACCAATGATTTAGTGTGCTCTTAAGCAGGGTATATACAACCATAGTAAAATAACTAATAAACAATGTGTGTTTTTTAGATCATAAACATTCTCACATAAACCAACTTTTAATTATGACTGCATAGCATTTCAGTCAACACAGTGATGTCAAATTAGAAGGAATGGATTTGTGTGTGACTGACTATTGCAAAGTGATGCATTGACTTTCTGAAATTGCATTTAGAATAGATACATGAAAATTCCCTTGGAGATCTGGTGAAAGTAATCAACCTACCGACAACATCCAACTGGTACGTATGATTGATGCTCCCATACTGGTTTTCCACCACACAGGTATAGTTTCCCTTGTCTGAGGGCACCACAGATTCCATGATGATGGTCCACACGTGGTCGCGAACCTGAGAGTTTGAAAAAAGTGGCTAGTATTAAAAAAAACTGCACCCGTCCAGCCTCATAAACAATCTACTCCGAGGAAATCTGCTCATCAAGTGACACCGAGTCATGCTAGATCTTAGTCATCAATGAATCCAAGCATTCAGCAGATGTATTTTGTTTCAGTCTAGATGCCTCACAAGAAATAACCTATGCGGAATCAGAATGTTTTGGCTTTGCATTTCTTTTCTTGTGTACCAATTAATGGTATGAATGGTTCTCTGAAATGGAGGCTAACACGGTAAATGAAGTGGAATGCGACAATAACAAGGTCCATGACTACTTTCCCTTCCTGTTGCCAACGTACAGTATATTTTAAGCAGCAGATCTTTGTTCTGCTCACAATAAAATTGGGTACATGTTTGATATATATTTGCAGCAGCCTGTCTTATTAGCAACACCAGATGACTGGTTCTTTTCTTCAAAAGATGTTATAATTTTTCTTCCATAAATCTGCCCGGACCAGTACTGTGTGATTAGCCAACAAACCTCTAAGGCAAGGGTGACATCAAACATGCATGTACAGAGACTGAGACCTACGGTTTCCCTCATTTAACTAAAACATGAGGGACTCAAGCTGCCTGCTGCCAGATGTGTTGTGCTTGGCTTCATACATGTGGTCTACATTATTCCTTTCTTCCTGCACGTTTCTATGCAGCACAGTATATGAACAATAGAACCCAGGCCATAAAAGCAAGAGTGGGAGAGATGAGAGGCACTGCGAGCCACCAAAGCAGACCTTTGCACCATGACTGAAAATACAGCAGGCAGATGGTAAAGTCTACTAGATGCCTGGCTGTTGTGGGTTGGGCAAAGAAGGAAGAAACAGGCGGCTGAGAGGAAACTCCTAAATGTGTCCCAGCTGGGAAAGAAGAAGACTTGGGGATGCATAAGACAAGGCTGAACAAGCCCACACCTTGATGGGCATAACAGACATAAAGGGAAAGGGGGTGTTTCAGAGTCTCTAAATGTGCAAACATATGCATCACACCTGCAATGCTTCACCTTTAGTGATTTGTTTTCAATTTCAGACTCTGGTGGCTGAGCCATGCTGGTGCTTTCAGATTTGACGGCAGCTTTTGACACCTGACCACAATATCCTTCTGGTCAAACAAGAGATGTGTGTATGACTCAAATGTAATGTCAATCATACCTGACTGAGTGGCCTTTCTTCGTCAGTCTTGTACCATTTACATCAAAGTAAGTGCCCCTTGGCGGGATGCCCCAAGGTTTCATTTTATGTTCAGTCTTGTTCTCCTCGTATTTGCTGCCAT
This sequence comes from Oostethus manadensis, assembly GCA_024372805.1. NCBI lineage: Eukaryota > Metazoa > Chordata > Actinopteri > Syngnathiformes > Syngnathidae > Oostethus > Oostethus manadensis. The sequence continues at coordinate 6,841,367 of QODF01000102.1, forward strand.
TGGTTAAATTTTCAATGTCCAAAAATACCTTCCTTTAAAATCCAAAACTGATATTTTCAAAGCATTGCAGAGCTGCCTCCAAGATGTAAAAAACTGTCAGTCTGTAATTTTCTCCATTTAAAAAGAGCTGAGATTGTGGCTTTGGGGACACAGGCAACTGGTGACAACAGTGCTCTAGAGCCACTATCATTTTATTGTCACCCAAGTGTTAAAAATCAATGTCTTTTACTATTACTATTTGGTTTTATCATTGTATTTTTGCCCGAACTGTTACAGCATTTTAGGGTAGCATGAACTTTTTGGTTTAAATGGGCTTTCTAAATAAACCTTGACCTTGCTTCATGTGCTCAAAAGTAAGTGATTGATACCAGATACAGAAAATATCTGTCAGGTAAAACCTTGCTCCAAACACAGACACCTGTAAAGGTGCAACTTTTCAGTTTCACATTTCAATTCAGCTTACTTGAATATAAAGGTGTGATCGTGTTTACATTGTGTGGCGTAAGAGTTTGTGATCTAATGTGAAGATGAGATCACTTACATATTCACACGTTTGGTCAAAGAGTGTGAGATTCAACGAAATGTCCAAGTTTAGTCAAGATAAAATACAGAAAGAATATTCACAACTATATATTTAAAGTATAATTTTACAGACCTTGAATCCTCCAATTCGATGGTCTCTTTTGAACTCTTTTCCATTCTTGTACCATTTCAGTGTGGGTATTGGGTTGCCACTGGCTTGACAGCGAAACTTGACAGTTTTACTGGCAGGGACAGCATGAAGCTTTTTCTCCATTTTTTCTGGATGAGCCCACTGTGGGGCCATTGCTACAATAAACAGAGACAAAAAACACACAAACGTAAAACAAGGATCACAATGCGTATTGCCTGTAGAAAAGATATAGGACTCAATTATTCTATTGTGTTTTTAAAAGTTGGAGTTTAAATTTCAGGGGCATATCCGAGTCATGCAGAGACGCACAGTCAAACACCCACACCCTACACACACACTTTATGTGTTCAAAATGGTTATCCAATGCAGCAGTGGTAGTGAATTCAAATGGATCAGACAACTTACGAAGCAGTTTTTGACTGCCTAATAATTTCGACTCCTCCGAAGAAGATTCTTCGTCCTCATCATCGTCCTCAGATGAGGCCAGAGTATCAACTGTTTAAAAACAGGGATTATGTCAGTCATTTTCAATACGGTATTGGTTTATACAAGAAAATCAGAATTAGCCATGTTGTAATGTGATTTTATGACTTTTACTGGTTTCTGTTTTATGATGATACCTGTGACGTTAAAAAAGATGCTTTGGTTGCCAAAGGTTGTGCAAGCATAAACGCCAGAGTCTGCCAGCTCCACTGTCTCAATCTCCAGCTGGCCATTGCGGATGCGTATGTGTTCTCCATCAACTATGGCCACATGGTCTTTAGTCCAGTTGACAGGATGAAGGGAGTCCTTGGTGGAGCAACTTAGGTCCAGACGATCCCCAAGATAGAGGGTGAAAAGTTCTGCTTGTGTGTCCGTGGAGACTAAGAGGAACATTTAGGTAGAGTTACAGCCTGAATGGAATCAGGTAATAGTGACAGGGCCAAACAAACACGGCGTTTATACATTGATTTATTTGTGGAAGTCTTTCACAATAAAATTTGTTCCACCTAAGCCTGTCCTGATAATTGGTAAATCAATTCAATCAACAGTTTAAAAAAACAAAGTCGATAATTTTGCTGGCATCGATGAATTGACATGCATGCGTGTTTGATTTCCTTCAACACACTGGCTAGATGACAAGAGGGTTCACTTTGCATGTGTCTGTGCGCGTTGGTGCTACAGTGGAATGAACGGAGAGAGTGTAAGATCTCGTTTCCGCCATTCAGCCTTTTTGTACCAGTATATGTAGGTGGCGTTACGAGTGAGCACGCATACGTTAACATGAATGAATGCACAAAAGCGATGGCTTTAAGGGGAATGCCACTGCCCCTATGTGGTAATATTTCAGGTTTTAACAGAATGAACCAATATATTGCATTTGTTCGAAAGAAGCAACAAAGAAGACTGAGGCTTTTGGTCAGCAAAGTAGCAAAAGAGTGTAAAATGGTCACTTGTTAAATTGCAAAAGAAATGCAACCTTTCAGTCCGTTTGAAAAGCCAGCATTTGTTGAAATGTATAACATGTATAACTAAGTGAAAGAAGACGTGTTGAAGAAACATTGCATTTTACTGCCATCACAGACATGTAGTCCAGCTCAAACATGAGCTCCTACATAAGGTCAAAAATACACTACATAACTGTGTTTGTGTGTTTCTAAATGGAGTGGGGGTTTTTTTAGAGACGGCATTTTTTACTAATTTAGGTTGTGATTGTGATTTTTACACTACGCAATTTGTGATAAGAGACTGAGAGTCTATTTTATTTTCATTGAGGTTTATTTTTGTTTTTTTAAGGTTTAATTTATTTAAAAGCTTTTGAAATTCCAATTACAATGTTAAATACTCTTGAGAAATTAGATGTTTATTGCTGTTGATATGATGTACTCTCATTATTACGGCATGTAATTAATATAAAAAAATAGTCTCAAAAATGATGTCAATAACATGAATTTTGAAAAACCCAACAATACTTAATAATTCTAATAAATCACCAAGCAAATTTTTTTTTATTGTGACAGGCATAGTTACACCACAGAAAGATTTGGCATGACTTTTTTTGCCGCTACCTCGTCGCTCTTGCTCACGAACAAATTAAAACTAGGCTGTCTCTGTAATTACAGTTTTGTACAGTTGGTGGCAACATACCTTTGCATAGTCAGAGGTACTTCAGCTTGCTTACATTTACAAACAAAGGCCAACAACCGTACAAATCAAAATATAAATACCTAACTGGTAAGTTAACAAATAACAACGAGAATTTACCGTTGATGATGGGGGGCAACAACTAAGTGTCAACAACAAACATGTAACTTAACTTGTTAGTGCAAAGTGCCCAAAAGGCATGCTGGGTACTTCAATTGTCCTGTCATAAGGCACACACCTGCAAGTCTACTGCTGCACGAAATGAAATGCACGTTCGTAAGTCAGTAACATTATGACTTTGTTAAATACAGTTTAAAAACAAATGCAAATGACAATAATGCCATCTACCCCGCCACCACACCACAGATACTTTGCAGTCTTGTAGGAAAGACAACTGAAAAAACAGCAGCAGTGGCAGGTCCAACCCAAACAACACAAATCACAGACAGAAGAAACGGAAACCGCTGATCACCTAAAACAATCAGACTCCACACAAAAGTGAGGCTGTGTCTATTTGAAAAGTGTACTTTAATATTATTACCAAGACACACTAGAAAAGACCTTCCTTGATTTCCTTCTGGCACACAACGTGCTATGCCTCTTCCCCAAATTAAATTGCTTCCCAAATGGGGCACAATCACCAAACAGGCAAGGAGCTCCTTGGGAAAGGAAGGTGAAATTTGATTACAGGAATGAAGAGCGAGGAAGCATCACAGAGCAGGACACCTGAGCTCCCCTGTTTAAAAAGACTACATAACCCAAGAGGGAGGGAGTAACCCAATTATGATGACACACAGTTCGTCACAATGGTGTTGTTTGTGTGGTTACAAAGGTAAGAAGCATCGATGGCCAACTTTCCAGATATTGTTGCATTTACCACAAAAGAAGAGAGGGTTCAATTTCACAGTAATTGTGTAGTTAATTAAATTATTGACTACGATCAATTGTTTAGTTTGTAACATTCCCGAATACAATGAACAACTTTAATTCACATTTTCAAACCACCATTTATATCAGCAAAGCTCCAGTAACAAAACAAAGCCTTTTGAACAAAAAATGGCAAGGAAGCCTGGCAGAGTGAGCATGTGCACATGAATGAGCAAGTGAGGGCCTGCAGCGGCAGGTTCTAGCGCCAGTTGCTATGGTGACCCCACTTGGGTCTAGTAAAGGTATTTCCTGGATTGCATATGTCTGACGGGCCCTTAATCCCAGCAGGAAAGGGGCCAGGAGGTAGGATCAACTTTCTCCTCAAAAGCACAAGCAAAGAGTACAAAGCAGGAGAGACATTTATAGTGATTGTTATGAGTGATAGTTATCCAACCTACATGCAGGGCTAAATAAAAGAAAACCCCTTTGCCCAGTGTGGGGGGCCATCCAGTGTGTTTCTGTTCTTGCCATGTGAAGGGAGATCCCACTGATAAAGCTGTGTCAACATCACAGCTGTCAATTTAGCTGCAGACATCATAAAAACGCCCAGAAAAGCTGTAAAAAAATGCTTGTTGTTTTATTGAAAACCACAGTCATTACCATTTGTGCTTGAAGGACGAGACAACGGCGGGGGTGTGGGTTGGGGGGATGTCAATGAAGTTAAAAGGTGCCACTAACTAAATGGGGTTGTGCGGAAATCATGGCAAACAAGCAAACTTCAGTTTGTATTCATACTGACCTACAGTATGTGACAACTGCTCCTCATTTCTCTGGCATATGGGGATGTTTGATCTCAGTTAAACCATGATTGGATTATACAGGATTAAAGATCCCGACAGTCCGTCTGGACAGTACTTCCACCTATTTGGGAAGACAATGATTGACATCATTTTAAATCAGCCTAATAAAAATCCTGAAAGGAATTTGAGCAAAGAGGTAAGCAAGGATATGTTTTCAAAGAGAGGTACAAAAAACCCACTCGTGTAAATTCAGAAGGAAGAGACGGCGCCAGTCGTCGGAACACTCTGTAGCTACGAGATAGGAAGCAATATGCTGCATGAATGACTTATGGGATTTCCTGCTCCCACTGAAGTAATGGGTAAATGCAGCAAAGTCCGACTGGTTGTGGCTCTGTAGTGGTGCAAAGAGAAACAACTTTTCTATGCTTAAACTGCCACAAGCAATTGGAAAGGTAGACAATGTGTAGAAGGGATTCATTAGAGACAAAAGTCAGGACAAGCAGGAAGCGAAAGAATAGGACAATGTCAATTAGCAAACCCCCCAACATTCACCAAGAGACTGTTTCTCCTGAAAGCATGCCAGTGGAGGACCTTTTCACTGCTAAATGAGCTGCTGCTCAATTAGCATGGATTAACAGTTGGGAGCTACAAGGTTTACTGTGTTGGGCAGAGTTAACCTTCAAGCTCATACAAAAACATTCAAATGAGTTCAGCAGCATCACACCACAACTTTAACGATCAAGACAAATGGGATGATTTAAGGCACTGTCCACACAGAAACGTTGCTGGATTTTTGTTTTGGCAGGTGGAAAATAATTTGCCGGATTGGTAAATATTTGCATCCACATGGGAAAGGATCACTGGGCGAAAATAATTTAATAAAGAAGGCACACCTACGTGTGGCGCTGTAAGCAAACGCACAGACTGTACCACATGACACCAAACTACAGAAGAAGAAAGAACCCATGTGCATAAGTCCATCATCTTCTGCTTTCCAGGGCTTGTCTAGACGAATGAGAAAGTGGACTTACTGCAGCGAGTCATTTTGGAGTATACTGTAATACAACAAACTATCGGGAGAATGTCGACTGCGGTGAGTCATGACAGTCCAAATGTGCAGATATTATGTTGGCTTGTTGTCAAAGCTCAACTCTGCACAAGAGACGGCACGAGTCAATGATGTAATCGTTTTCGAAAAAACAGCGGGTTTCCTCGTTTATACAGAAACGACAAGCCGGCGGTTTCAGATGTGCCACTCTGGAAACCGTTTTCAAAACATACACTTCAGGACACCCAGAACACTGTTTCCGTGTGAATGACAGGCTCACGTGATAAAATAGGATAGAATGCCTGACACTGAACTGAAAGTAAAGTGCAAATCTGCATATTGAACAGCGTCAAGTATTGATATTGTGAGAAAACCACAATATAAATATTTTCTACAAACCCCTTCACACCCCAAATGTCCCCTATTAAAAGAATCAGGACCAAATAGTGCAAGGAAAAAGTAAAACAAATGGAAACTGAATCATTATGTAATCAAAACAACCACATCTCTTTGGAACTGTATCCATTTAAATGGCTGTGCAAGTGAGCTCTAGAGTGAATGCACATATGTAATTTGTTCAGGGAAGCATCTTTTCTTATGTGAGCAACACACAACATGAAGTCCAAGACAAACAAAGAAACATGCATACTACATGGCAATTTCCATACAGCTATTTTGTCTCCCTGGTCAAGACAAAAGGAATGCAACCAAATGCTTCTGTTGTGATTGTTTGTAGACAGCTGAAACCATCCATCACCCAGCAGGGAAGTGGGGAAACGTGAACCATTCCCAAGCTAAAGTGAATGAGGGAGTTGGAGGAATAGCAAAGGCGCATAGATAGTACCTGACCATTTGGTGATTAGGAACTGAGGAGTGTAAATGCATCAGACAGCCCCCAAACTGATAGAAATGTATGCCTTGCCTTGGAAGATAAATATTTTACACAAAATGATGTTCTACAGCAGACTCATATTATCTTTACTTTTTTAAAGAATAACACTAATAAATACATTTGCTGTCCCTTTACTTCGCTATCACTAACAAAACACCTTTTTGCAAAGATCAGTAAATCCTTGGTATGATGATGGACACGTCTACTTCAGCCATCCCACTGTGGGCTTAAATACATCCTACGCAAGTTTATGTTAAGATTTATTGCCCAAGAGAGCCCCTCGTGCTTAATTGTTCTGATTATAAGGCTGATCTTTGTCATATCCTTCTGCTGCTTCCCACTTACGGCTGCAGAGTGTCAACAACCAAACCTATCTACCCTCAAGTTGAGGCAGTGATTACACTGCTGGACCACATCCAAAAGGCACATTTTTGGGGCTTTGGTCTCAGCATATCCTTCTCATTTATTGGAGGTGAATCAGTCTGTGGGGGTATCCATAGGTCAAAACGGAAAGCTATTTTATTGTTTCCGGCTCTCATCCACATGGGAACGGTGTTCTGTGTGACCTGAAATTTTATTTTTTTGAAAACGTCAGCTTGTCTTTGCCATGTAGACAGGCGATACAACAATGATGACGTCACCGACCCACCGTCCCCTGGTTGCTGTCACATGACCAGCAGTGATCTTTGAGCCAACATTTTAGCTGAATATTTCAATGGACATAAGTCACCCCAGCTGACATTTACCTCATATTTTGTTGTCTTATAGTCCATAATGACTCGAAGAAGAAATTCTACTTCTCGTAAGGCTAAATAAGCCTTAAAAAGCGGAAGACGCCGGACTTATGCACATGCATTCTTACCTTTTCTATGGTTTGGTGTGTCGTGGTTTGGCCTATGTGTTTGAACACAGTGCCACAATTAAATGTGGCTTTTGTTTTACATCATTTTCACTCAGTGATTAACATTTGGATGCAACTATTTTCTAATTTAGCAGAGTATGCAACTTTTTTCAACTTGCCAAAAAAAATTCTCAGGAACTTTCCCCTGTGGACAGGGACTGTATCTTTCATAAAAAGTTCAAGCACAGCCTTATTTAAACAATTTTAACAATGGAAGAGTATCTCCAAGCTTCATCTTTTTACCATTCTTGCTAGTCTTGACTCTTCTACATTTTTCCACACCTAGCCTTTCACGGTGGCGGTAATGCATGTTCCCCTTTAGTTAGTACATACTGTAATTGTACTGTAAATATATATATATATATATATATATATATATACACATACATACATATATACACACACACACACACTGCCTGGCCAAAAATAAAAACTCTCCGCCAAAAAAAGGTCACAAACTACACTAATATTTTGTTGGACCGCCTTTAGCTTTGAATACAGCACACATTCCCTGTGGCATTGTTTTGATAAGATCCTGCAATGTCACAAGATTTACATCCAGTATTTTCGCCAAGATAGTGCATTGATGATGGTACAGTCTGGCCGCTGCACAAAGCCTTTTCCAGCACATCCCAAAGGTTCTCAGTGGGGTTAAGGTCCGGACTCCAGGTGTGAAAATAATGGCTCATGCTCCTTGAACCACTCTTTCACAGTTTGAGCCAGATAAATCCTGGCATTGTCATCTTGGAATATGCCTGTGCCATCAAGGAAGACCAATACATTGATGGAATAACCTGCTCATTCAGTATATTCAGGTTGTCAGCTGACCTCATTCTTTGAGCACTTAGTGTTGCTGAACCTAGACCTGACCAACTGCAGAAACCTCGTTAGTTAAATCCAGGTGGCAACTTTTTTGTTGGCCAGGCAGTCTATAATATTCTGCTATTTCTAACATTTCACATAAAGCTTCTAAAATAGATACTATAGTTTTCCCTTGCCACTGTGGTTTTAATTTCATGACTTCACTCTACCATGGCTTCAGGTATTTGTATTGTTTAATAAACCATGCTGTTTTGTGGTTAAATAAAACCTATTATTTGTCCAAAAATATGCATTGAAGCCAATTTTACATATTTTTAAAATTTTTGTTTAGCCTTTACAAGCATAAAAATGGCTAAGTAAAATACATATACTGGGTAAGGTCTTCGGAAGAGACACCCAAAAACTTAAACTGTACATAATATGTAGCATTATTCTACACTGGTCTTAACTCTGGAGATGAGACAATGAGACAATTAGGTCCACAAGAAAAAAATTGTAACATAAATTTTAAGAAAAGTACAAGGAAAAATATGACTGGACACACAAATGTTTGTATTTAACCGAGTCACAAAATAAAGCAGGTGCATTATGAAACGTTTATTGTCCAACAAACTGACACTAAACAATATTATTGTCAAAAAAAATTTAGTAAAAATAAACCACTGTTATGATAATATATAACAATAATAATAAACCATATATCATATTAGTGTAATATTTCACTCTTTAAAGTTGTATTGGTATGTATGTATTTTCTCACACACAATTCCTACTGTCTCTCTAAAAAATAATAATAATAATAAAATCTCTCAAACGTTTGCAACATTTCTTGAAATAATGGCTTTTCAACTGCATTAAAAAGCAGCATTTCTTTTGTGTTGAATTTATGTGAATGCAGACATTTTGCACTGTTCTGTTTGTATTTACTTTGGCGGCCAAATGCCTCAGCGAAAGACGGCTCTCCATCTCGATGTGCAGATATTTTCCCAAATGGGAAAACTGAGTCGAGTAGATCTGTTTGAGGTGAGCAAGTCCTTTTTGTTGCCTTCTATGTAGCTATCACTTTCTAAAAAAATTGGTCATACCAGCTTGTTTGTGTTCACTTTGTTCATTATTATTCCCGCACAAGGGCTGTGCGGGAACATTCTTTATTCTCTACACTACTACCTTGCATTGCTCCTCATGGGCTCTCTTTTTTCGCTTTAAATGGCTTGTTTTTTATTTTCGAAACGGCTTATTTTCTATTATTATTTATACTACATTGAGTAACCCTACCAATACTACTTTTCAAAAATTCACTTAACACAGTCAGGTCTGGAACCAATTAATTGTGATGATCGAGGGATTATTGTATACTCATAAATAGGGTTGTTGAGGCATGCTGCCCGCCAATGCAGGCTTCCACAGGACACTCTTTCGCAAAATGAAGCAGACAGTGCGTGCTTGTTTCTGTAATGTTTGTGCTATGGCATGTAGCGTTCATATGTAAGATCAAGTCACCAGAGACCCATCTCTTCAGATAATTGCATTCGCACTTATTCAAACAAAACACACTTGCCATTTCTTGGCAAACACACTAGCCATTTTGCTACCCATATATTCCACTCCATTCTGTAATTGGTGGTACTACATCTTATATGTGGTTAGCAAGAGCCAAAAGACATTTCCGCCTATTTCAAGGATTTGCACAACCAAAAATTAAAAAATAATCCTGAATCGGCTTTGAAGAGCTCCAGCAAAAATGTTTTCTTTGCCAAAGTCACAACCCTGCACAAATTTCCATTTCCATCGAAATCAGTTTGATTGTCGGTTATGCACGTTACCACACATTATATACACATTATAAACATACCCACATAAATAAGACTGCAGGAAAAACAACCACCCCATCAGTAGAGGTTGTTAATCACACAAAGGTAAATGCAAGTGATAAAGGAAAACTACTTAGAGTTTATTTTTTTCCCGACAAAATGTGGCTACATTATGAAGATGGAATAGAAATGTTTGCCTTTTTGGAAAAAAAATCAAATAAAATGGCAATGTTGTCACATATTCACACAAAACTGCAAAAAAACACTGAAAATGCTTGGTAAAAAAACATTGGTCTGCATTCTGCCATTCCTGTTTTGACTGGGGCATACTTGTACATGCCCAGGCAGAACAATTAACACCGAAATGAGAATTTTCAGTGTATACGTACAAACTGTGGCACCATAGCTCTAAAAAAGCAACACTTTGAGACATGTTTTCAAAACGTTGGAAAACACAGTTGTAATGGTAACAAATGTGGAAATAACAAACACCATTTTTACCAGTTTTGTGTTCAACGCAACCTTGTGTAAATGGTTCCCTTAGGAGAACTCAGAGAACACAATTCTGATGGGGGTGGGGGCAGAAAGGCGAATGCGACAAAGGGTAGATTTCACTGAAAGCAGCAGTGTGTCAAATACATTCCAGTACAAAGAACAAATCTTTGAGTATCAATGGACTATTTATCACAAGTTAAGTTGTAGATGCTGTTTAAAAATACTAGAATAATAATGTATCGCGCCAACTTACCTTCATCAGGGTTGGCAGGACGGCACTGTGTCCTTAAAACCTGGGCAAAGAGAGCCAGAAACAGAAGGACACTTGGCCTCATCAGCATCCTGTAGAGGGAGCTACAACTGTTGGCTTCTCGATGATTGGAACTCCATTCAGAACCTGACAGCAACAGGTCGTTTGCAGATTTTAACTGCGACAAAACAGAATCAAATACATAAGTCAGTCTAGGATGGGTCCAGGTTTGCTGAAGAGATCAATTATTTGCTTGGACAACATAAAAATGTGATGACATTTTTTTTTGTTCAGAATAAGATAAAAGCTCACAGTAATTAAGAAATAACCATGCAATGAACATAAGTCTACATTTGTGTCGACAAAAACCCAAGCACACTGGGAAAAGTCAAGGAAACTGCTTTGAATGACTGCAAGGTTCAATGAAGTATTTGAGGTTTATAGCGATCTTGTACAAAAAAACTGATAAGATTGTAGATAAGCAGTCATCCTGGAGTTCAAGCAAAGCTAGAAGAAATGTGTGCTGCAAAGTCTGAAGGAAAGGATGGTTTCTTTTGATAACTAAGGAATATGAAGTCATGAAGGCTGCTGTCATGTTTGCTCAAGCCTTTTTCCCCCCAACTACCATATTCTTAGCAAAACGGAGTACTGTGAGCGACCAACACACATCTGTTGGCATCATCCCCCCCAGCATCTTAACACTTGCCCCATCCCCCCTTGAGGAATCAGTTAAAGACCAAAATCCCTCAGTGTGTTATGTGACACCGTTGTAGAGAGTCATCATTTCGACACTGAGAGATCTATCACCTAACATTTGGTTTTGACTGCTAGCCAAAGAGACCCAACAACCTTTTGCTCTCATTAGTTGCAGAGATGTGAAAAACAGCGGAAAGCTGGAAACAAAAATTGTTTTGGCAGTACCAACACTAATTCATGCTCGATTATGGGTAAAATGAACGATTAATTCCTCGATTTAGTGTTATCTCTTTATATATTACTTTTAGTGGGATGACATGTTCTGAACTCCTGTTTTTGTGCTGGTGTAGTACTGAGCAGGTTAATGTTGTTCAGAGGTCTGTAAGAATAAATTCCCATAATGTTGTGTTTGAGACTACAGTAGTGTAAAACGCCTTCCAGATTTTTGCAGGCTTTCTTTGTGATTCGTGCTGCCTAAAATGCCTGACTTTGCAGCAGCTTTTTAAAAAAGTTGCAATGGGTTTTTTATTTAAAAGCATAAATGCCTTCTGATTTCAGCCTCTCAAATGTGAATATTTTTAATTGCCTTACTCATCCACAAAAGCAGAGCTATTCTCCATGTGTTTTAGGCAAAACAAAATATGTAGACACATCAGGTATGACTTTGCAATACTGCGATTGACATTTGCCTCTTTTCTGTTATGTTACGGGCCAAACCACTAACTGTCTGTATTTGGTTCATATTGACTACATTGGTCTAGGGCCTAACCAACTACTTGATTACCAGACTAAGAGCCACTAATTATTTCACAAGCTCTGAACCCTGCAGCTTAGACAACGGCTGAAAGAACTACTCCTTCCGTGATGCTTAAGGTGCAGCTTACGTTTTGAATTCTTACGCAGAAATCATGATATGATCGGACATATCTTAAGTAAGTTTGATCAGTGTGGATTTACTACAGATTTTGCTTGGACTACTTTGACTGCAGCAGTTTTTAAACTCTGATGGAAAAAAGCGTCTCACAGCTCACTCATCAGAGTGACAACAAACACTGAGTGGGAACAGCGAGTGTAGGTTGGATTGCATGGTTTATAGTTTTCCGTTTTCTTTCTGTGAAAATACAAAAATATAATGTTAACACCTGCGGCTTATAGATAAGTGTGGCCTATTTACAGTATGTACAAGTTTTGTTAGGCTTCTATTCATTCGGGAATTAATAGTAACCCAAAACAACGACCAAGATTAATTCAGAAAATAGAAAAGAAAAGAAAAAAATAGAAAAGAAAATAACCATTAGTTGTAGCTAGAACTGTCACAATAATACATTTTGCCGGATGATTATTTTCAAGAGTAAGTAACATTGTAATTGGTATGTCAAGAGCTTTTAAATAAAATAAATTCAATAAACAACATAATAAATTAAACAAACAAAAAAAGACTTCAATGAAAATAAAATCGGTTTTACATCGCTTTATTCCTCACTTGCACTACTCTGTGTGTGTGCACTCGCCAGCAGGCCTGTGAGATTGAATGACTGACAGAAGAGTTCACTCTTGGTTCATTCCGCTATAGAACCAACGCCCCCAGGTGTTGACAGATGCAAAGAGTAAACCCTCTTGTCTTCCAGTCTGTTTGTTACAGTTTGAGGAGGAAAACAAACACACATATGCACATGCCAAAATTATCAAGTTTATTTTTATTTATAGTGAAGCTAATTTATTTACTGATTATTATGATAGGCCTAGTTGACAGACAGACATTTGAGATCATCACACGTTTACATCTTTGTGAGTGGAAGAAAGTGAAGACGTGGGTGGGTGATGCAGGGACATATTTGATTGGTTAGACAACAGATGTGCCTATATGAGCGCAACTCAGGGAAACATTTAATTGTTGAAAACAACTATGATTGACTAAAAGTTGTGAAGATTGGTTGAATTTGCTTGAACTGACGCAATTGCAACATCATTAAAAGTCGTGGAGGGTCTAATTTAACGAGTTAACAAACCAAACACAACATTGGTGTTTGCACCAATGCTGCACAGCACCACAGCACCAAACACAGCATAATTATCTGCAATCAAATATGTCTAAAAATTCCTCTGACATTTCTACTATTTAATAATTTCATTATTATGTCAATCTCTAGTTCCAAGTAAGCTTCAGTAGTTAGCAGTAAACTAACGTCACATGTGAGTCAAAGCCCTAATTGATCTTATTTGTTCACCCACAGCACAGACTGATTCAGCTGTGGCTTCTTTTAAGAGTTAATCACCAGTGAGTGTTGGTCCTCCAAATGGGCACAGCATTGCCTGCCAATCGATTGTCACTTTCCGAGAACACATCATATTCCAGCAGTTGAGCTTGGCCAGAGAAATCTAAGGGTGACGAAGAAGCTTGGTCACCACAGCTTTGTAAGCAGTGATTCATGCCTTGGGATGACTCCAAGAAAATGTTTCTGCAGCAAAACCGCAGAAGGCAGCAGAGCATGTTTCCTGTTCTCGTTACCACCATGACCAGTCAGAAAAGAGGGCGAAGTCACTTGTCCAAAGTATGACACAAGGCTCTATCATCCCCAACTCCCATGAGAGAAGTAGTCAAACTAAAAAGTGTTACAAGATTCCCGCACTCGGCACAGACTCATCATAAACTTGTAAAATCATATGTAATGTTGATAGTTTTTTACTTCTTCACAATATGCAAAACATTCGTGCCACAGGAGGATTCTTGCCATAGCTTATTCTACATCTTGAGATAGTGTTTTGGTCAGTCTTGATAAAACTGCCTCCACAGTGGAATTTTTTGCTGATGTGTTACCATACAAATAGCTAAAAACATATTACAAATATGCACATCATCATATCTCTAGAGCCGCAGCGGTACCTTTTATTCTGTCCAGAAGTTCCAATCCATGAGTTTGAAAGGCTAAAAGATGTGGTCCAACACAATTTGAAATTGAAGAAGAAGAAGTAATTAACCTACCAAATATGTATACAAGTGAAAATATACCCGATATCCTATGAAAAAATTTGCATTTTAACTCTTCTACCAGATCATACCATAGTACCATAATCATATCATTGGCACAGAACAAAAAAATTGTATTATCTTTCCATTCAATGTTTTAACATCCTCATTGTTCACATAACAGTCTTTAAAACCAATTTAGTGGTAATACATGAGATTCAAACACCAGCTACAAGCCATTTATTGTGGTCAATATGTGCATAAATAATCATCTATACAGCATATATATCCAGTCATACAATATATTCATTTAAATTGTCTTCACATTTTATAAAAAACTAATTTTTAAGGTGTGGTGGCTTTTAATTTGTAGTGGTGCCATGGCACATTTAATTACATATAGGGGAAAGTCTGGTTTATTTGCAGAAAGGCTGTCTTGTTGCTCCACAACAAAGTGGAAAAAAGTATAATCAGGTGTGTTAAACATATTAAAAGAAAGAAAATTAAAATGTAATCGTGCTTTCCATTTTGAAAAGGATTCACATCCTTGCCCTTATTGCCCAATGGAAAATCCATATTATTATAAAAAGTAAATGCATTTTTGCACAAGTCTAAAGGTTGCCTTGTTGCATAACATAGCAAATTAATCAACTAGAAAATTGAGGTTTTGCACTGTTGGCCCTTAAAGAGGTTCTAAGTAGAGCTTCAAAATGCAAAAATAAGAAATGGGAGTATCCCAAAAACATTTTTGAATAAGTAATTAACTCCAACCAACCATAAAAGTGAAATAGGTTGTTCGTCAGCTGTTTAAAAGCTTAACATCACTGCTTTTAAAAGCCAAAACTTGGCAAAAATGTGAATTCACTGTCATTTTCTATCTGGTATTCACACAGTTAGGATCTCTTGATGGCAAAAGCTAAAAAGCTTTCTCTCTCCATTACATGGCATCTGCAAGGGAAGTGTTTTAGGAACAAAAAACATCTTCAAAGACCTTGTCTCCTTCAGTGTCACACAATTGCCTGTCTGGAATTTGCCCAAGAGCATCAAACGTGACATTAAAAAGTAGAAGAAAGTTTTCCTCCCGCTTCAGATTGTGCAGGGGAGTCAAACGCAGATGGTTATGTGAAGATGTTGCAGGGGGGCTTCCTTCATGACTGAAGGCCCTCATTTGTGTGGTAATGATTGGCTTTTTCAACAGGACAACGCTGCAGTTCACAGTGCCTGTCTGACAAAGAAATAGCATCACTCTTTTGGACCATCCTGCGTGTTCCCCTGGTTTAAATGAAATTGAGAACATTTGAGGATGGATGACAAGTGAAGTTTAAAAAAAATGGAAATCAGTTTCAGACAGTGAATGCCCTACGTGAAGCAATCCTCACCACCTGGAGCGACATTGCCACCAGTCTCCTGAAACCACTGGCCTTAAGCATGCCCAAACTAATTTTGAGGTGATTAACAAGAGTGATACAGCTTCTCATTACTGAGTCCTTTTTTGAAAATGTTTGTTCCATTTTAGGGCGATTTCAAGGCTTTTTAAGCTATGGTTTAAACCAGTGTTTTTCAACCTTTTTTTTAAAAAAGAAAAAATAATTTAAAAAAAAAAAAAACAAGGTACACCACCAGCAGAAAAAGTAAAAATGAATCTCTGTAGCCTATATTAACAATATAAAGTTGTTCTCACCGAAGCAAATTGAATAGGAATCAACAAACATATTTTACTCACTCAATGTTACGCCTGGGCCTGTTTCGATGAACATAGAGCTGATATTCTGGCAGAAATCGAGAAAAGCTCTTCCTCAACAGCTCTCAGTCGCTCTCTGGTTTTACTTTTTACAGTAGTCAGGCTTGAAAAGCTCACCTCACAGAGATATGTCATGGAAAAGGGGAGCAATGTCAAAATAGCTATGTTTGCCACAATGGGGTACTCCTTGGCAGTAGCCAACCAAAAACTGTCCATTTATTGTCTCAGTTCAGTTAGTTCCTCCTTTTTCCTGTAAAGTCATGTCCTTTCCACCCAGTCATGGGTGAGGCGATCGTTTTTCTGCCAATGGCTTGCAAAAAAGAAAGTTTTCTCTTATTGCATCTCCATTCACATTGGCTAAGAGTCGGGCATGTCCACTAATATCAGTAGATTTGTCAAGCTGCAATGCAAACTTACTATTAATATGGACCATGTCCAAACTAAACTTTTGATGTCTGCAGACATGTCACCAATATGTCTGGTAATGGTGTTTGAAGAGAAAAGGACTTTGGCTATTTCTTTAGGCACTACAGGTCCGAGCATTTCAATTACAATGGCTTAACAGGCGGCACCTATTAATTTCTCTGCCACATTGTGTGACGTTTTGATTTTGGCTACAAGTTCAGCAACGTGATAGCTAGCTTTAAGGGCTATCTCATTTATTTTTGTGTTTTTTCTCATCAATGTTGCCAGTTTCTCGGCATCTGCTTAATGTTGGGCTGCAACTAATGATTATTTGCATAATCGATGAATCAGTCGATTATTTTTTTTATTAATCGGATTTTTTAAAAGACATTTTTTAAAAATCCTTTTAAGAATACATGAATGGACGTTTTCCCTCCAAAGATCATAGCGAAGAGGAAGATCTCATTCACCGAAATTTAAGTAGCGAAGTATAAACCATCAGTTGACAAACATCACAAACACTCCCGCAGTTCCACTGTTCTACCAGTAGGTATTGTGTGTATGCATGGTCTAAGATAATAGATGGAGTGCAGTAATGTAGGCATACTTGTCGATTATTTGGATAATCGATTAAAAATTTATTCATTGATTAATCGTTGCAGCTCTAGCTCAAAGGTGAACAAAATACTCTTGTTCTGAGGTGAAGGGTGTTTTGAGATGTCGATTAAGCTTACTTGAGACTATAGCACTGTTAGATAGCTTTTCACCACACCAAGCACAACGGAGTCAGTATCGTTGCATCCCAGTGAGAGTAAATCAAAATGAAAGATAACTTTTGGTATATACTAAGACATTTTTAGAATGAATATTAATTTTTTTAACTTTCTCAGTAATGTCAACAGTTATCTTTGTTATTTTGAATTTTCTAAAACAGTCAAACAATTGTTAAATCAACAGATTGTAAAATTCAAAGACAAGCAATCTTTTTTTAGACTAATCTAAGGATCACAGGCCTGACCCACAACATGGCCTGTGCCATAATTACTGTTCATTGCCATCCATGCATAAAATTCCTCAGCTCCCAAATTCGGTAGTCTCTTGCCAGTTAATTCTGCTCTTTCAGTTCGGAGAAAGAGCAGCATCACACCATTCCTTCAAGGCTAAGATGCACTGCACGCTTGTGCAAAAACACTTTGTTTTCCCTTCTACAGCCCTAAAATGTGGATATGTCATGGGAGTTGGGTGCTCTGAGATTACACCTAAATGCAAAAACAACCAATGTCAAGCTGCTTGACACGTTGCAATTTGGTTAACATGCACATCCCAAGTGCCTTTCACAGTATAATGTGTACTTAATGCACTAGGTGTTTGCGTTTCCTAATGGGAACATTTTTAGATAGCTCATTTTACAATGCTGTGATGTATTATAGAATGAGGAAAATCAAAATTGCAAGATTCTTCTTAAACATGACAGTAAAGTTTGCACTTATCCATTTTAACTCGCAGAGCTTTGGATAACAGACTTTATGGCAGTTTAAGGATTTTAATGGAAGATCTTGGAGCATTTATGAGCAATTCTTTATTGGAGTTGATGAATTGGTCAACTCCAGCTTTTATGTGATTATTTATATGATACAATTATGATACAATGACATACTGTATGTGTGCTGCAGGGAAAACCTCAGAGCAGCAATTGAACTCTATATATTTTAGGTATACTGGGAGGCATGCTAACTTATGCATAGATAAGTGAATTTATTCACTATACTGTTATGCATTTATTTTCGTTTCTGGATCTGAATCATTAGAAAAAGTGAATTCATTCACCACATTTCAGTGCTATTGTGTCACCGGGATGAGGGAAAATGAGGTACAGTAACTCACACACATGTTTCTCCATTTTTGTCCACTCTAGCAACACAACATTTCCTCTGTATCGACTGCTAAATGTGAGGTGCATTTCCAAACACCAGAATTCTAAACATCATTGTACAGCACAAGTAGTTTGTGACACTAACTTCATTTTCTCAATTAATAATCTACTCTTGGTACTGTGAATTTTTTTGCACATTTTGCACACACTTTTAGTACTGGTGACTTTACTACCGAGTTAGACTTAAATTTATATGAATGAAGTTTTGAAATTACTATTCTGTTCATTTTGCATGTCACAAAATTCCACAAAAATAAAAAGGCATTGTTTTTAGACAAAATTTAAATGTTTTCTTTTTTTTAAGTGCCGTTCAGACAACATTTCAGCACCAGCACAGATTAAAAATTACCAATTTGGCACCAGTATAATATAAAATATACAATAAATAATCCCAACCCTATCTAAAATTACTGTTTTGTAGTAGGTCCTACACAACAAAGCATTCCTGTCAAATGTTGAGGATCTCTGACTACCACAAACATGTTGTTGTTGTTGTTGTAATTCATGATATTGTAACTTTTTAATGGGGTAAACGTTATAACACATCCTTGCATTGACATTTCATAGAAAATAAGATTAATACGGTTCATTAAAATAGTCCCGGTTGCACCCAAAAATCGATCCAAATGATCCAAACACTGAAAAAATCTGTGATCTCCTTGTCAGGAGAGGTTAGGTTACCTTATCAGCGAGATCTCCATGGAATTGCAGCGGGAAACAATGCTCGCCCAAAGCACGCCAGCATACAATAAGCGTGTTTCTCTGGGAAAGAAAGGAGCAGCTCACCTTACTGGCGGGGGGCTGCTGCGAGACAGCCAGCCTTGGTCTGAGAAAAGCACACCCCAGCTGAGATTGGAGGCAGGAAAACTTGGCCAAAAGAGTATATCCACTATCCGGCCGTGATGAGGGAGCTCCACTTCCATCCAACTATGGAATGATTAGATAACAAGTTTGCGCACATTTCCCAAAAGTGGGCGAGGAAGAGAACTGGCGTCCCAGATTACCGAAAAGTCCCAAATGTGCCAAGCAGGTGATGTGATTAAGCGAATTCTTAATTCTTCTTTTCAACGCCAACACTGTTGGCTAACTTTCGTGGCTCGGTCGTCCATTGATCACATCTCCTTTTACTCGCCACTGGAAAGAAGAAGCTCCCACGAAGCTCGGCAGAAGTCGCCCATGAAAGCAAGGCCGTGTGTTAAAACAAGAAAGGGCACCCAAAGAGCATTCTAAAAAAGTATTGAGACTATTCCTGGTGGGAAAGTGTGTCCAACAACAGAAGTCCGTGATACTCCGAACCTCCCCCCTCCAATCTGGGACTAGTTTGTGCATCCTCGGGCCATTGTCAAGCCACACCACACAACCATTACAACTTCCGGTAAGGGATCGGTAAATAACGACTCGGCGTAATGTTGAGAGCTTCTGCTACTGTGCCTACATTGGGAAACATCAGCAAATAAACCAATTTAATACCCGGTGCTGTTGGGGAAGATAAATTCCAATACTTCTTCTTTTTTTGCTTTCGGCTTATCCCATCAGGGGTGACCACAGCGAATCTAGGCGACAAAGACGTTATATTTTTAAAGCCACATTGCTGACTTCCTGTCCTTCGGGATGCAATTTGTCTTGCTAACAGAGGTCTACTGGATTGGAGGAAACCTGGCTCCCCCTGCCATCCGCGGCACCTCAGCGGATCTCCACGCACTTTGCTTTAACTCAGTGGTTCTCAGTTATTTTTTTGTCACGCCCCCCCCTAGGGGCCAGAAATGTTGTTGCCCCCCACCCCGTTTTTTGAATTACCATTGAGAACTGATATCTGTTGTCTTTTTTTTACTGTTCTCTGTACTGTACAAACTGACCTTGAAATTGAAACCAGGAAAAAGCAACAAAATGGAGAGCTGTGAAGTGTATTCCAGAGTCATAAGGCATGTATATATAATAATATAAATATACCAATATACCAAATATAATCTATTTGGACATATTAGCGGGTTTACACTAATATTGAAAGTACTCCCTATTTTACTACCATTGTTTTAACTTCAGATAAATTATTTTGCATCACATTTATAAGTGTAAAGTAGGCATACAATGTACCAACATACTACACAAGAAATCTATTTTAAAAAGTGGATTCACAGATCACGTATATAAAAACGCCTTTTCCTGCGAAAACCTGCCCATTTGTGCTTTTTCTTTCCACAAATAGGATGTTTTTTCCAAAGAAAACATCTAATTCACCTTAAAGAAAAACTGACCTTTTCTTGCAAATTTGCCCATCATCCACAATCCTTATGTGAAACATGACCACACGTCTTTTTCTTTTCTCTGCGTTCTAAAGAGAGAAAATAGCTAGCATGTGGGAGCTAACAATGGAAGTAATGGGACACACTTGCAATCCAGAGGTAGTGAGCCCACTCCAAAACGATACTACAGGACACCAATCTGTGCAGACCAGGAAACAAGAACAAGCACAGGAACAACCACAAACACACAACCAAATTGCCTGTAAACTATTTATACACGGCTAGATGGACTGTGTTGTGATATCATGTGTTTTGTGCCACATCAGAATCAATGTCATGGTGACTTACTTGATGGACATTTGTCCGTCTGGGTCAGCTGGTCGGGGGGGCGTCTTTTCCAGTTGATTTTGAATAGGTGGAAAAAAAGATTCAATCCCTGCAGGGTTTGTTAGCACTAACAATTATTTGTTTGTTGTGATGCTATCCCTTGGAGCAATGTCCTCCTCCATCTAAACAAAGACTTTCCATTGATGGTAATGTATGCCACTCAGTGCAGCAGAAACACTCAATTTCTGTTGGCATGGCTTGACAAGCATTTACACCACCTTTCTCCATAACTTGGCCCGCATTTGCTGCAAAGTTTCAATTTTTTTCTTCTTGCGGACTCACCTTCTAAAAGCTGTAGTTCATCCATCCATCCATCCATTTTCTATGCCGCTTATCTTTATTAGGGCCGCGGTTATGCTGGACCCTATCCCAGCTGAACCTCCTTATATTCAAGCTGCTGTTGATGGGAGTAGTGCTAGTTCCTATCTACGGGCTATGTGAAATCAATGCGCCTAGTAAAGAAGATCCGGTAATGTTTAAAACAATAAAAAATATGGCAAAATAGAGTAAGTACTACATATGATCATTTATAACAAAAAAATCAATAACAATTTATTAATACGTGATAGAAAACATGATGCAGCACATTGTTTATTACGGTTCTTTTTGTAAGACAGAGTAGCTTGTTTACCTGCTTAACATTTTTTGACTACTTCCTGTAGTCATCGTCAGAAGCTTCACGTGATGTTCCTGAGACGTGTCTTGCAGGCTGCCTAAGTAGCTCAACTCAGCCGTATCAGATCTCTGTAAAAGGAAAAATCTAATCATGGCCTGGAAAAATGCCAGGGTCATCCATGCTGAAAGTAACAAATACCACCGCTAGGTCAGAGAGACAATCGAGATTAGAAAGCCCGCACCAAGGACCATGAACCGGGATGAAGGAGCCTACACCCTTTCCCACAACTAGGACGCAGTCCTGGAAAAGGCATCAGACAGTAGGGGGCGAAAGCACTCCTTGCTGTCTGATAAAACTACTTAAGCAGCCTACAAGACAGCCACAGGAAAATCACGTGACGCTTATGACATTGACTACAGGAAGTAGTCGAAACATGTTATGCAGGTAAACAAGCTACTCTGTCTTACAAAAAGAACCGTAAACAACAATCCAACTTAAGAAGACAGTATGAGCTTTCACCAAAGAAAAGGATGATACAGCACAATAACAATACATGTGTAACCTATGCGTACGTTGGTAAAGATTGCTCCCTGAACCTTAAGAGCCACGTTGGCTGATTGCTGATAGTCCGGCTTTTAGCTTGGCACTAAGCACTCTGGACTATCACGCCGAAAGACCTTGATTTTTTCCAGCCCACAGCGCTACGTGGGGTTGGCTGGACCAGGTGGGTTAAACATGTAACCAACTGGAACCAGAACCAGATAAGAAACTGGTTTCTAAAACTAACAGAGCTATCCGAGTCAGAAAGTGAAGAGACAGGAGGAGAGCTCATATGTGGGAGGACGTAAGTGACATGGGTGTAAGATAGCGCCACGCTGTCTGGCTATGGCAGCACCAGCTTTTGACAGTTAATTTTGTTACAATCCGGCCTCAAAACTTGGAGAGAAACTATGTTAATATATGATTATAAGCAGTGATGTGCGATCAGTGAGGCAGGTGAGGCTCTGCCTGAAATTATAATTAAATATATACTAAAATAAATATTTGTCCATTGAACTATAATATACATATATTTTCTGCATGATTCCAATTGTTTTTACCATGTTCCTAAGTAAAAATCACTGAATTTGTGCATTTCCTTATCAAATACAAGTAAGAAACATAAGGTGAGGCCATTGTGAACGTGGCTCCTCAACCTGCACAGCCTCACTTACAGTCAAATCCACCATGAGTTGGCACAAGGTGACTAAACTTAATAACTGGTTGAACCACCCTTAGCAGCAAAAACTGCTAGCAAGTGTTTGCGGTAACTTGCAATGAGTCTCTTACAGTGATGTGGAGGAATTTTGGCCCACTCATCTTTGCAGCAATTGTTGTAATTCAGCTACATTTAAGGAGTTTCGAGCATGAACCACCTTTTTAAGGTCATGCCACAGCCTCCACCTCAATAGGATTCAGATCAGGACGTTGACTAGGCCACTCCAATGCCATTCAGATGTGGACTTGCTTGTGACTTTTTGGATCATTTACTATTGCAGAACCAAAGTTTGTTTCAGCTTAAGGTCACAAACCTATGACCGGATATTCTCCTTCAAGATTTTTGGTGGACAGCAGAATTTATGGTTCCTTTTAGGACAGTAAGTCATCTAGATCCTAAAGCAGCAAAAAAGACCATCACATTGCCACCACCCTATTCCACTGTTTGTATGATGTTCTTTTTCTGAAATGTGACATTATGTTTATGCCCAAACACACGCCTTCCAAAATGCTAAACTTTTGTTTCGTTAGACCACAGAGTAATTTTCCAAAGGTCTTGGGGATCATCAAGATTAACTGAGAAAAGTGAGGCTATCATATCTTTGGATGTTGTTGTGGTTTTTTTTTGTGACCTCTTGGATGAGTCTTCACTGCGCTCTTGGGGTAATTTTGATTGGCTGGCCACTCCTGGGAATGTTCCATGTTTTTGCCATTTGTGGATAATGGCACTCACGCAGGTAAGTTATGTATTAGCAGGGAGGGCAATCCCTTTTTTACACAGGGCCATTTAGCTTTGGATTTGTTTTCCCTTTAATAACAAAAACTTTCACTTAAAAACTGAATTTGTGTTCAGTTGTGTTGTCATTTACAAATATTAAAATTTGTTTGATGATCTGAAACATTTTAAGCCTGGACCACACATAGTAGGGTATTTCTCAAATCGCATATTTCTTTCTCTCCGTTTATGAAAAAAAAGGTCTCCGCACAACCTCATATTTTTTTAAAATGCACTCACGTAACCACATAAATGCATCGGGAACCACAATCATAGGCATCCCAAACCTGTGGGCGGCAATATTTACTAAAATACTACCCAATCAAAATCACACACTGTCATCCTGTCACTTCCGCAAAACTTTTGTCACCTGGCCACCCTCAGAGTGCTTCTTCGTCTCTGATTTTCATCGTGAAGCAGTATTTGGGCTTGCAAAAACAAACAAGCAAAAACCGCTTGAACAATAGCTACAACACAGTTCTGAGGGCATCCATGTTGTTTCTGTTGTTCATACAGGTCACGTGTATGACATCACAGCATACTTTGTCGCAAGCAGTGATGTTTGAAAACATAAAACTGGTTATTTGCCTTCATACCCAAACATATAATCGGGGTTTTTACCAAATCTATACTTTGGTCGAATGTTTTCAAAAGCTTGGTTTTTAGTGCCTTATAGCTGCGGGCTGGTGTGGATGATAGACCAAATCGTGGAAAAATAATTTTGTTTTATGAGATACCCGTCTACGTGTGGACAGGGCCTAAGTGTGATGAACAAAGAAAAAAGAGAAAAAGAAATCCGGAACTTTTTCACACCACTGTAGCTTTGTGCAGGTTGTGAGAAAGCTTAAATAAATACTGAAATAAAGTTTTGCTGAATGTTGTTTCACAGCACGGCCATTGTCTTCCTGTTGAAAGCGACAATCAAATTACTTTCTTGTGCTTGTAGACACGTCACATGCTTTGCCGGCATTTCAAACAAATTTGGAATACATCCACCAAGTCAGTACAAAGATTTTCCGTCTGTCTGATCCAAAACAATGCTTTTGATTGATGACCTCAAAGCCTTTGAGTGCATGTCATGGCTTATAAATGATTAACAAAGGAACAAAGTTGAGTTTTAACATCTGGCAGCTTTTCATCATGTGTGCTGCATTCACCACATGTGATGCTGAAGACATCCATCCGTTCTTAAATTTGGTTTTATTTTAGATATAAAAATATTTACTTCATTGTACAACAGGCAGGCTCTGGTTTTGTTTCTCACAAAAAACCTGGCATGATATAGTGATTATGTTTTTTTAGACCTTTTGAGGTTCTAACGTAAGAGTCTACAGGACCTCACATCGTTTGAGGTATTTTCTATTTGTGGTTCTTTTGGCATGACGTTTTCTTATTTCATACCCCTGCTTGAGACTTGGCAAAGCGTATTCATATCATGTCTGAATATCATGAATATTCATTCATTCATTCATTTTCTATACCACTTATCCTCATTAGGGTCACGGGGATGCTGGAGCCTAGCCCAGCAGACTTTGGGCGAGAGGCGGGGTACACCCTGGACTGGTCGCCAGTCAATCGCAGGGCACATATAGACAAACAAACATTCACACTCACATTCATACTCTAATGGACAATTTGGAGTTGCCAATTAACTTAACATGCATGTTTTTGGAATGCGTTTCTCAGCAGGACTCCTTTGTATTGCAGTATATAGTCTATACTTTCCACATTGACGAGTGGCTGCATTCCATTTTCTAGTTTCTTCTTTGGAGCTAACATCTGTCTTGGCATCATTGAGAGGTCACCTGGAAGTCACTACAACTGGCAACAAAACAGTGCAGCAAGTACAATTGCAGAATGTCATTTTTTTCTGCCATTAAATGTGAGAAAATGCTTCAGTTAAAAAAAAATTACAATTGCCCTGTAACTCTGTTGTCTTTGTGTATGACAGAAGACAGAAATGTTGAAAATCCACGTTTCTCCAAACCAATTCCTTTCTTGTCAAAAGCACCTATGCGTTCAAATGACAACGACATACAAACCAGTGAAAAAGCAAGCATGTTTATTGGTGGAACTAATGTAGTGCGTTATGTACCCACAACTTCATTGAATCACAATAAAAGCTACCATATATTTTACAGACAATATTAAGATTAAAGCCAACTTGTTCAAGCTACAAATAGAAATAGCCATCGATCTATTTTCTTAACCGCTCATTATCATCAACATATCCGACTTTGGGGTGAGGCTGCAAGCCAATTGCAGCGCACACATAAACAAACTACCATTCACACTCACATTCATACCTATGGACAATTAGGTCCTGTCCACAGGGGAACGCTCCCGGGTGTTTATTTTGTTGGTGAGTTAATTAAAAAAATCGCATCCACCCAGTTTCGGATGTAAATGGTCACGTCCACACGAGAACAGATCACTTGGTGGCACTTAAAAGAGACACGCAGATAATTACGTGACACCCAAATTACAGATGAAGAAAGAAAGCATGCGCATGATGTCCGTCGTCTTCCACTTGCCAGCTTTTTGTGACTGACATTTATTCATTCATTTTCTATGCTGCGTATTGTCATTAGGGTCGCGGGTATGCTGGAGCCTATCCCAGCTGGCTTTGGGCGAGAGGCGGGGTACACCCTGGACTGGTTGCCAGTCAATCGCAGGGCACATATAGACAATACAACCATTCACACCTATTGGCAACATAGAGACGCCAATTAACTTAACATGCATGTATTTGGAATGTGGGAGGAATTGTGGAAACCGGAGTACCCGGAGAAAACTTACGCACGCACGGGGAGAACATGCAAACTTCAAACAGAGATGCCCAACGGAGATTCGAACCTTGAACCTCCTGACTGTGAGGCCAACGTGGTACCCACTCATCCACGGTGCAGCTGTTGGGATTGACAATGAAGTGGAATTACTTCTGCAGGTAATTTTGGAGTATAAAACAAAAAACATCAATAGAATGTCGACTTGGAGTCATGCTAGTCTAAATATTTAGATATTATGTTGGCAGCAGTACACGACTGGTCACTTCTGGTCAGGTGACAGAGACATAATTTTTTTCAGAAAGCAGTGGTTTGTTTGTCTAAACCGCAACCACAAGGTTTTGTCAGATTTTCTCATTCTGTAAGCCGTTTTGAAAAAATACAGTTTCAGGGAAGCCAAAACACTGTTGCTGTGTGAATGAAAAGCTGCAACAACCAAATACTTTACCTTTTTGACCTGAAAAAGTTCCTGTGTGGTGATAGTGATTTGAATGATTTAGAGAATACCATGGTAGCTTTGAAGTCAGTTGAAGTTCTACTTTACAAACAAAAGCTCTCTTTCACCAAGTCTATTTCAGGATGAGGTGGGGCATTTTTTGGTCACTCCTCACGCCTTTCTGTGCAATGAAATCAGTTCAAGCCAAGAATACAGTATGCAAAAGTAAACTGAAGGCAGATTTGACCGCACATCAGCATGAGGGCAAACAGGGATTTCTGTGACAAGTAGAGCTAACAATATATGTCCCGGAGATACTTTGCATCATCATTTTCCTAGCAGCTTCTTCATCAACCCAAAAGGATGTCTCATTGTCCTTTCTTGTGTTGACATTCCATTGTTATTGGGCAAGTACAAATGTCCTCCCTTTATGCACAAAACCCTCAGCCCGGCCTTCCACTCAGTTGCCTGAGTTCAGCCCTCATCCATCCGTCAGCAGTGGCCCTGTCCTACACAGGGCCCCCCAAGCTGGGCTCACCACCCCCAGCCTGGTGTTTGACACAACGCTGTTGTGGTTTTCCGGGGCTTTATGCTGCCTGTTGTCTGAGGCAGATTGAAGACCCTTTGTGTGTGTCCGCCCTTGTCCTGAGTGGCCGGGAGGAACCAGCTGGGCTGCGAGTGGAGAGACAGGAATGCGCATATGAATGGGCCAGTGTGTGTCGAGCACCTGCTGATAGAGGGATGACGTGCCTCTATGGCACTTAGTTCATCCTTGTTACCATGTTGTTCAATTAGACGTCCAGCACTGAATTACCTTTCCTGGTCAGTCGCTCGTCTTAGTGCTGTAATTGCCACATAGAGTCACATATTATTTGTTCTGTTGCAGCTCTCTCAATGGTTTATAATGAATAAAATGGTTTATAATGTGCGTGTATAAAACCTCACTACCACTTTATTTTGTCTATATACTGTATTTACATATAACAGCTGTGTTGTAGTTAACGTGACATATATGGTATGCTTTAATTTGCATTTTCTCCCCAGTGAAAGCCCCTTTAAGCGGAATGATTAATGAAAGCTGTCATACTGAAAAAAAAGGTCTATTGTATTTTACTTACTCAACTGGCTAATTTTAATGTACAATGCACAGCTCTGACACCTTTTTTTTAGATTTTGGGCGCTCGAGCAGTTGATTTTGAACAACCTATACTGTGATGAGATGTAGATATGTGATCCTAAAAGCCTCATTATTGTCCTCTGAGTCATATGGCATTGTTTATGACTTATTTGTCTGGCCCTGCTTTTGAGGAAATTACATTTCCATAATCAATAAAAACAAACTATGTACTTGAACAATCAGGCTAGGAAAATCCAAAAGATATAGAATTAAAAAAAAAACTCCCCTCTTAAGCATACTCACGGCAAAACCACAAGCATGTTGGTTGCACATTTATTCTTGCAGAAATCTGTTTGTCATGAGGTTTCTGATGCGGCTGAGGATATTTTGTTCTTGCCCCGATTCTCATTTGACCTGCTCACCTAGAGAGTGCATGACAAGACATCCAGAAGAAGATAGTATGATACTTTCAAGTGGTAGTGGACTCAAATTAGATTATGCATCATCTGTGAGAAGCAGCACGCACAGAATTGATTACATATATACACTCCTCACCCAACACACGCACGCCCCCTTTTACTTCTCTAATGGCAGACGAGACAACATGCATGGGATAGATTTCCATACCAGACTCGAATGCTAAACCTCTAATGTGTGCCCATCTGCCAGCCATTTACCTGATTACTTCAGACGAGCACAGACAGGTCCGGCTATGCCAGGGCAGCTGGAAAGCTTGAGAGTGGCATAAGGAAAGCACATAAAGAAAAGGCCATTTTTGTGTCTCAGACCAAAGCAGGGGTGCAGCTCATTTTTTATTAGCCCTTAGCATAGGCTAAAAAATCATGAATGATATCTACAGTATTATTGCATTTTACATTAATTTCCTTTGTCACCTATAACACAAAGCTAAGTTGTGGCCGTTTTGTTCAGTTATCAGGGGTGTCCAAAGTTTTTCCTTCCATACAGAAACATGAAAGAATGTGGGGACCACTGTGATAATCATCACATTTGTTTTTTAAATACACAGACAAAAAAAAATAATCCAATGAAGGTAATCCAATGAATGTTAAGCAATTAAATATAGATGACTACATAAAGATTTGAGGCCAATAGTAGATAAAATTTTACAATACATTTATACAATTACATACTGTATATTATATACTGTATATTACATATACAATTAGTATATATTTCTGGTTATCCTGGTTTCCTGGTTACATTTTCCGGGTATCCAAATATTATATAAATATTATGACTTTACAAACTCAAAACTATTTTGTACAAACTTTTTTGTTTCTAGGATTTTGGAATTCTGTGAATCATTAAACTAATATTTAGTTGTATGACCATAGTTTTTTTATAACTGTTCCACATCACAAGCCTCAGCCAATGATAAACTCCGGGGACAAACTCTTTGGATAAATTCCAAAGACAGTCTGGAGTTACCTGTAAATACTGTGACAGTTAGAATATGTCTGTGTGAAGCTAATCAATTTACAAGAATCCCCTGCAAAGTCCCTCTGTTAAAAAAAGGCATGCGCAGAAGAGAGTTCAATTTGCCAAAGAGAACACATCAACTGTCCTAAAGAGAAATGGAGGAACATTTTGTGGACTGATGAGAGTAAAAGTGTTATTTTTGGGTACAAGGGACGCAGACAGTTTGTGAGACGACCCCTAAACTCTGATTTCAAGCCACAGTATGGAATGATGGCGCAATCATCCTGAAATGGGCATGTTTATCCTACTATGGTGTTGGGCCTATTTATACAAAATTAATGTCATGGAGTGGACAGCGCAATCCCCGGACCTTAATCCGGATGGAAAACTAGTGGGGTGACATCAAAAATGCTGTTTTTGAAGCAAAACCAATAAATGTTAATGAATTGTGGAATGTTGTTAAAGAATATTGGAGTGGAATAACAGCTAGAAGGTGCCACAAGTTGGTTGACTCCATGCCACACAGATGTGAAGAAGTTATAAAAAACTGTGGTCATACAACCAAATAGTAGTTTAGTGATTCACAACATTGCCAAATCCTAGAAACAAAAAAAATACTATACAAAACTATTTTGTACAAAATAGTTTTGAGTTTGTAAAGTCAACAGCAGACACTGCTATTTTTTTTAACACACCCCTTCCAACTAATTGTCCAATTGCACAGCCTTAAGAGCGTGCATATCATGAATGCTGGGTCTTGTTTGTTTTCTGAGAATCTAATGCACCTATCGGTAACTTGTTTGCCATTTTGCAATAAAAATATACTAATAACAGTGATTAATCTGGTTAGTCACACTGGACTGTGATTATTTTGAACACTACTGTATATATATATACATATACACACATATATATATACACTACAGTATATGTATACATATATACCGTATGTTTATATGTATACGTATATACATTAAATACAGTATATGTATTTATATATAAATGCTCATTAAGATTAGATTGATTATATTTTTAATTTATTACATACAAAAAAATCATTTCTATCCATCCATCCATCCATTTGGTATGCCTATGTCGTGTCGTGTCGTATATATACAGTATATATAAAAGTTATGCTCAATGATATCTAAATATATGTATATATTACATATATACTTAGATATATAATTATATTATACATAATTATAATTATATATAGCAATATAATATCTGTATAGCAAAAAATATTTTTTTAAATTGTTTTCTTTTTTGTTGTTTTCATCCATGGTAATGTTCAGACGGTATTATGGTAAAAATATTATTCTTGTAAAATGTTATTTTTTTATAATGTTATGTCTTAAAAACAATATGCAGTGGGCCAAAACAAATGACATGTGAGCCACAAATGGGCCTTGGACTTTGCTCACCCTTTTTTAGCATATACTGGCCTACCTTGGTTGTATGTTTTAGCATCTTCAATGCATAACAATGCATAACACGGTGGTTGAGTGGTTAGCATGTTGGCCACAGTCAGGAGATTTGGATTAGGGTTAGTATCTCCGTTGGGCATCTCTCCAGTATGTGCGTGTTTTTCTCTGGCTACTCCGGTTTCCTCCCACATTGCAAAAACATGCATGTTATGTTAAATGGCAACTCTAAAGGTATGGATGTGAGTTTGAATGGTTGTTTGTCTGCCTTGTGACTGATTAGCTTCCCGCCCAAAGTCAGCTGGGATAGGCCCAGTATACCCCGCAACCCTAATGAGGCTAAGCGGCATAGAAGAAGGATGGATGCATGACATGTATCAAGGTGGCCCTGGCCCCTGCATTCTTCCATTGCTTTATATGAGTTTGGATGGATATGGATTAGTGCAGTGGGCTCCCCTGGGGGAGCATGAACCCCAGGGAGTAGTTTCAATGTTACTGCAGACCTGCTAACATGTAAAAATTGATCACAATGAACATGAAATTTGATGATTTGATTTGGATTAATACAACAGTGGCATATTTTGAATTTAAAGTATTTAATATTTGTAGCTATAGAAACTACTAATTGGAAAAACAGAACCATAACCGTAGCAACGCCACACTGTTCTAATTAGCGCTGTGATGTCGAAAGTTGTCTTTTAAAATGCTGTTCCAAAAAAGCCCCAGACAACTTTAAATCCACACAACAATGGCAAACAGACCACCATCTATTTTTGATGAAAATAACATCCATTCCCGGTTAAATATGGGCTCATTATGGTGGAAGTGGGTTCCCGGGCCAGGAAGTTTCATTGCTTTCCAAATAAATCTCACTAAACAGAGCTGTAATCCAAATTCCACATCTTGTGGAGTCCTCCCTCCGTCACCACATGACGTGAAAGCGCTGAAAGAGGTAGGAATAAAAATCACACCTTTTCAGGCTGGACATCACAGCGTAGGCAACAGACAAAACTGACTTAAGAACAGCTGTTAGAAAGACACCAGAGTAGCAGAACATCAACTATTTTAGACAGAGCCCTCCAACAGTCTTCCTTCTCTAGAGAGCTTTCATGACCTCCTCCCCTGCTTGCAAATATAACTTTGATTATACTACCTGGCATGAGATCAATCAGCATGTGTGCCAGTCAAAATCACAGTATAATTCCAAAAGCACAACCTGTGGGTTATTAAATACATTTGGGGTGGGTGGAATGAAAAACAATCTCACTTTTTCATGTTGGGTGATCTTAGTAAGAGCTCCTTGGCTATGTGTGAGGAAGAACATGTCACTGAGCGTAAACAGCTCTCTTGGCATGGCTCTCTGAGCTAAAACACCCCCCCCCCCTCCCCTCAACAGCCCATCTCCTTGTGCTGTGTGGCGTCAGCTGCAATGAGGTCCAGATGTGGCCTGGCACCCCTCCAGTCGCCGCACTGGATGTGGTTTAGAAGGTAGTTTGGAAACACCACCCACTGGCCAACCCAATGAAAGTGTGTGCACTGCACTGTGGGGAAGGTCGGCATTTGTCTCAAATATGTACATGTGAGAAGTTTAACATCTGTTTTCGTATACTAACAATTCCAGCCAAGCGCTCATTGTTTGTTCCCTTTTGCATATTTGTTCTCTGTCCAGACTAAAACAAAGGGATGTTGTTTAAATGAACAAAGGTATGGTGACCGACAAGAGCAAATGTGCAAACACATAAATGATTCAAAAACACAGAAACACTAACAAATACAACAAGGAAATGCTGGAATCATACAAACGCTGCAGGATCAAAAACAACTGCACAAGAGAAATGGAATGTTTGCCAGGCTACCAGGAAGCCAGACAATTAGCTACATGAATCAGTCACTCTAAAATGCTGTAAAATATTGCGACCAATGGTGTAACAAAGACATATTTGCAGGACAAACTTGTCTTTTTGTTCCTTCTTTAGCATTTGTTTTGTATTAGTGGTTATGTGATTGACAGAGTTTTTTATTTTTGATTTTTTCCCCTATTGCACTTTTTTGTAACGTGTTTTTAGTTTGAAAACATTTCTGTATTTGGAACGTTTGGACATTGATGTTGGCCACTATACAATGATACAGGATGCCGTCTCCATATTTGCACATAAACATTTTGTTGTTGTAACTTTGATGATTAAGATATCAGCTTCTAAAAACCACAAACCCACAAGTTCAAAAAATGTGATTTTTTTAAAGCCGCAAGACCCGATCAGCAAAATCCAAAGGAAAAAAACTAGAAAAATATTCATTTGCACATTATTTGATTACATAATATGTCAAATTCACCTTTTAAGTAGAATTGCAGAAACACAACAACCTTGTAGTACTGTATATTATATATACTGTATAGTTGATACCTCCGCCCTGTTAGGTAATGTGTTCACACAAGACACAATGGCTTTTGATGACGTTTGACACGCGAAGCTAGTTTTTTCCAAACAAGCATGTGGAATGAATGAGGTCAAGTCACATGGTTGGGGATGTGCTCTAAGGCTGGTGGCGCCCCCTGCTGCCTCACACCAATACTACACACATAACATGGATCATTTCAAACTGTCTCACAAAATGACTGCTGTTGTTTCCTGTTTGTTACACAGCAGTATTTCATATATAGGACCGCAATCAAGTCATTTGCTTAATTGATCTACTTATTAATGGTTAATGAGATACTGACTCCTTTGAAGGTTTTTATAATACAGATTGCTCATTAGTTATCAAGGAAAAAAGACAATAATTCACTTTGATATTTTTGTAATAATTTTTTTCAAACACTTCTTAGTCGTATTAATTAATTTTTACTCCTTCGTGTATATGGAGTACATGCACTTTATCTTTCTCCAGGAAATGTTTTAAACTTTGTTGTAAAATTATGATCACCCCCCGGTGAGCTTGGATACATAACTTTCATTTTTAATTTCTTATCTCTCCTGTCTTATGAGTGATTGACTTTATTATGACATTTTTGGAGAGCTGCAAGAAATGTGAATTTCTCTTGGAGATTAGTAAAGGATCTATCTGTCTGTCTAGGCTGTCAAATTCATTCATTCTTTCAGCAGAGCATAAACATCTTTAATGTGTTTTACTTGCTATTAGCTAGTCAAAAAAACTGCTGTCAAGAAAAACAACAAAAACCACAACACTGGCCATTTCTCTCTATGGAAGCACGACAGTACCTTCTACCTCACGTACTGTACATCCCCACTCCCTCAGGATGAAGCAAGTACTGCAAGTCTCACCCTCATGACATTTGTATTTATTGCCCGATTTGCAGGAACAATGTCACACTTACATTAAAAACATTACACAGGCTGTAGAAAGCCATGGTGTATAATAAATGCTTAATTATATTATTTGGGACATGCTGACAAACAGAAACTGGCAGGCACCATGACTTAACTCAGTCTGCACTAGACCGTAGGCAGGGCTTTATGTGTGCTCTCCATGTAACACACAAGGGTGATTAAAAATATTCATGGTATTTCCTGTTCTCCATGTAAGTGTATGCTGATTTTAAAGATAATGTACATGTCATTGCACATCTAATATCTCACTGTATTGATAACCACATTATATTACACAACCACTAGGTTTGTTAAGAAGCAGTGTACCAATGCCATTGACTGCATGGAGTTGTAACAATGCATGCACACAGTCTCATTACAATGTGTTTGTGAACAGGGGAAAACAGGTAGTGTCAAATATAAAAATAAAATATAAAAACATTAGCACAAAGACAATTTGTAGCAGTCCAAATGTATGAGCGGCGGGTTGCCACAGATACATTCAAGCAGTGATATCCATACCTTTTCCAAGGACCACATACTGAAGAGCAAAGGATGCGGGTGTGCCAATTTGATATTTGTATGTGTATTTTAATTTTGTAAAAAGGCTGAGAAAAGCATTAAATATATATACTTAAAGACAAAGTTTTGTTTTAGTATTAGTTATTAGTATCAACATTTCAGCTTCTTTTCTTTACATGATGACTTAATCTTCAATAGGGTCATGGGGGTATGCTGGAGCCTATTCCAGCCGACTTCAGGCAAGAGGGGTACATTCTGGATTGGTGGTCCACCAATGGCAGTGCACATACAAACAACCATTCACACTCACATTCATACCTATGGACAATTTAGAGTCGCCAATTAATCTAACATGCATTTATTGAATGTGTGGGGAAGGTGGAGAACAGGGGTGTGCTGATCTCAGTCATACTGGACTAGAGGTGGTTTTAGGAGCGTCTGCAAATGTTTATGAGGGGCTACGTGGTACGGCAACTGGAGCCTCTTGTTCTTCAGACTGCAGAGTGCTGGACAGGCATCAAGAAGCAGTTGACACACATTTTCATGACCTTGTTCTGCAGCCTGTTCCATCATTTAACAACAAAAATTAAAGCATAATCAGATTATTTCGTGTACATTTCCGCGTGTCATCAATTTAGTGTAAGTCCTTAACTGCCATTGAAATTTCCCACCTTGTGTAGAGGAGACGCACCATCACCATCAGAGATCATTGGATCTGCTTTGCAACGCAAAAGCAACCTAGCGACATCCAGATGACCGCAGAATGCTGCGCGATGGAGTGGTGTGGCACCGCCTGGTGTCTGAGGAGATGCACAAGCACCATTCTCCAAAAGAAACTCACACACAGTCAGATGGCCGCTGCGACTTGCATAATGCTGAAACAAAAATGCAAAGATGGTGTTTCAGGGATAGACAAAGTAAACGGAATGACAATTCATGTCGGCGAACTGACTAGAGCTGTGTATCCTGCTGTGTCTCTGAGGTTTGGATGGACGCCTTTCTGGATAAATGATCTGACCCTTTTCAAGTCTCCATCCATGGCAGCAGACCAGATTCCTTCATACAATCAGGACTTTGGTTTGTAAGGCAATGACCAACGCATACACGACATAAGCCTGATAGATATACAATACAAACCTCGTTCAAAATCTACCTCATTCACTGTCTGGTAAACACTGGAAAACGAGATAGGAAGGGAGCAGCAGGAGCAACTATGTTCTCCATCAGAAGCCATTGAGTTCGTTTCTGCACCACTGACACAACTTCAGGTATAAATTTAGACCTGAAGATGGATAATAGTTGTAGTCATACCTTTTAAGGCTGTAAAACTTGTACTGCAAAGCATTTACAGGTCCATACAAAACCAGAAAATAAAGTTAAAAAACACGATTTGACAGATTATACATCGATGCGCGTAATTTGTAAATATAGTTACACGATCATTAATAACTGAATAAACAACACCTATTCAATGTTACTTTTCCTGGTACGTCATATAAGACGTACGTAGCGTCATTACGTCAGCATCATCTTGGCGAATCGCAGAGCGGCGGTGGGAAGAGACGTTCAAATGCACCCCAAAATAGTTGTTATTTTCTCATTTTATATGTTTGAACAATGACAATATTTAAGTCTAAAAATGTATTATAACTAATACATTATGGTATTAAAGTATGCAAAAATTAAGCATATTTACGCAATGATTAGAAGACTGTAATCGTAGTATCATATTGTTTAAAGAGATTCCAATTTTTCTTGAATGCATCATCCGTCTTGTATTACTGACTTTTCTACCCCGAGCTAGCAAGCTGCATATGAGGTACAAGCTAGCAAGCAAACAAGGTTGTTGTCAAAATTAAGACCAACATACCTGTACCAAAGAGCAATAATGAGACGAGTTACGTTATTTGTTAACGGCACGTCTAAAAATGGCAAGGTGGGTAAAACAGTCCGCGGAATACCTGTTTTAACGCGTTTATTGTTTGCTGAAGTCATTTGCTATTGCGACAGATTTTGATTCTTTTCATACTGTATCCTAAACCTATCGGCGTTTACAACTGCTACAGTTTTGTACAACCTGTACATTACCCATCTTTCTTGTAATGTGTCTCGAGTTTGCAAAACACAAATTGATGTACATTATTTTCTATACTCAGGTTGTAGCAGTATATGGGGCCTTGTCTGACTTACTCTCTGTAGCCAGCAATAAATTGGGGATAAAAGCCTCCTGTTTATACAATGGAAAGGGAGGTCTCATAGATGACATTGCCCTAATCAGGTAGGATGGGGGAAAACATGGCAATTCGGTCATGTTTACTTGTTATTAATTTGTGTGCCTCTCTGTCTAACATTGATTTTCAGAGATGATGATGTGTTGTATGTCTCAGAAGGTGATCCATTTATTGGTAAGTGCTGGTATCACTGCAGTTCTGACTTGACGAATCTCTAAAGATTAAAATAAATAAATAATCCGTCCCATGTGGGTCACAGATTGTCAGAATGAAGTCAAAGTGTCATCTGATCAGCCAGGTGCTCATACTGACTGGTTGACCCTGAATATCGGTGGCCGTCTATTCACTACAACAAGGTGAGTGATAGGTTTTCCTTTTCATAGCAAATAACACACTTGAGTTTTCCACAGCAACTATGCACACATCCACACATTTGTTTTGTTTTTACTGTCAAAGTGATATAGCTTATGTAACCATGTTTATTAGGAGCACGTTGGTCAGCAAAGAACCAGAGAGCATGCTTGCTCACATGTTTCGAGAGAAAGGTAAATTGGAGAACTTCTTCATGCTGGTGTAAAATTGTGACTTTTGGTTAGGGTTTATTGAGTAAATATGGATCTTTCTCCAGATGTGTGGGGGAACAAACAAGACGAGCATGGAGCCTACCTCATCGACCGCAGTCCTGAATACTTCGAGCCTATCCTTAACTACTTGAGGCACGGTCAACTCATTATCAATGAGGGCGTAAATATACGAGGTAATGACAATTTTCAAATTATAAAAAACATCTGTATACATAGAGAAAGTGGACATACTGTTTTTATTCTGACATGGTTGAATAATAACGATGCCTAGGTTATATATCTATCCATCCATTTTCTATTTCGCTTATCCTCATTAGGGTTGCGGGGGGGGGTGCTGGAGCCTATCCCAACTGACTTTGGGCAAGAGGCGGGGTACACCCTGGACTGGTTGCCTAAGGGCAATTTAGAGTCGCCAATTAACCTAACATGCATGTTTTTGGAATGTGGGAGAAAACCCACGCATGGGGAGAACTCCACACAAAGGTGCGCAATGGAGATTTGAACCCAGGTCTTCCAAATCTTCTGATTGTGTGGCCAACATTCTAACCACTCGACCACCGTGCGGCCCTTCCTTAAATATCCTTAAATAAATCCTTCCTTAAATAAATTTACTTATATTATATTTATTATTCTATATTCGTGCTTTGCTGCTGTTGCTATTACTGTCTTGTATACAGCATCTGGTGTTGATGCAAGTGGAACCTTAGTTTTCTTCAGGGGACATACCCAATGGATAGTTCTATCTGATCTATCTCTCAAATGTGCAGGTGTGTTATTACGGTAAAAACTGTTTTCCAGGTGTTCTTGAGGAGGCCCGCTTCTTTGGAATTGAGCAACTCGCCGATCAGTTGGAAGTGGTCATCAAGGTAAATATTAATAGGGGTTTACAACAAATATCTTTGCATCTCTTTGGTATGTACTGACTTTTCATATCCACTGTTTCATAACAGAACTCTCAGCCTCCTGAAGACCACTCTCCCATTTCCCGCAAGGAGTTTGTTCGTTTTCTTTTAGCAACACCTACCAAGTCTGAGCTTCGTTGCCAGGTAATGCAAATTAAAATGATAATTGACCCACTGCATAATTTGGCATCATCACATGGGTCTGGTCAGTACATCATGTAGATTTGATAAATTACTATTGATTATGTAAGTCTAATTGAGCTGCATGATGTTGTATGGAAAGTCACAGCTGTAATAGTGAATGTGGAACAGACTTCTCCAGTATGCATGGTAAAATGAAGAGAAGCATTTTAGTACTGCGTTGTAGTGTTAAAGCCAATGTTACTGTATTTATTAATGTAAAGTAACACCAGTGTTTCCTTTACATTCATTTATTTTGTGGTGGCCCTCCACAGATAGTTTTGGTTCTACCTGTTAAGAATTTGCTATATCTCTTTATTAATTTATGCAGAGACTCTTATTTTGAGGGAGGGGTAATTTAAATGTTGACAGGTATGCCCCAGAACATCCATAGAATTTACATGCATATATACGTCATGGCCAATTACGCAAATTTGACAATAACGTCATCTACATCCTACTTTCTCACCCTTACCAACCTGGCAACCCACCACCACAGATAGATAGCATTCGTGTGGGAAACTTTGAACCCTCAAACGATTCAAATGTGTACCAAAACTACTTTGTACTTTGCTCACCTATATTCCATCCATCCATCCATTTCCTCCGCTTATCCAGGTCCGGGTCGCGGGGGCAGCAGCTTCAGTAGGGAAGTCTAGACTTCCCGGTCCCCAGCGACCTCTTCCAGCTCCATCGGGAGGACGCCAAGGCGTTCCCAGGCCAGCTGTGAGACATAGTCCCTCCAGCGTGTCCTAGGTCTTCCCGGGGGCCTTCTCCCGACTGGGCATGCCCGAAACACCTCACCAGGGAGGCGCCCGGGAGGCATCCGGACTAGATGCCCGAGCCACCTCAACTGGCTCCTCTCGATGTGAAGGAGCAGCGGCTCTACTCTGAGCTCCTCCCGGATGGCCGAGCTCCTCACCCTATCTCTTAGGGTGAGTCCAGCCACCCTACGAAGGAAACTCATTTCCGCCGCTTGTATCCGCGATCTCGTTCTTTCGGTCATGACCCATAACTCATGACCATAGGTGAGGGTGGGAACGTAGATCGATCGGTAAACAGAGAGCTTTGCCTTCCGGCTCAGCTCTCTCTTCACCACGACGGTCCGGTACAGCGACCGCATTACTGCAGATGCTGCACCGATCCGTCTGTCGATCTCACGCTCCAACCTTCCCTCACTCGTGAACAAGAACCCGAGATACTTGAACTCCTCCACCTGAGGCAAGACCTCACTCCCAACCCGGAGGGTACAGTCCACCCGTTTCCGACTGAGAACCATGGCCTCGGATTTGGAGGTGCTGAGTCTCATCCCAGAAGCTTCACACTCAGCTGCAAACCGCTCCAGTAAACGCTGAAGGTCACAGCCTGATGAGGCCATAAGGACCACATCGTCTGCAAATAGCAGAGACGAGATCCTAAGGTCACCAAGCTGGACTCCCTCAACACCTTGACTGCGCCTAGAAATTCTGTCCATGAAGATTATGAACAGAATCGGTGACAAAGGGCAGCCTTGGCGGAGGCCAACGTTCACCGGAAACAAGCTCGACTTACTGCTGGCAATGCGAACCAGGCTCCTGCTTCGATTGTACAAGGACCGAATGGCACGTAGAAGCGGACCATCAATCCCGTACTCCCGGAGCACCCCCCACAGGACACCACGAGGGACACGGTCGAATGCCTTTTCCAGGTCTACAAAGCACATGTAGACTGGTTGGGCAAACTCCCACATACCCTCGAGTACCCTTGCAAGGGTGTAGAGCTGGTCCAGTGTTCCGCGACCGGGACGAAAACCACATTGCAGCTCCTCTAACCGAGGTTCGACTAACGG
>QODF01000102.1:6883576-6899019 GCA_024372805.1 Oostethus manadensis
CATTGCACCGGACCCTTATGCTTGCCCCTGCAGGTGGTGGGTCTGCGGGGGGGAGTTTCCGTGTGGCTTCTTCGGCCTAGGCCCGGCCAGGTCCCACGGGTGAAGACCTGACCACCAGGCGCTCGCCTGCGAGCCCCTCCCCCAGGCCTGGCTCCAGGTTGAGCCCCCAGTATCCCACGTCCGGGCGAGGTGCGGTCACTCCTCTTAGTTTTTTTCATAAGGGTCTTCTGAATCACTCTTAGTCTGGCTCGTCCCCTAGAACCTGTTTGCCTTGGGAGACCCTACCAGGGGCATAAAGCCCCCGACAACATAGCTCCTAGGATCACTCGGGCACCAAACCCCTCCACCGTGGTAAGGTGGTGATTCACGGAGGGGTCACCTATATTAAATTACCAAACTTTGAGATGTTGTGTGTGTGTGTATGACACTTTTGTCCTAGGGTCTTAATTTCAGTGGCGCTGATCTCTCCCGGCTTGATTTGCGCTACATCAATTTCAAGATGGCTAATCTCAGTCGCTGCAATCTGACACACGCCAACCTGTGTTGTTCCAATCTGGAGCGGGCTGATCTATCCGGAGCCAACCTGGATGTGAGTCGGAAATCTGTTTTCCCTTTGTTGTGAACATAGCTTGCAGCTCATTGCGTGTCATTTAGGAGTTTATTTTAATAGTTTGCAATCAGTTTGGTGATCAATAAAGTTGATCACATCTCTTCACATCCCCTTCCTCACGCATATGGACCCACACTGACACAATTATCTTCAACATCCTATCAACGGGAGATAATATTTACATAGTCAATAAAGAGTATGCCAAATATTCTCAATATTTTGTTTCTGCAAGGGTGCTAACTTACAAGGTGTGAAGATGCTCTGCTCCAATGCAGAGGGAGCTTCTTTGAAAGGATGCAACTTTGAAGATCCTTCTGGCCTGAAGGCCAATTTAGAAGGTAATCTATCTCAAATCTTGAACAAGGCAGCTGTGGTCTCCATTTTGTGGTTTTATTTGAAACCGATGTTGTTGCAAATAGGAGCCAACCTGAAAGGAGTCGACATGGAAGGAAGTCAAATGACCGGCATCAACCTGCGGGTGGCCACTCTGAAAAATGCAAAGCTGAAGAACTGCAATCTGCGGGGCGCCACTTTAGCCGGGACTGATCTTGAGGTAAAATGAGGCCTTCTGAAGGGATTAGCACTTATGGGACGCTAATGTAACCAGATTTGGTAATGGTTTAATTTTATTTGAACATGCATGTAAATGACTTTGGAATACATCACTTAATACAATCGGCAGTACCACGTGTCCAAAAGGAGCAGGAAGAAGCAAAATTTAGTTGATCCTACCCACATAGGTTTTCCCCTAATTCAATACATTTGTAGACTTCCTGCAGTTAGTAAGTTTAAATGCATTAGCTAGTTCATGTGACAGTGTGTTAAATAGTAGTCAATGTCCTCATCAGTGCAAATAACTTATATTGCAGTCCTGAGGAATGATATTTATAATAATAGTGATGAGTGGTATGTAAACAATTGTCACAAAACGTTGTTGTAATACAATGTTCTCACTAGGATGAAAAGTTCCTAGTACAAGTATAAGGTGATAGTAACAAACATAGCATTGACAGTCAACAGACAGAAAATTGACTCTCCAAGGAATGAAGTCATATGATCTTGGATGTACACAATATTTCACGAGTCTTCTTCCTTGTATTTTGTAAACATCAACTGTTTGTAATGTTTCTTGAAGTCACTCATTGTAGAGCATTGTTTTAGTTCTTTACTTAATCATTTCCATAGTTTGATTCCACATACCGAAGTACTAAAAGTTTTTAGTGTTGTTCTTGCATATTTGTGTTTTAAGTTATTTCTTTTATATTCCTCTTCTCTTGTTGAGAAAATTTGTATCACATTCTTTGGTAACTGGTTGTTGTTTGCTTTATGCATCATTTTAGTTTTCTTTTTATGTTTTTGATGTGGGGTTTCAAACTCATTCTGTCATCAATTATGATGCCCAAAAATGCTAAGGTTGCTAAGATGGCAATGCAACCTGTTCAATTTTTGGTTTTGCTTAAGGAACCTTTTTTCTCCTCATAGTGAGGGTTCTACTAAAATTGTATTTGTTTGGGGTGTGTGTGTGTTTATCTATATTGTTTGACTGCAGAACTGCGACCTGTCTGGCTGTGATCTGCAAGAGGCTAACTTGAGAGGGTCTAACGTAAAAGGAGCCATTTTTGAAGAGATGCTGACGCCACTGCACATGTCGCAGAGTGTCAGATAACTCCACACCCTCATGCAAATCCAGTTAGCCACAGCTGGCTTCTCACTCCCCCTCAATTTTATGCTCTTTCGATCTGTTTTAGCAAATGTAATTGTATGCACTTCCCTGGCATTCCACCAATGATATGGTAGCTTTAAATATATCTCACTATTTATCCAGGGTTGTATGTATCTTTGATGCTACAATGTATTTCAATGTCTATTGTTCAAATATGTATATCACAAAGTTTCAGTGTCTGGATTGAATATAGTGACTACAATTATCAATGTTCAATACAGTATGTTATAACTACATATATGTATGTGACTTCATATTAGTAGAAGTTAAAACCAGGCTACGGTTGTGGTCTCGGAATGCTGCTTTTGCCAATCCAGAATGCGTCTGTTACCAATGACCTTGTTGCTGTACTTTTCTCTTAAAGTAGCCTGCTATACCGCACTATAAATGCAAGCCAAAGCCACCGATAGCACATTTTGAAGCATCAAAGTACTGAGAAACTATGCGACTGGCAACACAGTTCGGGTATGCAATACTTTTTTTAACACTCAAAAAGCTTATTCATGTTTGTGTGCTCTGTTAATCTACCTCTTTTTTTTGTGTCTGTGATACATTTGCATGTATTCAGCTGTGGCACTGCATACTAAAATGTTGTATGTAGGTTAAATCTTAACTTCTCAGTTTAAGAGACTAATTCATGTTATGGCAGAA
This sequence comes from Oostethus manadensis, assembly GCA_024372805.1. Taxonomy (NCBI): domain Eukaryota; kingdom Metazoa; phylum Chordata; class Actinopteri; order Syngnathiformes; family Syngnathidae; genus Oostethus; species Oostethus manadensis. The sequence goes on from QODF01000102.1 coordinate 6,886,561, forward strand.
GGTCACGTTCACTTGTTTGCTATTATTCTTGCAGTTAGTATGTATAATCACTTAATTATGCTTGGACTCTCTTTGCACAAGTACACATGTATCTTTTCACCAAAAAACATTGTAAATCGTGTTATGTGATTTATATTAAATCCAGTGCTTCCAAAAGGTTCTCCCAAAAAATCGGAAGAGCACGGTGTATGTTTCCATGAGCGTAGTTGTCTTGGACTGGCCAAGAACATTTTGCCAGCTCACTGCGGACGCAATACATTTTACTCCGTTTAGTAGAAGCTACCTGGCCTGTGAGAGTGAATGATGAAGACAGTGTTTGTGTATCTCACCACGAGTGTGAAAATCGATGGAAGTGATTCTGATTATTTATTTGTGAATGGTATATGGAGCAAAGTTTTTTAGATTTATGCTTAGTACTGGGGGTATGCTTCTCCTTCTCAACCAATATTGCACTTGACTGTGGAAATATATTTCCATTATTTGACTGTTATAAATAAACTCCTCTGAAGAACCTGTTTTTGTCATTTTGTACAAAAATACTGGAAAATAATAGCAAATGATTGACATTATGTAACCATACAAAAGCTTCTAAAGTGCCAATTTTTCAGTGTTTGTTTTTAAGACCACACTAATCGTTTTACGTGCTCTGAAGGTCAGGTAATATTGCTTAATTCCACTTTGTGAGCCCCTGCTGTGAAATGATGGGCTATTACAGGAAAGCAAGCAGCATATATACTCAAGGTTTATTCAGCAAGGCGGACAGTTCAGAAAGCAGCAGACCTACAAATAAGGTAAAATAGACTATAAGAATGTGTTATTTGCTTGAATAGATCCATGGCATGCTTTTACTTGTAAAATGTATGTTTACTTGAACAGTGTGACAATGAAACCCTGGGTTCTGTGGCTGCTGCTTTTGGAGGCATCAATGCAAAAGAGCCACAGTCAGCACTGGTCTTATGGACTGAACCCTGGAGGAAAGAGAGGGCACAACGACTACTTGGACAAGCAGGTCAATGTAAGTATCCACTGTTTACATCGCTCTTCTTATTTATTTTTTATAAGCATATCTCATCCATATGTTTGTTCCATCTGAAGATGGCTGATGGCTTCCTGCAGCTGAGCAAGCCTTGCAGTGTTTTGGCTTGTGGAACGTTATTCACTTTAGCCAAAATTTGCAGGCTGAAAGGATTTCATGTAAGTTGATTTACTGTATTCATAAATAATGTATGTAGCAGTGACGTGTGGTGAGGTTGATGGCTGGTGAGGCAAAGAGTTTGTTTGGAGTTTGTTTTTGATGTTAATACATTTAGAGGACAACCAAAAAAAAAAAAAACAATAATTCACTTTGTTTACAAAAATTATTTCAGATACTTCATAAACCCATTTATTTAGAATTTCATAACTTGAAAAACTTTTTTTTTTTACTTTTTTTTGTACTCTGATTAATGATGTCACACTGTAGAAAGTCATGGTTCTGCAACATATTATTGGCGACATGCTGAAACGAAAACTGTCAGGTGCCATGAGCCAACTCAGTGTATACTCAGGCAGCACTAAGATGAGAAGCCATGCTCAGTAACTTCACTGTAGGTTTCTTCAATGTGTTTGATCAGGAAATCTGAAAATTCAATTATGTCATACAGAAAATACATCTGTAATACAGTTCAGTGGACAAATATTCAGATTTATTTTATGTTATTATTTGTTTTTGTATTTTTCATCATTATGTCTCCCATGACTGCACGTCACTGGTATATGAAAACGTTCCAATTATCTGCAAAAGATCCAAATAAACATTCTTTTATTCTCTTTTAGGGCAATGCGGCTGACAGGGAAACTGAACGCAGGACTTTTAAAATAATATAATTTGATTGCTCATTAAACATTCTTTTTGCCACATGCATTTGAAATTTTAGTGTGTGTGTGTTTTGGAATATCAATTAGGGGTCTCAAACTCAACTTACCTAAAGGTAGAGTCTGGGCCGCATTAAGTCTTCCAAAAAAAGTCAAACGGATCCAATGTTCTCAATTTTATTTATTAAAAAAAAACATGAACTTTTTTTTTAGAACAAAGTTTGACTTCCTCTTACAAATATCTGGGAGTGCTTCTGATATCCCAGCATGCCTTTCAGCACGTGTTTTGTAAAAGGTTATGGGTTTCAACTTAACATTGTTGACTTACCAAGGTTGTTGTTTATTAATCCCTATAGCACCACTAGCTGTGTTTACTTACCTGTTACTTACCTTTTTATCGCAATTAACTTGAAATATTGAACATAATTAGTTGGTTAATATGTTATATAGTAATTATGGGGTATTGGTAGCCCAAAAGTTCCTCTCACCACCTCATATGTGCCTCAAGTCCACTACAAATAAATAAATGAATATAAAAAGCCCATGGTGTGCACTAAACATGTCATGATGTGACATGATTCACTTTTCATTTTTTAAAATAAATATGTGTTAGTCAGAGATAGAGAGACATGCACTCTTCTGCTGCTGCACAAATAAACCTTTCATTCCTACTGTACCTTTCAGATATTGAACCTACCTTTCCATTTATCTTCGCTGATTATTCTTCTGAGCCTCGGTTTCATTCATCTTGACTGATTTGCCTAATCTCTCCATCGCTTCACTCCCCTTGCTGTTGGTCTCCATTTATCTACCATTCCTTTCTACTTTGTCTACTTGTCTTCCACTTGTTAGTCTTTCCCCTTCTCATATGCTGTTTTATGCATTTTTAAACATTTCCTCCTCAGTTTGATTTGTGCTTTTTCAATTTCTGTCTTTTGTTGATGGAAGATATGGCCCTTTCCCCATCCATCTTCATCTACCGTGACCCACCCACTGTTCCTCATTGTGCTCAATGCTCTCAAGATGAATGAGCAAGAAGCAAGATAGAGCAGGAGATAAGGCCTTTATTCCATCCTCAGTCCAGTTTCTCAGCATGCCTTCTTTCAGAAGGCATTGATCTTTGCATCTTCTGTGATATTCCCTACAGTATATTTCCCTCTACTTTTTTTTTCTATCTAATTATGGATGTGAAATGCCCTCATTCGTTTGTATTCCACGCACTGCTCTTCAGTATTTCCATTTTATGTCGATCTTCTTCCGCATGTAGTTGAACAAAAAATATAATTAATTAATTGATATGATATAATTAATTAATTTGAGATATGTGGTACAATAAGTACACTATTAAAGCACGTGCATTGGTTATTGTTTTGTAATTAGGCACCAGATGGCGATAGAAAACCACTAGAATTACTGCACCCCCCCCCTCTTTTTTTGTCTCCCTAAATCATACTGTTATTATTGTAAACTTTCTCCAGTTGGCATTGAATCTTTATATTCAGCGTTTATTACCTCAATTATTTGTCGCTGCCGTACTTCAGTGTGTCTGTCTGTGTATGCATGAGGATAATTTACTGTATTGTTTTGATGCCCGCTTGCTTGACCTGCCCCCATCTCACTTGGTTTCTAATGGTCACACATTTAAAACCAAAACAAAGTTGACTTAACAAGTGTATGGAATTAATCACTGACATTTGACAGCCATACAGCCTGTAATATCCCGACACGTGCTTATAGAGTGAATGTGTTCTCTTCGGTGAAAGGTAGACAAGTAGGAGTTAAATGTCTTCGTCATCGCTGTTCATAAGCAAACACACCAGACAGCTACCGTATTTTCACTGAAGTTGCAATGTAATGACGTTGCTTTTTAATGGATGCCACGTGGCACAACATTTACACACTAATACAATACTGTAACATTGAATTAAAAGACCTCAATCAGTGCAATTACTTGAAATTCTTCAAGCGGATTCAGCAAATCATCGCATACTTGGGGGATGAAAGAATCCAGGACGAGGACTTTTGCATGATTTGAAACTGCAGTCTAATCAGGAAAATACCTGTTTTGAGAGAGGTCCTGCTGTGCTCCCTCGGATGCAAGATCACCAGAGTATTTCTAATTAGTGTCACAGAGACCAATTGAAGTCAGACTGAGCATGTGAAGATGAACAGCGGGTCACAATTGTAGCACATACTTAACAAACAGCTTCTAATCCATTTGACAGGGTTTCTACTCGAATATGGAAAGTATGGGAACATTTGGTATTGATTTTTTTACATTTTCAGGTTAAGATGTTTGTGTAAGAGCACACAGTGGGCGACGTATCCAAAAAACATTTGGGAAGATTGACAAGTTGAATGGCCAGCCATCTGCTCTTATCCTCCTTCAACCATTTTTGTGAGCGTCTTTATCTAACTTTAATCTCCTGGAAATTATACGGTGACATTATGGCAGAGGTGGGAGACTCGAGTCGCAATTTTTAGGACTTGTGACTTGCTTGACAAATGTTCCAAAAAGACTCAACTTGACTTTAACTTGATGTTCTTGACTTTAGACCTAACTCCGACTTGAGCTAATTGACTTGAAATTATGTTTTTGTTTTAACGCTTTGTTGTATTTTTCAAATATCCAAAATATACCTGTATGACTCTATTTTTACAAGTCGGCTATTGGCTAATTTATTTTATGCATGCGCTCACTTTGGCGCAGTCTGGCAGAACACAACATGGATAAGCGGGAACGAAGACACAAAGATTTTGTGAATGTTTGTTTATATCCCTTGTTTCCAAACAGTGCCCGTAACACGGAAGTAAAACGGCTCAAACAAAACAGAAAAGTTTTTTTTTTTAATTCATCCTCTTCCTGCTGAAGAGCCTCAGTTACAGCTGAAGTTGTGTTGTTGTCCTCACGGAGCTGTCCGGCCTTTTGAAATCAGTTGGGGGAAAAAAGTCGTTTTTAACCTTTGAGCCAGGTCAAGGGTCACACGAGCCCCCTGTGTTTATAGCTGTCTCGGGCAATGCCTGTTAAATGAAGCATTAAAATCATTATGATTTTGAGAATTAAGTCGTAAATTGACGACAATAATGTGTATATTTACGAGAAAAGATCGTCATATTACTAGAGAAAAAAGGTAAGGGAATAAAAGTGGTAGCGTTATTTTATAGACATTGCCTGAGACCGCTATAAAACAGAGAGCCGTTTGTGGAGTGGCGGGGTTTTAGAGGGCAGCAGCGCTAGCCCATGTTAACCTGGTTGTGCCCAACTGCTCAGTTTTGCTGTCGCATTATAAATAAAAGCTTGCCTGAAGTTTCCCTCCCCACTGAAGAACTATGCTCTAGTTTCCCTCGGACACGTATGACACAATAACACGTAAAATTACCACTTTACATATCGTAATATTACAACTTTTGTCTGTAAAATTCTGACTTTTAATCTTGTAAATTTACAACTTTAAATCTAGTAATATTACGGCTATGATTTTTTATTTAATTTATTTATTGTTTTTTTTTTTACTCAGCTCTTTTTGGCCCTACAAGTTGTTTGTTGTCAAATATGTAATAAAAATGTCTAAAAGTTTATAACTCTTGTTTTTAAACTTTTAATCTGTAAAAAAAAAGTTGCGTAAGACAACATCTGAGAAATACTTGCAATTGTACATGGCAAAGCGTGAATCTAGCCTCTCCCATCAATCCAGTTCTGTGTTTCCCAAACTTTGAGTCAAAGAACACATTTTACATTAGAAAAATTGCACAGCACACCACCAAACATAGGTAGCATAGAAAGAGCTTTTACTATATGTGGCTGCATAAATAGATGAACAAAGATGCATTATTTGTTGGAAAAACATGTAATAAATAGAATCAAAAACCTTTTGGACTTTTTACGTGAAACCGGTGATGTCTCATGGCTCACTAATGTGCCGCGCGGCACAGTGTTTGGGAATTACCTATGGTGCTGTTTTTTTCCTTTCTAATTTGCATTTTTCCTATTAATACAGAGCAGTGAACCAAATGAGAAATGAATGACTATTAATCCACTTTCTCTCCTTACAGTCTTGAATTTAGTGTAATTCAGGAGCACGTAACTCTGGGGTTGTCACTCAAATAGCCTCCCGGTTGTAGCAGCCGTGTGCAGCCATTTTTTCTCAAGGGCCAATAGTGCACAAATGACTGCCAAGAAACACGTGGCCATGACCAGAAAAAAGATGAGCAATTGTGTTTTTACTAGTTAGTTAAGATTATATCAATTGTGAAATTACACAATGAATTGTGTATGATTTGTGTTGTTGGCGTTGCTGTTTAAAGAGAAATTGTATTTTTGCAAAAACAGTACAAAAGAAAACTGTACCAGTGTTTCTTACAGGTCAGCTCGGCTAAGGGGTGAGGTGGGGTGGTGGTTCTGTGCATGACTTCATCATCTAATTGGCATACTGGCTATGATGCAGAACTCGCTTTTTGGTTTGTGTCATAAGAAATGTTGGTAAATCTTATTTAACGACTGAACATGAAGTTACTGACTTTACAGGTGGTGGGGGTTTTTTTTGCGTTACTGTGTTATTTTTCTGGCGTGCCTTTATTTTGAAGGCTTACCTTTACCACCTACATGTGAGTGTTGCCGAGCGCACCCAAAGGTTGCAGGCGAATGAGGTTGTGAATACAAATCTTGCATTGTGGAATATGCCTTTCTGGCTGATTTAACCCACACATACAAAATATGATACATAAAAACCAAAATATGACAATTTAATCAAGCACATTACTTCAATAATCCCTTTTTATCGTAGTTATTTGGTTCCAGACCTGACCCACAAAGCTGGATTCCTGATGTATAAAATTGAATATTTTCATATCCTAATATGTATTTGGGTCCCCATCTATTTGTTTCATATAAAAACACCTATGTTTTAAAATTAAAAAGTACATTTTTAAAGTATTTGAGTTTTTTTGTACAGATCTTGGCTCTTCAAAAAGTTTCCTGTATCTCACTAAGACATGCAAACACTGAAGCAAGACTTTGCCTGGAACCAGTAACTTGCTTAGGTCTTTGCTGGTTGCTTAGCAACTGGTTGTCATGGCGCAGTCTGGCAAATGACACCCGAGCAAATGGCAAATTGTCGCTTTTAGTCTTGGGGTTTTAAAGCATTGTGATAATGTGATCACATAATGGATTTACAAATGAGCTGAAGAGGTGCTCTTAGCCAGATTATCACTTTCCTATTTTCTCAGTCTTTATGTCAAGATAAGCCAACGGGCAATCACTCATATGGATATCAATTCTTTTCATCATACAGTAACAGGCATATTCCATCAAAAGCAAACTATTTTTTCACCAGTTCTTCTTCACCGGCACAAATGAACAGGGGATACTGCCACTGTTCTTTAAGTGCATGTTTTGCTTGTCTGTCTATAGTGGTGTTAGTGTGGGAGTGCATTATGCCCTCCTCATAATGTGCTTGCAGTTGTTCTTGAGCAAGAAAGGAAACTCTGATTTAAAGTCCCAAGATGCAAGATGCATCCCTGCAAGCAGCTAAATGTGAGTGAAGACGTCTGCTGTACTTCAGTAAGCCAATGTGTGCCAAAAGCAAAGCAAACCATAATGAAGTGTCTACCAGGAATTAATTGGCAGCGTCACACTGATTCCTTTTAAGTACGTGAGCTGACTGAGCTGGCTTCAACTAATGCAGTTTAGTTGTTAAATAAAATGCCCGCCGTTACTTATTGCTCCGAGTAAGTAAGCCTGAACAACTACACCAGTGTGTTTTCTGCATCTATAAAATTGATGCTGTCGTGGGTTCCCTCCAGAACTCAGGCCAAGTCAAAGGTAAGTGCTCAAGTGGTCTTTATTGCCACTACCCCAAAAAGTACATCACAGCAAACCAGTGCAAACTATTCACAGTAAAAAAAACAAGAATATTCACAAAAATATTTACAAGGATGTAGGTATTTACAAATGAGCTCGGAAAAGAATGATGTAACACCAACTACAAAAATAACACTCAGTCTGCCACGTTACCTGCAATGTAACTCCAGCTAGACTCTTCCACACACCTGAAAAGGCCTCCTTTTTAAATCCCATCAGCCCTTCCTATTGGCTGTCATCAGTCACTTGTCTATTAGAAAATGAAAAGTAATTTATTTAACAAAACAACTGGCAAAATGTGCCACATATATTCCTAACATAAACAACAAATCAAAGCGAACACTAATAATTGTATTTTGAGGCATCTGGAAACTTATGAAATCCGTCATGACATGTGACCAACATGACGCCCAAAATTGACATATTTAACCAACTTTTCCGTTTCCCGGAAGTCTTGATCGAATTTGGCCCAGGAAACGACAGATGTAAGTGTGTGCGTGTGTATATGTATGAGATATAGTTAATGGCAGATAAAATACTCCCAAGTGTGCACCCTTGGTGTATCTCATCAGCGGGATAAGGGAGGGAAAGACGTTGTATGTGTTTGTTGAGAAATACTAGCGACACGGTGGGAAAGTGAGTGAGGAGCGTGAATGGTCGTGTGTGTGTGCGTGTTATTCTACTGCCGAAAATTAGTGACGATTGTGCTCCGTCACATATGCATATATTAATTTGTCATGTTAATTTGTTTTTTTATCTTCATTTAAATGGGACAACATTTTAAACGTTTTGGCATGTCTGCTATATGCTATAAATACAACAGAGGACACAGATATTGTCCCAAAATGTGTAATTTTCATATCGTCTGGTGACTGGTCTTTCATCTCCCGCTCCATATGTTGCAGATGTTTAATGAGTATGATATTATAATATGATATATATATATANTGAGAAACTGCAGTGGTGATAAGGAGTGACCGGCTTGAGGGCTGAGTCAGGGAGTGTGTGTGTATAAGTACATCTTTGTCATATGAATTGCCCAATAAGGGCAGTATAATATATATATATATATAATGTCTACAATTTCAGAAGTTTCATTTTGACTCCCTGTACACTTAACATACTGTAAATGTGCGATTCAAAAATGAAATGAATTCATTATTAACAAGATATATTATAGGCTAATACATTAATTTGCTTTGTCAGCGACAAAGAAGCTAAGATGTGGATGTTTTGTCCAGATAGTTTAACATATCTTGGCCCACAGTAGATTGGTTTTAGCATCTTTCATGTACTGAATGTATCAAAGTGCTGCGTGCAGTGCAGATCCCTTAATTATAGGGGTGTACCGAGACAAGACGATACACAAAATTGAGTCTGTGAGAACAAGACAAGGTGAGATTTTAACTTTACCTTGGAGAATACTTCAATAAAAATATAAACGACAATAACGGATGAGCCAAAAGTAGGGTTACAGTTGCTTCATCATTCATTTCACCTTAACAATCAGTTTTTAGCTTTAAATTATAGAAAATAATACTGAACCTTTTATCCGATGCATTCACTGAAATTGATGGACATCGGAATTTGTGTCGTACTGTGTGTTACCCATACATATGTCATGAGTGTTAACTCAAACCCTACTTTTGGCCCACCCCGTGTATTGCAATCTACCTATGGAATTTCTACCATCACAAAGAGACAAAGACTGTCAGTCAGTCAGTGTGACTTACTGACAAAAGAGATCACTCATGCCATTGTTTTATAGACCAATGCACAGAGTGAACTCTCTCTCCACGCCTATTTGGAGGCAGGGGCTGAGAAAAACAGACATGCATGCGCATAGTGATGTATTGAGGCTGGCAAAATAATTGAGGTAATTTTCATTAATTGTGTTATTAATTAATTAATCATAGTTCTAGGCTTTGGACCCACAAAACAGTTTTTCTACCAAATGACAAATCTTGTCTTGTTAACCTCACAAGCTCTTATGACACCCCTGTTTTTTATTATTACTATCTTGTTTGGTAACTTAGTCAGTTTAGTCAATACAGTGTTCCCTCATTTGTTGCGGTGTATAGGTTCCCAAAACTGCCCGCAATAAGTGAAATCTGTGAAGTAGCCAACTTTGTTATTTTTTACAATTATAATATATGTTTTAAGCCTCGAAAACCCCTCAACATACACTTTATACACTTTTCTCACATTTATCTCTTCTTTTAATGTTCTTTAAATTGAGTAGATTTAAAAAAATAAGTGTCACGTTTTGGCTTGCGGCGTGGTGGCTCCACCCAGGGGATGGGGAGAGAGAGAGACCAAGTGCAGGTTAAAGTCTTTATTATTTTTAAATGTTGCTATGCCGCGGCAGAATCCACAACTGAGCATTTTATACATGTTAATTGTGGCATTTAGAATGTGCAGTCAGTGTTTTTAGATCGTTTAGTCAGATGGTACTGTGTTACTCTGTTGTAACACAAGCTATTTAGTTACCACCTTTGCTTTTGGGAAAGGCATTGTTGGTCGCTAAATTCCTTTTGGATCGTTGGGAGAAGGCTTTTCGTACCATTCAAGGTTGTGTTGTTAGGCAAACTTGTGAGTGAGTGAGCTCCCTTGGCTAAGAAGCAGCCCCACACATGATTGGTTTACTCTTGGCATGACACAGGACTGACGGTGGTGCTCACCTTTTCTTCTCAGGAGAAGCTTTTTTTCTGGATGCCCCAAAAACAGAAAGGGCATTCATAAGAGAGGTTTCACCCCTGTCTTCAAGAGTCCAATACCTGTATCTTTTGCAGAATGCCAGTCTGTCCCTGATTCTGTCCAATGCCAGTCTGTCCATGATTTTCTGAAGAGAAGTGGCTTCTATGCGTCCCTGTTGACACCAGACCAGAGGTTGGGAACCTTGTTGGCTAGGAGAGCCATGAAAGCCGCATATTATAAAGTTTATTTCTGATGATATACCTGCTGAGAATATTTGTTTAACATTCAATAGAAGTAAATGTGTTCATTTTTAAGCAAGCCCAACAAAACCACCCAATAATGAATAAAGTAAATACTTCTTACCATTAATTTGACTTACGGCGCTGTTTGGTTTTGCACCGTACTCTGTATCTATTTTTCTTTTTGCCATCTTCTTTGTCAAAAGGGAATTTTAACAAACAAATAAATAAAAATGGAAATTTTACCGAGCCAGATGCAGTCATCAAAAGTGGCTCTCAAGCCACAGGTTCCCAACTTCTGCACTTGACCATTTTCCAAAAGTCTTCACTTCACTGTGTGAGCAGATGCACTCATGCTTGCCTGCTACTTTTACTGAGCAAGTGCTGCACTGCTGGTGTCCAAATCCCGCAGTTAAATCAACTTTCAGAGGCTTGCTGGACTTTCTTGGGCACCCTGAAGCCTTTTTCACAACAACCTAACCTCTCTCACAGTGCACAAATAACTCTGTTGATAACTATATACATGCTGTGTGGTATTGTGCTCCTGTCCAAAGGTTTTGGCTTCAGGTATGTGAGGAGCTGTCCACTTGGTCCAGATGCAATATTCCAGCACACCCCACATTGTGTTTACTTGGCCATTTAGGTGGCATCAATATCGATAATAACACCTCACGTATGGTCCTTACTGCGTTATGCATCGCAAAGAAAACTATTCTCATGAATTGGAAAACAAAAGCTAATCTAAGTATGAACCAATTTAGGAACCTTTTATTAGATCATATCTCTTGTGAGACAATGTCTAGCTCTTTAAACAATCAATTTCATTCTCATTCACTCTGGTCCCCGGTGATTAGCTCTTTCACTTCACTCTGAGAGTTGGGCGGCTGGCGGAGGTGCCAGGGGTATACGGGCTGCTGGGGGTCCCTTGGGGAGGGGGGCTGGGCTACGCTGCTCTGCGGGGGACCGGTGTTTATCTCTGTGAGGCTGTGGTAGGTCTGGTGCCGAGACGACCGGTTGGTGGAGGGGCGGGGGACCGTGGGTTGGGGCCTGGGTCGTGGCCGTCGGGCCCCGGGCCGGTTGGCTGGGCTGGCTGGGTATGGGTAGGGCGGCACTCCTGGGCCCTGGGTTCCGGGGGCTGCCTCTGCCTAGGAGTGGGGGCGTATCTGACCCCCGGGGGCATCTGGGTTGGCGTGGACTCGCTGCTGTGGGGGTGGATGGGTGCGCGTCCCGGTGCCGGATTGGTGCCTGGGAGGACCAGGGTTGGGGAGTGTACAGGGGGTTGGGCGGGTGTGGGTGTGTGTGCGCGAGTGCAGGTGTGTGTCAGTGTGTTTGTGTGTATGTTGTATGTTGGGTGCAGGGGATTGAACATGGGTGTGGGCACAGGGGGCAATGGTGAGGTGTGTGATTGTGCCTGGATGGTTGCTGCCTCCTTGAGTGGTGGGGTGTGTTGCCCGGGTTCCTCTCTGATACGGGGTGGGGATGGCGGTGGAGGTGTTCGGGGGTGTGGGCCGCCGGGGTCTCCTACAGTGGCGCGCATGGTGGCTAGTGTGTAACATCTGGGTGAGGCTGGTCCCGGGCTGCGGTCGCTGAGCATCCGGGGCCTCGCCTCGCCTCGCGCCGGCCCCTGCCCCGCGGTGGGTCCCGAGAAACAGGGGTGCCTACTGCCCAATGGCTCATCCTCTGGGAGGGAAAAAAATATATATAATTTCCCTCCTAGTCTTACTATCCCTCGTGCCCTCGCCCCCCCACTCCCTGCAAACAAGCACATAGGATCTTGGGGAGTGCGCGTGCTCCATGGGGGTGTGGCGG
>QODF01000102.1:6899333-6917695 GCA_024372805.1 Oostethus manadensis
GGGGGGGGATTGTTTTGGCTCCGGGTGTCAGTCGGCGGCAGTGCTGGGAGGAGTGCCTGCGTGCATGCGGCGCTCTGTGGATTTTCCGGCGGCTGGGTATGGTGGTATGGCCCCGTGTCTCAGGGGAGCTCGCGGTGATGCTGCTCGCTGCATTGGGGGGGTGGCACATCCAGGTGCATATGTGAAAATGTAGGTGTGTAAGTGTATGTGGTGGCATAAGTGAGTATAGGAACAGGGTTTGGTGTGGGTACTGGGGCTGGGGTGAACGGGTCACGGGGGCTGAGAGGGAGGAGCAGACCCATGGGCCCTCTATGGGCGCCTGCCTCTGGCGTTGGGGAAGGCGATGGCCCGCGGCAGTTGTGTCTGGGGTGGCCTGGAGCTCCCGGGGTGTTGGGTATGGCCCCTGCTTTGGGTGGTTGGGTGGCTTCTGGGCCCGGGGGCTCGGGAGTGGTTGTCCTTCTTGCCCGAAGCTAGCCGGCCTCCGGCGGGTGTTCCGACGGTTGCCGCCCGGGCCCTTTCTGTGGCCCCTGCTCAGCTGCCGGGCGGCGTCGGGCCGGGTCTCCCTTCCACCTCTCCGGAGGGGACTCGCGGTTGCCTCTTGGGGTGGCGGGATCGGGCCTTCGCTCTGTGGGGAGCATGCTGGGGGGCCGTGCTCCGGGGTCTTCCTGGTCGGGCCCTCGCTTTTGGAGGGAGTGTGGTTTGGGATGCATGGTGGTGTTCACCACGGGCATCTCCTCATTCTCTGTTTCGCTCTGATGCGTTTATCCTGTCACTGCAGAGTAATGTAGATTTAATGTAGATTTGTTGCACGTGTCATTTGGATGGTCATTGTTCAAGAGGTTCTGTTTCTTTTCTCGTTGTTTTTCTTGTATGTTTATCATTATTAGTAAATATGTATGTATGTATGTGTGTATACATATATATGCACACTGTATGTGTGTGTATGTATGTATGTATGTGTGTATACATATATATGCACACTGTATGTGTGTGTATGTATGTATGTACTGCATGGATATGTGTATGTGCACAGTATGTGTATGTATGCGTGTACGAATATGTGCATGTATACATGTGTATATATATGTGTGTGTGTGTGTGTATATATGCGTGTGTATGTATGCGTGTACGAATATGTGCATGTATCCATGTATATATATGTGTATATGTATATATATATGTATATGAATGTATATGTATATGTATATGAATGTGTGTACATGAAATTAGTATTATCATTATTATTATTATTATTATTTTCTTCTTTCCCCTGTATTTTTGCTCATTTTGCTCTGTGTCGGTTCTGGTTGTTGCGGAAATCTTGATTATTAAGGTTGTTTATAATATGGTTGAAATATGTTTGTGAGGTTCTTCTGCACCCTTTCTTATATCNTCTTTGTCATATGAATTGCCCAATAAGGGCAGTATAATATATATATATATATAATGTCTACAATTTCAGAAGTTTCATTTTGACTCCCTGTACACTTAACATACTGTAAATGTGCGATTCAAAAATGAAATGAATTCATTATTAACAAGATATATTATAGGCTAATACATTAATTTGCTTTGTCAGCGACAAAGAAGCTAAGATGTGGATGTTTTGTCCAGATAGTTTAACATATCTTGGCCCACAGTAGATTGGTTTTAGCATCTTTCATGTACTGAATGTATCAAAGTGCTGCGTGCAGTGCAGATCCCTTAATTATAGGGGTGTACCGAGACAAGACGATACACAAAATTGAGTCTGTGAGAACAAGACAAGGTGAGATTTTAACTTTACCTTGGAGAATACTTCAATAAAAATATAAACGACAATAACGGATGAGCCAAAAGTAGGGTTACAGTTGCTTCATCATTCATTTCACCTTAACAATCAGTTTTTAGCTTTAAATTATAGAAAATAATACTGAACCTTTTATCCGATGCATTCACTGAAATTGATGGACATCGGAATTTGTGTCGTACTGTGTGTTACCCATACATATGTCATGAGTGTTAACTCAAACCCTACTTTTGGCCCACCCCGTGTATTGCAATCTACCTATGGAATTTCTACCATCACAAAGAGACAAAGACTGTCAGTCAGTCAGTGTGACTTACTGACAAAAGAGATCACTCATGCCATTGTTTTATAGACCAATGCACAGAGTGAACTCTCTCTCCACGCCTATTTGGAGGCAGGGGCTGAGAAAAACAGACATGCATGCGCATAGTGATGTATTGAGGCTGGCAAAATAATTGAGGTAATTTTCATTAATTGTGTTATTAATTAATTAATCATAGTTCTAGGCTTTGGACCCACAAAACAGTTTTTCTACCAAATGACAAATCTTGTCTTGTTAACCTCACAAGCTCTTATGACACCCCTGTTTTTTATTATTACTATCTTGTTTGGTAACTTAGTCAGTTTAGTCAATACAGTGTTCCCTCATTTGTTGCGGTGTATAGGTTCCCAAAACTGCCCGCAATAAGTGAAATCTGTGAAGTAGCCAACTTTGTTATTTTTTACAATTATAATATATGTTTTAAGCCTCGAAAACCCCTCAACATACACTTTATACACTTTTCTCACATTTATCTCTTCTTTTAATGTTCTTTAAATTGAGTAGATTTAAAAAAATAAGTGTCACGTTTTGGCTTGCGGCGTGGTGGCTCCACCCAGGGGATGGGGAGAGAGAGAGACCAAGTGCAGGTTAAAGTCTTTATTATTTTTAAATGTTGCTATGCCGCGGCAGAATCCACAACTGAGCATTTTATACATGTTAATTGTGGCATTTAGAATGTGCAGTCAGTGTTTTTAGATCGTTTAGTCAGATGGTACTGTGTTACTCTGTTGTAACACAAGCTATTTAGTTACCACCTTTGCTTTTGGGAAAGGCATTGTTGGTCGCTAAATTCCTTTTGGATCGTTGGGAGAAGGCTTTTCGTACCATTCAAGGTTGTGTTGTTAGGCAAACTTGTGAGTGAGTGAGCTCCCTTGGCTAAGAAGCAGCCCCACACATGATTGGTTTACTCTTGGCATGACACAGGACTGACGGTGGTGCTCACCTTTTCTTCTCAGGAGAAGCTTTTTTTCTGGATGCCCCAAAAACAGAAAGGGCATTCATAAGAGAGGTTTCACCCCTGTCTTCAAGAGTCCAATACCTGTATCTTTTGCAGAATGCCAGTCTGTCCCTGATTCTGTCCAATGCCAGTCTGTCCATGATTTTCTGAAGAGAAGTGGCTTCTATGCGTCCCTGTTGACACCAGACCAGAGGTTGGGAACCTTGTTGGCTAGGAGAGCCATGAAAGCCGCATATTATAAAGTTTATTTCTGATGATATACCTGCTGAGAATATTTGTTTAACATTCAATAGAAGTAAATGTGTTCATTTTTAAGCAAGCCCAACAAAACCACCCAATAATGAATAAAGTAAATACTTCTTACCATTAATTTGACTTACGGCGCTGTTTGGTTTTGCACCGTACTCTGTATCTATTTTTCTTTTCGCCATCTTCTTTGTCAAAAGGGAATATTAACGCACAAATAAATAAAAATGGAAATTTTACCGAGCCAGATGCAGTCATCAAAAGTGGCTCTCAAGCCACAGGTTCCCAACTTCTGCACTTGACCATTTTCCAAAAGTCTTCACTTCACTGTGTGAGCAGATGCACTCATGCTTGCCTGCTACTTTTACTGAGCAAGTGCTGCACTGCTGGTGTCCAAATCCCGCAGTTAAATCAACTTTCAGAGGCTTGCTGGACTTTCTTGGGCACCCTGAAGCCTTTTTCAAAACAACCTAACCTCTCTCCTTGAAGTTAATAATAATAATCTGATGAATGGTTGCTTTGGGTGCCATCCAACTAACAGCAATATCCTTGCCTGTTAAGCACTTTTTTTAATAAGCAATGATGACTGCACATGTTTCCGTCCATCATTTTCACCTATTTCAACCAGAGAATCACCAACATAATGTGAGTTGATCCTTTTTGTGGCAGGTATGAAAAGCAGTGGAAAGGTTTTTAATTAAGTTCATTTTCATGACTAATTAGGAGTTTACAGTTAATTTTCATTCTTCTTATCACTCTTCATAACATTCTGGAGACTATTGCTCTCATAAAAACTGAGGCAGCAGACTTTGTGAAAATTAATATTAGTGCCATTCTCCAAACCTTTGGCCAGGGCTATACTCACTTGACATGTTACCCATTGAGTATGTTTGGGATGCTCTGGGTTGGCGTATGTGGTAAATACCAATCACACCAAATACTGACTGGTTTTTGGTGTCACCATGTCATTGCCCCCTCCCCGACACTTGACAAGTCCATGTCGACCATGTTTGTTGATGTCCACTTAAGTAGGCATCTTTTGAACAATAACACACATTTTCATTTAGTCTTATATGTTAAGATTGAAGAAAATGTAATTCCTAAACAGCTTCAGAAAGTATCTTCCTTAACTTTGTCCCTTATGATGTTCTTGTGATTTGATTGCTCTCAAAATAATCGCTCGAGATTTAAATGCAAGGAGCCAAAATGCAAATCTTAGGAGTGTCAGATCCAGTGAACTCATTAATTCTCATATTTTTCATTGCACCATCATGAACCCAGAATCCCCCATCCTCTCTCTGCAGTGAGGAGTGTAAGAAGACAGTATTGTTATAGTTTGTTGCTCGACTACGTCTGCCTTTTGACCATTTATCCTACCTCAGGGGGCTGTCGAGGTCGGTAAAGGTCATCCCAAGCCAAGGCAGGCGAAGCACACACTCAATTATGTCAACATGGCCTTCAGAGAGCTAATTTAAGAAGCTGCCCTTGGTAATTTGTGACAAGTTGTGAGAAGCACTTTTTGGAGTGATGCAAAAACATTGTATGACCTCATGACAATATCACTGAAAACACAAGGAGCTTAAAAGGATAACATGATTTCTCAGTTGGTACAATGTTTTTTTTGTCTGTCAGATGTCTTCAAGAGTTGAGCAGTTTGACTTGTATTTACAGGGGCATATCAATAAATTGCAATATCATGCATTACTGGTTTCTGGAATTCAGTTTAAATGACTCCACCTAAAGGATCGGGATATTTTTGCAGCTCATTTGCTGATTGGAGCACGAATCAGCAGTTTTTAATATTCAAGTGTTTTTCCCCCAGATTTTATAATATACTGAATTTGCTGTTTTTAGTAGTTGTTACTTGTTGTCATTAGGCATTTATAACCACATAACCACTATATATATAACCATATACCATATACCAAAACACACACCACAAGTGCATATGTGTGTGTTGATGGCATTGAATTGACAAATATGATGATAGTCTGAGGCCCTTTATTGTGTCATTGATCTACAAGCACCTCATTCACCTCATGTTGCAACATGATAATACACATGCAAGGATTGTACACAATTTCTGGAAGCTAAAAACGTCCCAGTACTGGCATAGCCAACATACTAATATGACATGTCACCCATTTAGCAGGTTTGGGATGTTCTGGATCGGTGTGTTTGGTATTTGAAGCAAATGGTTGTCACAGCACAGACAGACTGGTTTTCAGACTCCTGCTGTGGTCCACCTGCAATGCAGTTAAACTGGAGTGATCTTTTATTGTGGCCAACCTAAGGCGCATCTGCACAATAATGATGCCGTCTCATCAGCATCTTGATATGACACCACTTTGAGGTGAGGTGGATAAATTATGAATAATGATTGCTCACTAACTGCGACTGCTGGCGACCAGTCCAGGGTGTACCCCGCCTCTTGTCCAAAGTCTGCTGGGATAGGCTCCAGCATACCCTCGACCCTAATGAGAATAAGAAACTGGATGGATGGATGGATGGATTGCTCACAAACACAGATTTAGACAGATAGTAATAGTGAGACATAGGTTTTTGGTGTACATTGCAAAAGTTTCAACTCATGAAAAATGGGAGCAAAAACATTTATACTATAATTGCATTTATATTTTTGCTGGAAGTATAGTATTATTTTCCATTGTTTCTGAATTAGAACAACTTGGAACTTAACCAGCATCATGGAAGTGAGTGTTTTTTTATTTTTATTGGAGGTTCCAACAACAAAAATAACCATAATTCAAACAGAGCATTGTTTTTGTAAAAGTGAAATTATTCTTCATTTAGATCTCATTGGATTGTGTAGGTGTACCTAATCAAGTGGCAGGTGATCGGGTGTGAAATGTATTCCATCAGCATGAATATTTATCACAATTCCCACTGAGCTCTAAGCTGAGTGTTGTTTTTTCCTCCCCACACTATTTAACATTTCAGGCACCAGATGCAACATTGATTTATTCATCATCTGAATGTGTGATCTGACACTCAATAATGTGCAAAAACTGCCTTTGTGTGTGTTCTTTTTAAAATATTATAGAACTGACTTATATAATATATTTTGGCTCAGGGTTCATCTTTACGCAAGGTGGAGGCAAGACCAGTTTATCAGATAAGGCTGTGATGGATGGATTTAACAAAAATGCAGCACACCGTGACATAGCCACCAAAACAGTAAAATGCATCTATAAATGAATATATCACCAAAGATTCAGGTTATGCTACACAATGCTCTTTATTGCCGACCACACAATAAACTGCCACATATTTTACAGGCCATACATTTATGTCATATGGTTATATACAGCAGAGAAACCATCATTTGGCCTGAGCTGCTCATTTGACTTGATTTTATGGCACTTGACATATTTGGTGCATGGCACAATTTATCAGTAACTTTACACCATCCAACCTTGCACAAAATATATGATTCACAGACTCTAGTGGGCAATATGGAATGCCTTTGTTTGTGAAGTTTATTACAAGGTTTGTGGGTTTGGGTAACAAGAAACACATTAAGGTAACGGCAGTAAACGCCTGAAGCCACAGTGAAAGCATTACTATGTTTTATCCTTCAACTGTGTAATAGGCTACTCAGTCAATAATCATTAACACGTCACAAGTCGCACTGTTTTATAGTCATCGATTCTTTTACAATTTTCAGAGTTCCCACCTTGTCCTTTACGCATTGTTTGTTGGTTTTCCAATGCTCACAAGTCAGGTTTGCAAAGCAAACTGCAGCTATTTAAACACATTGACATCTGTAAGTAAGGTGTGTGTGACATGTATCCTTGTTTCTAATTGGCTATAATAAATATGTTATGGTCCCACAGCACTGTACAGAGTCCTTTTGTTAAGTGTTTCTTATCGTCATACTTTAATAAGTCAAGCCTTTGAATTTTGTCCCATCATTTTTGTCATCTATTTCTTTTAGTTGTGAACCACGATGATTAGAGACCACCGGTCATGCTGGTGGATTGTCTTTATGTCCATCTGTGTAGTTATTGAGGGGTTTATGGTAAATGTCAACCTCATTGTTGCAAAGAACCAAACAAAAAGCTCCAAAGATGAGACAAAGAGAGCTGGCGAGGACCCCAGTAGTTTTTACACTGAAAGGTTTTGCTTTAAGTATTGATGCTGTTGGAGCCATTGCTCAAGACTGACCCCTTGGTAACCTCTGTGCTGACGGTAGAGAGTGGGACGCTCTCGTACCTCTCCGCAACCCCCCAGCAGCGACAGTGCAGCAGGGTGGACTTGAGCTGCTTCTGGAAGTTGTTGTTGAGGAACCCGTAGATGATGGGGTTGATACAGGTGGACGCCATAGCAATAAGGTGGCAGAAGGAGAAGATGATATCGTGGCCACAGGACGGGATGGCCTCGTGGTTCCAGTCAAACACTGTGTTGAAGATGTTGAGAGGGAGCCAGGAAAGGGCGAAGGCCACCACTATGGTGGTTAGCAACACGTTGATCCTCGTGGAGCCTTTGTTCTGCTGCGTGACGTTCCTACTGCGTTCAACCATGTCCTTCCTCCTTCTGAGCCGCAGGTAGATGTGCAGGTAGCATAGCATGATGAGGGAAAGTGGGAGGATATATTGGAAGATGAGCAGAGAAGTGGTGTAAGCCCGGCGTGCATTCACAGACGGCCACCGTTCCATACAAACAAGTTGCTCATTGACTGGGAAGGGGGCACTAAGGTTCTGGAAAGGCAATGTAAGGATGCTGTACTGGAGGAAAGGCACCGAGATTAGGCAGGCTGTAATCCAGGTGAGAGCCACCGCCAAGTAGGACTGCCTCACCATTGGCTTCCATCCAGTGGGGTGGACGATGAGCTGGTAGCGCTCCATGGCGATGAGGATGAGGGAGAAAATGGAGACTGTGACCGATATACACTGGATGAAGGGCGTCAGCTTGCACAGTGTCTCTCCCATGATCCAGCGGTCCATCAGTGTGTAAATGATGGTAACCGGCAGGCACACAATGCACATAAGAATGTCAGAAAAGGACAGGTTGGCAATGAGGACGTTGGTGACATTGTGCATCTCCTTGTGCCTGGCGATGACAAACACCAGGCATGAGTTCCCGACAAGCCCCACTGCCAGAACGGCGCTGTACGCCACGATGAGGAAGGTGGTTCCGCTCAGTGAGAGCGAACAGTCTTCTGTGAAATCCCACGGAATCTCTTTCCACAAGGCTTGGTTGTGGTTGCTGTTGGGCTGCTGCTCCATTATATTGGCTTTAATACTAACTTGCTTTTAATTGACTTGTCTTGGCATTTATTTCATGAAGAATGGTGGAATTCTCTAGAGCGTCCCATTCTTTTTATCTTCCGTGCAGCAGCAGTTCATTTTCTGTATGGGGGAATAAAAAAAAGTTCTACTCATAAAAAGGAAATATCATTTTGGGATACTAAAAGGCGATATCGTCACTCTACCCTTCAGTATAAACAACCACCCTTAAGTATAAATTCTCCCACTGAGAAACATAGTCTTTGAATAGGCTAGTTCTCATTCATGTGCTAGAATGTCATTCAGCAGTCGTCACTGTCCTCATCACTATCCTGGCCGTGACACATCATCAAGTAAGCTGTGCAGATCAAGACTTTATAGTGTCCCTAAAATAGCATGTGATTTGCACCCTAATTACAGAGATAATGACTGCACTGAGACAATCATCTTGTCTCACCCCTTCAATCTTCTTGAGTGGGAGAATGTGTTCAGAAAGAAAACTGCATCCGTTTCATGGACTTAAAAAAAAAAAATCATCTTTTTAGTAATCTTGCATTAAAATAATTGTTGTTGAAAATGATCAAAACTGTGATTAAAGTGTTAAAATGTGTAATTATCCAGTGATAACCTTGCTGCCTCTTTGCTATGTATACCTGTATACTGTCTGTATACTGTATACAGACTACAGACAGTATCAAGAGAACTAAACAACAGAATTGCACAGCAGCCATTTTGCCATGTAATGATGTAAATGAAGCCAGGCCTAATCATGTTAATTATGGCTCTGCACACAAGAACAGGACCTTCTTTAATGTTATTAAGTTCCGTGTTTGCAGTCTATTTCAAGTTCAAAAGGCTGCAGAACAAAAGGTTCATTGTAAAAACAAAGGCAAAACACAGATCGGCATGCGTTTGTGTGCATGGGTGTGTGTCTTTGTGTGGTATTTATTCCAACTCTGATTAACTACCATGTTTGGCCCACAGCTCAGTTCCTCCAAAAAAAAAAAATCTTTGCAACAGCTATGCTAACAGAGGGAAATCTACCTGATATAATAGATTTATTACCTTTATTTAAAGAGTCCTTAATGCTGATAGCTGTTGGCAGGTGGGACACAGATGACTCTCGGCTATCTCTGTAATGTCCTATTACGGTGGTGTGTTGTCTGTGGTGATTAAACAAAGCTGGGGTAATGATAAAGTATGGACTTCTACCTTCATAGAACCTAAACAACAATGTATGGACTTTTGGAATGCCTACCAAACCTTGGTTATTATCAAGAAAGACAAACATATGATACAGATTATGTACATATCTAGACATAAGTAACTGGAATTGTAAATTAGTCTTTTGGGTATTTAAACTGGTCTTATGTCCATTACCTTGCTTATTGTGTTAGAAGAAAAAAATACATTTGTATTCAATAAACACTTAGAAATACTGCATACTGGAGTTTTACTTATTCATCTAGCTGGAGAAGGAAAAATACAGTATAAAAACTATCAACTCTGCGACTTGATCATATTTGAAGAATGCAGGTGCACTCAAAATGATTCCTTCCCCAAATTACAAATTACATTCAAAATTTTCATTACATGGCCAATTTAAAAAGTGGCTGTTTATAAAATGTGGTTAAGGTTATCGTTTATTTGTTCCAAACATGCTCAACAAGTTGTGAGAATAATCACAAGTCTACTCTTCCACATTTCACATCTCAATTTAACATGTAAGAATATACGTATGCAGTGGTGTGAAAAAGTGTTTGCCCCCACCCCCCATTTGTTTGCATGTTGCTCACACTTAAATGTCGAATCATCAAACTAATTTAAATATTAGTCAGTGACAACACCTCTGAACACAAAATGCAGTTTTTAAATATACCTTTTTATTCTTAAGGGAGAAAAAAATACAAACATACATGGCCCTGTGTAAAAAAGTGATTGAAAACCTAGTAACAGGATGGGCCACCCTTAGCAGCAATATCTGTAATCGAGCGTTTGCAATAACTTGCAATGAGTCTCTTACAAGACTTACAAAATGTGGAGACATTTTATTTTGGCCCACTCAGTAATTCAGCCACGTTGGAAAGTTTTCCAACATGAACCACTTTTTTAAGGTAATGCCACAGCATCTCCAAAAGATTCAGAACACCAAGGCGTTCCCAGGTCAGCTGTGAGACATAGTCCCTCCAGCGTGCCCTAGGTCTTCCCCGGGGCCTTCTCTAGGCTGGGCATGCCCGGAACACCGCACCAAGGAGGCGCCCGGGAGGCATCAGCACGAGATGCCCGAGCCACCTCAACTGGCTCCTCTCGATGTGAAGGAGCAGCGGCTCTACTCTAAGCTCCTCCCGGATGGCCGAGCTCCTCACCCTATCTCTTAGGGTGAGTCCAGCCACCCTACGAAGGAAACTCATTTCCGCCGCTTGTATCCGCGATCTTGTTATTTCGGTCATGATCTATAACTTATGACCATAGGTGAGTGTGGTAACGAAGATCGATCGGTAAACAGCTCAGCTCCTCTTCACCACAACGGTCCGGTACAGCGACCGCATTACTGCGGACGCTGCACCGATCCGTCTGTCGATCTCACGCTCCAACCTTCCCTCACTCGTGAACAAGACCCCGAGGTACTTGAACTCCTCCACCTGAGGCAAGACCTCACTCCCAACCCGGAGGGTACAGTCCACCCGTTTCCGACTGAGAACCATGGCCTCGGATTTGGAGTTGCTGAGTCTCATTCCTGAAGCTTCACACTCAGCTGCAAACCGCTCCAGTAAACGCTGAAGGTCACAGCCTGATGAGGCCATAAGGACCACATCGTCTGCAAATAGCAGAGACGAGATCCTAAGTTCGCCAAGCTGGACTCCTTCAACGCCTTGACTGCGCCTAGAAATTCTGTCCATGAAGATTATGAACAGAATCTGTGACAAAGGGCAGCCTTGGCGGAGGCCAACGTTCACCGGAAACAAGCTTGACTTACTGCTGGGAATGCGAACCAGGCTCCTGCTTCGATTGTACAAGGACCGAATGGCTTGTAGTAGCGGACCACCAATCCCGTACTCCGGGAGCACCCCCACAGGACACCACGAGGAACACGGTCGAATGCATTTTCCAAGTCCACAAAGCACATGTAGACCGGTTGGGCAAACTCCCACATACCCTCCAGTACCCTTTGCAAGGGTGTAGAGCTGTTCCAGTGTTCCGCGACCGGGTCAAAAACCACATTGCAGCTCCTGTAGCCGAGGTTCGACTAACGGTTGTACCCTTCTCTCCAGCACCCTGGAGTAGACTTTCCCAGGGAGGCTGAGGAGTGTGATCCCCCTATAGTTGGAACACACCCTCCGGTCACCCTTTTTAAAAATGGGGACCACCACCCCGGTCTGCCAGTCCAGAGGTACTGTTCCGGACTTCCATGCAATGTTGTAGAGGCGTGTCAACCAACACAGTCCCCCAACATCCAGAGCCTTGAGGAATTCAGGGCGGAACTCGTCTACCCTCGGAGCCTTGACACTGGGGAGTGATTTAACTACCCCAATTACCTCAGCCACGGGGATAGAACTGTCCACGTACGTATCCTCAGACTCTGCTTCCTCTACGGAAGGTATGTCAGTGGGATTGAGAAAAAAATGCATATGTAAACAAATTATTTGCCTTAAATTAGGCAATTTCAATCATAAAAATGGCTACATGAACTAAAATGCAAATATAAGCAATTAAGGAGATGATTCAAATTATGAATGTAGTAGTTCCACATTGGTCACTAAGTCTAATTGTTCGGTGAGACAAGCACCAGTCTTGATCACCGGAACAACAGTCTTTTATTGCAGTTTTAAATGATCACACAACAGGCACAATAACTATAATAGGATAATAATAATAACACAAGCTACTGTTGCAGCCATAACCCAAGACAAGAGAAAACTCAACCCTGAATCCCCAACATCACTTCCTGTTTGCCACCGATTCTTCTCCCCTACTCCCTTACCTACCCTAAAATTGGAACATAGCAATCCTTCATTTATGTCTAATTACGTATATATACTATAAAAGGTAATACAAAGAGGGATGTTCAGAGGCATTCAATTATGTAAAAATATATATTTTGAAGTAGGAATCCTATTTTTTGGAAATTCACTTATCACGGTTGGGTCGGCAATCAATTAACCCCAACAAATGAGAGATTGATGTAATATGTTTATGAGGGAGAATGAACAGATAGTGCCAAATATATCTGTGGTGAGCCACCACAAATAAATGAATGTATGGGAAGCATTGTTTTTTCAAATGTGGTATGGTTTATTTGTTTCAAAGATGCTGAGGAAGTTAGAATGAGAAACATAAATGGTCGTACCGGTGCACAATTCAACATGTTCAAAAAGTAGGAAGAAACATTGTATTTCATCTGACCCCTTCTCCACGTCTCAGCAATTACTGATAGTTTGCTCTCTCTGTGTTTAAATGTCACCATTTTCTAATCATGAGAAAAATAAATATTGAATAAGTTTTACAATTCACAGACATGGTTTATTTAAAAAAAAAATACAATAATTTAAAAAAGTAAATTTGGTATATAAATAATTCATTCATTTCTTTTTCTATAGCACTTATTCTCATTTGGGTCGCGGGTATGCTGGAGCTTATCCCAGCTGACTTTGGGCGAGAGGCGGGGTACACCCTGGACTGGTCGCCAGTCAATCGCAGTATATAAATAGTGAATGTGTGTTAAGCTATTGTTAGTTTTTGCAACCCTATAGGGTGGATAGTACTGCAAACTACTGGGAGTGGAGTTAAGTAGATAATATTGTATATATTACATAGTTTATGTTACTAGAATTGCAAGTTCTTGCCCAACGCCAACATAGTTATGGGATGTGACACGTAACTTTTAGGGGTTAACTTCAAAGTGACAGCTTTTAATGACGAAAACGTCAGTCATGTGGCAGAAAAAAACAAGCACCAGCTTGTGCTTGCTCATACACGAATGGGAGACACGGCGGCGGAAGAGAAACATGACGGGATGAAAGTGTGATAGTGTCAATCTTCGTGTGCAAGTGCGAGGGCGAGCATGCATGCGTGTCCTACCTTCCATCCCTACTGGAACTCGGCAGTTTTTGTTTTTGTTTTTTTTTTTTGGCTGGGAGACATTACTGCAGGCTCCTCAAATGTTACGTTAATGGCTCTTCTCCTGCACGGACACATAGCCTGTTTAATTTCAACAGCCACTGAGGCGCGCAACTTTGCTTTATCCACAATCCACTGAAAAACTTTGAGAATAAATACTTCCGTTTCAATACTGGCAGCAGCTGCACATGCAATTTGCTAAGTTGACGAAAGAAGCCTCTCTACTTGGAGAACAATTTCTTACCGAGCCTTGGAGCAGCGCCGCACCAGCCCGGTGCCGGCAGGTGAGCTTGTGCAGGGACTCGTGGCGTCGGAGGGAAGACTAACGGGACACTGATAGCAGCAGCGCGGATACTCCTTTGAGCGTCTCTCCTCGCACTCAGACGACGACGTGATTGGGAACGCGTTACATAATCAATTCCTCTGTGGCACACATGCACGCACGCGCAGCCACGCGCCACCCCCCCTCACACACACACACACACACGCGCACCCAGGTGGTGCTGGTGGGTAACTGTCATGATTTGAAATGTGCACTCTGTCCGTGATGGTCAGCCCTTGTTCCCTTCGTTGCTCAGCTACATACGTGCGATGTTATTTTTGCAGGACACTTCATTCCATTCCATTATTCCAGTATTCCAGTATTACTTCATATGCATGAGCTATGCATTGCATGTGTGAAAGTGAATCGCATTGAGCATCTGTACTGTACATTGCACTCCTTATTATTAGACATTATATGACAACAAATCGTTCAATGAATGGATGGGCTATCATATGAGTCCAAAAAGGCGACACGGGTTTACTTAGTGTGATGGAGAAAGAGCTGCATGGATGTTTTTATGGAACATTTTCAGACACGAGCCACTTCAGTAGCCTATGTACCAAAAATGTACATCTATCTACATTCTTTCCACTTCTCACCACAATTATAACCCATATTTAACTGTATAGTTAACATTATTTAATATTTATATTTATTGAGGTTGTATAAGTTATGTATAAACTGCTATATGTATTTATATGTGTTTGAATATATTTGTATGCATCTAAATTATTTATAGTTTACACACAGTATATATATGTACAGGGGTATGCAAAAGTTTGGACACCCCTGATAATTTTATAGATTTTCCTTTTCTACTGATTCTGACTGGAATGCATGCAACCTTCAATGGTGTGTTTTTCATCCACCATGCACCGCCCCTTGTTACGTCCAAATAAGTCTATTTTAGTCAGTCCACAGCACCTTGTTCCAAAATGAAGCTGGCTTGTCCAAATGTGCTTTAGCATACCCCAACTGTCCCCGTTTGTGGCATGTGCGCAGAAACATCTTTTTCCTCATACAGCATCCCCTTGTGCAAAGTGCGAGCATAGCTGACTGATACACAGTCACACCATCTGCAGCAAGTTCATGTTGTATGTCTTTGGAGCTGGTCTGTGGGTTGAGTGTGACTGTTCTCACCATCCTTTGCCTTTGCCTGTCTGAGATTTTTCTTGACCTGCCACTCCAGACCTTAACCAGAACTGTGATTGTGGTCTTTCATTACCACACAATGTTCTTCAGAGCAGAAACTGACTGCTGGAATTTCTGAGCTAGCTTTTTGTATCCTTCCCCCAAACCAGGATGTTGAACAATTTTTGTTTTCAGGTCATTTGACAGTTGTTTTGAGGCTCCCATGTTGCCACACTGCAATTGGCCAACGTAAATACCCTTTCTCAGGCATAACCTGTGTATGTACGTAGGTCAAGGGTCAATGACCTTACCAAACAAATTTTGTGTTCCAATAATTCCACTTTCTGTAAATCCTAAAAAACTGAATTTCACTTCTCAAATATCACTGTGTTCGTCTGCTATATGGTATATTTAACTGAAATTGCGGATCCAAACAACTAATGATTTATAAAGGAAAATATTGAAAATTATCAGGGGCGCTCAAACATTTGCATACCACTGTATATGTACTAGGGCTGTCAATCGATTAAAATATTTCATTAATCGCATTTTGTCCATTGTTAACTTGTGATCAATCACAATTAATTGCAGCTAGACGGATTTTTTTTTAATCTATAGTAAGTGTAGAAGAAAAAAGGTAATAATAAAGTCTCTAATACTTCTGTCAACATGGGGCTGAACAACAATTTGAACAATTTTAAGAAGCTCAACACAAAAAGGACCTCAGTGTATCAAAAACAGACACAATGGCTAAATTCACACTGCTAGGTATAATGCCAATTAAGATTTTTTGTTAAAATATAATTTTTTATTGCAATTGGCTGGCGGCCAGTCCGGGGTGTACCCCAACTCTTGCCCAAAATCAGCTGGGATAGGCTCCAGCATACCCCGCGACCCTTATGAGGATAAGCGGCATAGAAAATAGATGGATGGAATTCGATTTTTTAATGTGGTTGTTCACATTACCAAAAAAAAGCAACTTAATTCATTACTTAATGTGAAAGCAGGGCGTCCGGCAAGTGACAGGCACGTGCAAAAGCACGATGTCAAACCCATTTCCCTGTGTTTACGGATGCAAAAATTGCTGCTTAACGTGTTGTGGCAATTAAAAGGATTTTGCACAACAGGAGTTAATATTTTTTAACCTAATGATTCCACGTTGGAGAATAAAAAGGAAGAGGGCAAGAATTTTGGCTATGGCAGTTTGTGTAGAACTTGCTGCGATTCCAAGGAGTGTGTTGGGAGTCAGGAGCCGCTTCATTGACACTTTTACTTTCTTCTTAATCTCCTACACTGAATCAATTGGTTGAGAAAATATACAGAAGACTCCCGTTGCACAAAATCTTTGAAATTGCCACAAACGCGTTATGGACAGCATGCTAGTAATTTGTGGATTGATACTGAAATGTTGATATTTTCGATACCAAGATTCTGATATTTTAAATCACCCCACTGGCGCAATATACTTCAGGGTTTAAAATAAATCAATAAATTACTATGCTGTCTTGTATTCTTTATGCTATGATTTGAAATACTATACACTACCTTTGAAAATTTACAAGACACATTGGGTGAATTTGCACATTGTATTGAATCGGTATCGCCGATACCAGCCTTACTTTTGCACACTATCATATCAGAAAGGAAATCACTGGTATCACAATCAATAGAGCACACACTGCTGCAAACTTTAGTTCAGTGAACACACGGAAATGCAAGTGACGTCGTCCTTTTGCACATGCAAGTCACTTTCCTGACGTTTTGTGTTCAAACACAAAGCATAAATGCATTTGTTTGATTTTTTTTTTTTGAATCCAAATTGGGAATCCTAGCCTGCAGAGTATATGTGACCTAAATGTTCATACCACAGTAGATGGGATACATATTTGATTTATACCTACATACAAACACAGCCTGAGGCACATTTGAAAAAATCATAATTGTACTGTTCTCTCTGACATGGAAAAAATCTGATACAGGTCACATATGAGCAAAAAAATGGAAGTCATTGTGAACGAGCCAATGTGCAACAAGTAGACGTTGGTAAATTAAACTGTTCACTCAAATATCATCCTTTTTATCCAAATAATCTCACAAAATATAATTGCTACTAACATTAAAAATAAAGGTTTGCAAAAGCACCCAAATTCTTCTTTTCCTTTCAGCTTATCCCTTCAGGGGTCGCCACAGCAAATCTATTTTCTTCTGTTTGATTCACATGTTTTGATTTGGCAAAAGTTTTACATTGCATGCCCTTCGTGACACGACCCTTTGTATGAGGGACACAATCAAACAAGTCAGTGTAATGAAAAGGAGGGTGTTGGAAAAAATAAATATTGATAATTTACAGAAACAGCGCTCAAAGTCAGTAGTTCACTGAACTAGGACTGCATGCATATACTGTAGTGCAGTCAAGCTATAGTTTATACTTCACATCCAAACACTGTTTTACACACACACAATATTTTACACACACTTTATTACATTTGTCTTCGTTTTTGGTTATCTTTGACAAACACAGCAGTTCAAGCAAATTTCAGAATGTATGTCCCGACTTTCGGAACGCCAGGTATGTTTTTTTCCTATTAAGCAGGTGCAAAATCAATAGAATTGCTTAGAATATTTTTCTTGCTCACGTCACATCACATGGTTGCATGGTCATGTGTTGCTGGAGAGAATTCGTAGGACTCAATCATAACCAACCCAACAACTAATTTGAAAAAAATGTCAGTGACCAGTAATGTCTGCTTTTGCTGTGTCAACACTACAGTATAGATTATGAGAACTTTATTTATACATTTCAGCTTGAAACTGAATCACTGTTATGTATTATTTAATATACTGTAACATACAGGAAAAAGCATGCTTTTCCTCTTTCCCATAATAATAAAGAATCACATTTTATAGAGCATAGCCTTTTCTAGGCATTTAAAGTGCATTTTTTGTTTACACACTGGAGGTGGTAAACTTCATCTGTAGACACCTGTGGCCAAACATTCGCTCGCATTCATTCCAGTGTGGGCAGCACCGGAGGCAAAGGTGGGTCTTGACAGGGACACAACAACAGTGACTGGACGGAAGGAGCAAGGATCAAACCACCAACCTTCTAGTTGCAGGATGACCTGCTTTACCTCCCTAGCTACTGCTTTAACCTGAATGCAGGAATAGGATTGTGCTTGATTGTGTGTGTGTGTATATATATATATATATATATATATATATATATA
>QODF01000102.1:6918856-7067155 GCA_024372805.1 Oostethus manadensis
TATATATACATATATATATATACATATATACATATATATATATACGTATATATACGTATATATATATATACGTATATGTATATATATATGTATATGTATATATGTATATATATATGTATATATGTATATATATATATATATATATATATGTGTATATATATATTTAATATATATATATATTACTCCTATTAGAAAGCAGCATATTTTTGCATGCCATTTGTAATTATGCTACTGAAAATACTTTAAAAAAATATTGCCATGAGCAGCTTGCTCTTTTGCATCATGTTGCCAATCTAAACATCATCACGATTACAACCTGCATCCAGCTTCCACTGACGCTCACACTTCAAACTATTTTAAACCTTTTTTTCCACGTCTTTTATTCGCGCAACAGATTGTTGTTAACTGCTTGTTCGCACTGTCCCCGCACACACTGCCAACCTCAAGTGGGGGTCGTTGGCGAGCACAGTAATAGCTGTGTATCTGCAAGGCAGATCTGTGGAGCCACTCTCAACCAACCACCAGCAGCTCTGTAGGTGTTCACTTGACACTGAGACGTGGGTGACAAGATGTTACCCGACGTTAGAATTGAGGCAAAACAGTAGGGAAAATGTTGCACTAATGAGAGGCTTTTCACCGCAGCTTGTACCCCTCATCTCCTCTGCACCAGTGTCACTCACATTTTGATTTCTCTCTGTTCTTGTCGTGATTGAGGAAGGGAATCATTTCTCAATGTCTGCAGGTTGGCATGAGATTGTTTTGGGATTGTCTTTGCTTCAAAGTTTGTTGTGAGTGATTTGCAACAAAAGGAAGTCAGATAAGCTTTAGTCATCTGGAAGGGAGGAGCATATCTCATGGAAGCACGGGGGAGTGTGGTTTCTGAAACAAAATTAAACAGAACACAGAGCTGGTAAGGCATATTTAAATATAAAGTATTCCCTCGTTTATCGATATTTATTGGCTCCAGACCAGAGTTGGACAATATCAGCATATTGAATATCGGCAAAAAAGCCAATATCAGACACCCCTAGTCAAAAGTATATTTATTATATATATATTTATATATTTGAGGTACTGAATTTGGGATTTCATTAGTTTCAGTTACTGTATAATCATTCATTCATTCATTCATTCATTCATTTTCTGTACCGCTTATCCTCATTAGGGTCAAAATTAAAATAATTTAATCATTTGAAATAGGAATAGGAATAGGACCACTGCTTTAAAGGCACTAACTGTTCCCATGGGGCATGAGGAAGCTCTTCATCTTACACAAGCACTTTGTGCCTTTCAAATACCCTTCTAATCAACACAAAGAAGTTGGAATAGGACCACTCGACCACCGTGCAGCCCTCATTAACAGACAAAACTACAGAAATAACACTTGGATATAGATACGTTGAAGTAGTCAGCGTACAGCTTGTATATATCTGTAGTTTCTGTAACATTTTTGTGACCCCTTTCTATGACTTAAAAAAAAAATACAGTACTTTAGGCACCTCTAACTGAATAACTTCATGTAATAAGGAGTGAATTGAATTAGATACCTATTTTTAAACCCTATTATAAAGCAATAATTAGGACAGATGAATTAATAATCTCCTCCGTGAATCACCACCTTATCGTGGTGGAGGGGTTTGAGTGCCCGAGTGATCCTAGGAGCTATGTTGTCGGGGGCTTTATGCCCCTGGTATGGTCTCCCAAGGCAAACAGGTTCTAGGTGACGGGCCAGACTAAGTTTTAATCATAAAGGGCCTTCTGAATCAGTCTAAGGAGTGACCGCACCTCGCCCGGACGTGGGACACCGCGGCCTCACCCTGGAGCCAGGCCAGGGGGAGGATCTCGCAGGCGAGCGCCTGGTGGCCAGGCATTCACTCGTGGGGCCTGGCCGGGCTCAGTGAGGCTATAGAGCACGACTTTCAGTCGGCCTCGAAGAGGTTGTGGCAAACCGTCCGACACCTCAGAAAGGGGAAGCAGCCCCCAGTTCACACTGTTACAGTGCGGACGGGAGCTTTGTGACCTCGACTGAGAATATAGTTGGTCGGTGGAAGGAATACTTTGAGGCCCTTCTCAATCCCACTGACATACCTTCCGTAAAGGAAGCAGAGTCTGAGGACACCTATGTGGACAGTTCTATCACCATGGCTGAGGTATTTGGGGTAGTTAAAACACTACAATGGCAAGGCTCTGTGGGTGGACGAGTTTCGCCCTGAATTTCTTAAGGCTCTGGATGTTGAGGGACTGTGTTGGTTGACACGCCTCTACAACATTGCATGGAAGTCAGGAACAGTACCTCTGGACTGGCAGACCAGGGTGAAGGTCCCCATTTTTAAAAGGGGTGACCGCAGGGTGTGTTCCAAGTATAGGGGGATCACACTCCTCAGCCTCCCTGGGAAAGTCTACTCCAGGGTGCTGGAGAGAAGGGTACAACCGTTAGTCGAACCTCGGTTACAGGAGCTGCAATGTGGTGTTTGTCCCGGTCGCGGAACACTGGATCAGCTCTAAACCCTTGCAAGGGTACTAGAGGGTATGTGGGAGTTTGCCCAACCGGTCTACATGTGCTTTGTGGACTTGGTAATGGCATTCGACCGTGTCCCTCGTGGTGTCCTTTGGGTGGGTGCTCCCGGAGTACGGGATTGGTGGTCCGCCACTACGTGCCATTCGGTCCTTGCACAATTGAAGCAGGAGCCTGGTTCGCATTGCCAGCAGTAAGTCGAGCTTGTTTCCGGTGAACGTTGGCCTCCGCCAAGGCTGCCCTTTGTCACCGATTCTGTTCATAATCTTCATGGACAGAATTTCTAGGCGCAGTCAAGGTGTTGAGGGAGTCCAGCTTGGTGACCTTAGGATCTCGTCTCTGCTATTTGCAGACGATGTGGTCCTTATGGCCTTCATCAGGCTGTGACCTTCAGCGTTTACTGGAGCGGTTTGCAGCTGAGTGTGAAGCTTCTGGGATGAGACTCAGCACCTCCAAATCCGAGGCCATGGTTCTCAGTCGGAAACGGGTGGACTGTACCCTCCGGGTTGGGAGTGATGTCTTGCCTCAGGTGGAGGAGTCCAAGTATCTCGGGGTCTTGTTCACGAGTGAGGGAAGGTTGGAGCGTGAGCTCGACAGACGGATCGGTTCAGCCGTAATGCGGTCACTGTACCGGACCGTTTTGGTGAAGAGAGAGCTGAGCCGGAAGGCAAAGCTCTATGTTTACCAATCGATCTACGTTCCCACCCTCACCTATGGTCATGAGTTATGGATCATGACCAAAAGAACGAGATCGCGGATGCAAGCGGGGGAAATGAGTGACCCTGACCCGGATAAGCGGAAGAAAATGGAATGGAAGGAATGAAGTAATAATATTGTACGAGACTGTTGTACACAGTACAATGATGTAACATGATATATGTTCAGTTATACTGAAAAGTTGGACCCCTACAAATTGTGAACCAAAAGTAAAGATAGGTGTGAAAGCGAAAGTGACAAATATGTCTGCAAATATGTTTTCTTGTTCTCCAAGACACAAGAGAAAAAAGTACAAAGAGATGCCGATAGCATTTGGCACCCTGTGTACTACCTTTCATAAAAATTCAAAAAACATCATAAATCATACTCAACCGTTGAGAACA
The DNA here is from genome assembly GCA_024372805.1 of Oostethus manadensis. NCBI lineage: Eukaryota > Metazoa > Chordata > Actinopteri > Syngnathiformes > Syngnathidae > Oostethus > Oostethus manadensis. The sequence continues at coordinate 6,922,472 of QODF01000102.1, forward strand.
AAGCACTTTTTTAATCATGGCATTGAAACACTTTGAGGTTTACGTTGGCTCCTCCGCACGCCTGGTTATTGTCTACGTTGACCACAATCCTCTTACCCTCTTGCATGAAATGTGAACTCAGCACAGAAGATTGATTAAATCCCTCCAAATCCTCCCTTATGTCTGTCCTTTGATGTTGTACGCCCCTCTTTCGCTAGACAACTGCCACAGTGACTGTAATAACATAAAAAACAAGCACCGATGAAAAATACTGGGCTGAGAAGCAAAGAACCAAATGGGTACTCTGGTTTTCTCCCACATTCCAAAAATATGCATGTTAGGTTAATTGCCAATGCTAAATTGTCCATAGGCGTGTGAATGGGAGCGTGAGTCGTTCTTTGTTTAAATGTGCCCTGCGATTGGCAGCGACCAGTCTAGGGTGCACCCTGCCTCTCGCCAGAAGTCAGCCGGAATAAGTTTAGCTAATTTTAACGCCAGGATAGACCCGCAACCCTAATGAGGATTAAGTGGCATAGAAGATGAATGAATGAGTAGCAAAACAACACCGCTGTTGCTTGCTGCTGCCTAAACAAAAGAAAATGTAAAATTGTGAATGCATTCAACTATACCCAAGCCAAGTACAGAAAGTGCAAACGGCATTGATTATGTGGCTCAATAGTTCTCTGGGTTCCTCTCATTGTCGTGTTAAATCTATGGTGTATTGTGTGCACGTAGCACACAAGTGAGTGGAGGACAGACCTGGCTGTCTTATTACAGCCCTTTTCATGAGGCAATTTGAAGTGATCCTTGACACTGCCACGCAACACAGTCGTTTAAATCCCCCGGGCTTTAAATAACCTCAGCCAAGAACAAATGCCAAAATGCTGCAGGTACTCGCCTGATGACAAACAACCCCATCAGTCGCACAGGTCACATCCGACACATAGTTCACCCTAATGCTCCTCTGCTTCAATGTGACTATTGGGAGCAGAACACACTGGTGGAAAAAGCCAAACAAATTGGTAATGGTAAGGTTTAGTTTATTTGAACATGCATGTGAGTTTAATTGGAATACGTCCCATAATACAATTGTCACGCCGCATTAATTGCCATCACATTAATTGCTAATACATTTGTTCATTTCCAGTATTCAAAATCTACTCTTTGCCAATTTTGAAATACATAAGACAATGATAAAGCATAACCACGTGGTACAATAAGAGTCAGTATATTATCCCTGTAGATAAATTATGAAAAGTCATTAATCCTCATTAGGGATTAGGGGGTATGCTGGAGCCTATTTTAGTTGATTTTGTGTGAGAGATGGGGTACACCCTGGACTGGCCAGTCAATTGCAGAGCACATATAGACTAACAGCTATTCAAACTTACATTCACACCTATGGACAATTTATAGTTTCCAATTAACCTCACCTGTCACAGTCAGATATCCAGAGCGCCCTGAATTATTAATTCCCAAACGGGAAGAACATGCAAACTCCACACAGATGTGCCGCAGAAATTCAAACCCAGATGTTTCAGATCTCTATACTGATAACCATTAGGTCACCATGCAGTCATAGCAGTCCAGTAATGTACAATCAGGGTCGGCAAGTGAGGCTGTGCCTCACCACTTCCTCCTAGTGGTCTTTCCTTTCCATTGCATGTGAATACTGAGTAGTAAAACAAACTTCCATCCATTCATTCATTTTCCTCCGTTTATGCGGGTCCGGGTCGCGGGGGCAGCAGCTTCAGTAGGGAAGTCTAGACTTCCCGGTCCCCAGCGACCTCTTCCAGCTCCATCGGGAGGACACCAAGGCGTTCCCAGGCCAGCTGTGAGACATAGTCCCTTCAGCGTGTCCTAGGTCTTCCCGGGGGCCTTCTCCCGACTGGGCATGCCCGAAACACCTCACCAGGGAAGCGCCCGGGAGGCATCCGGACTAGATGCCCGAGCCACCTCAACTGGCTCCTCTCGATGTGAAGGAGCAGCGGCTCTACTCTGAGCTCCTCCCGGATGGCCGAGCTCCTCACCCTATCTCTTAGGGTGAGTCCAGCCACCCTACGAAGGAAACTCATTTCCGCCGCTTGTATCCGCGATCTCATTCTTTCGGTCATGACCCATAACTCATGACCATAGGTGAGGGTGGGAACGTAGATCGATCGGTAAACAGAGAGCTTTGCCTTCCGGCTCAGCTCTCTCTTCACCACGACGGTCCGGTACAGCGACCGCATTACTGCAGATGCTGCACCGATCCGTCTGTCGATCTCACGCTCCAACCTTCCCTCACTCGTGAACAAGAACCCGAGATACTTGAACTCCTCCACCTGAGGCAAGACCTCACTCCCAACCCGGAGGGTACAGTCCACCCGTTTCCGACTGAGAACCATGGCCTCGGATTTGGAGGTGCTGAGTCTCATCCCAGAAGCTTCACACTCAGCTGCAAACCGCTCCAGTAAACGCTGAAGGTCACAGCCTGATGAGGCCATAAGGACCACATCGTCTGCAAATAGCAGAGACGAGATCCTAAGGTCACCAAGCTGGACTCCCTCAACACCTTGACTGCGCCTAGAAATTCTGTCCATGAAGATTATGAACAGAATCGGTGACAAAGGGCAGCCTTGGCGGAGGCCAACGTTCACCGGAAACAAGCTCGACTTACTGCTGGCAATGCGAACCAGGCTCCTGCTTCGATTGTACAAGGACCGAATGGCACGTAGAAGCGGACCATCAATCCCGTACTCCCGGAGCACCCCCCACAGGACACCACGAGGGACACGGTCGAATGCCTTTTCCAGGTCCACAAAGCACATGTAGACTGGTTGGGCAAACTCCCACATACCCTCGAGTACCCTTGCAAGGGTGTAGAGCTGGTCCAGTGTTCCGCGACCGGGACGAAAACCACATTGCAGCTCCTCTAACCGAGGTTCGACTAACGGTCGTACCCTTCTCTCCAGCACCCTGGAGTAGACTTTCCCAGGAAGGCTGAGGAGTGTGATCCCCCTATAGTTGGAACACACCCTCCGGTCACCCTTTTTAAAAATGGGGACCACCACCCCGGTCTGCCAGTCCAGAGGTACTGTTCCTGACTTCCATGCAATGTTGTAGAGGCGTGTCAACCAACACAGTCCTCCAACATCCAGAGCCTTGAGAAATTCTGAGCGGAACTCGTCTACCCCCGGAGCCTTGCCACTGGGGAGTGATTTGACTACCCCAATTACCTCAGCCACGGTGATAGAACTGTCCACGTACGTATCCTCAGACTCTGCTTCCTCTATGGAAGGCATGTCAGTGGGATTGAGAAGGGCCTCGAAGTATTCCTTCCACCGACCAACTATATCCACAGTCGTGGTCAGCAAGCCCCCGTCCGCACTGTAAACAGTGTGAACTGGGGGCTGCTTCCCCTTTCTGAGGTGTCGGACGGTTTGCCAGAACCTCTTCGAGGCCGACCGAAAGTCGTGCTCCATAGCCTCACCGAACTCCTCCCACACCCGAGTTTTTGCCTCGACCACCGCCGAAGCCGCGTGCCGCTTGGCCTGCCGGTACCTGTCAGCTGCTTCGGGAGTCCCGCAAGCCATCCATGCTCGATAGGACTCCTTTTTCAGCTTGACGGCAGCCCTAACCCCCGGTGTCCACCATCGGGTTCGGGGCTTGCCACCACGACTGGCACCGACCACCTTGCGGCCGCAACCACAACTGGCTGCCTCAGCAATAGAGGCACGGAATACGGCCCATTCGGACTCAATATCCCGGTCCTCCCTCGAGATGCAGGCGAAGCTCTGCCGGAGATGAGAGTTGAAGACTCGACGAACGGGAGATTCTGCCAGACGTTCCCAGCACACCCTCACTACGCGTTTGGGTCTGCCAGGTCTGTCCGGCATCCTTCCCCGCCATCTAATCCAACTCATCACCAGGTGGTGGTCAGTTGACAGCTCAGCCCCTCTCTTCACCCGCGTGTCCAGAACATGCGGACGCAGGTCTGATGATACGACCACAAAGTCGATCATAGACCTGCGACCTAGGGTGTCCTGGTGCCAAGTGCACTTATGGACATCCTTATGTTCGAACATGGTGTTTGTTATGGACAAACTGTAATTCGCACAGAAGTCCAGCAACAACACACCGCACGGGTTCAGGTCAGGGAGGCCGTTCCTCCCAACCACGCCCCTCCAAGTCACACTGTCATTGCCCACATGGGCGTTGAAGTCTCCCAGCAGAACTATGGAGTCACCAGCTGGGGTGCTCTCCAGAACCCCTCTGATAGACTCCAAGAAAGCTGGGTACTCTGAACTGCCGTTCGGCGCATACGCACAAACCACAGTCAGAACCCTTTCCCCAGCCCTAAGGCGTAGGGAAATAACCCTCTCGTTTACTGGGGATGACTCCAACACAGAGGCACCAAGCCGGGGGGCTAACAATAAGCCCACACCAGCTCGCCGCCTCTTCCCTGCAGCAACTCCAGAGAAGAACAAGGTCCAGCCCCTCTCAAGGAATTTGGTTCCAGAGCCCAAACTGTGGGTTGAGGTGAGTCCGACTATATCTAATCAAAATCTCTCCGCCTCTTCCACAAGCTCGGGCTCCTTCCCCATCAGAGAAGTTACATTCCATGTCCCAAGCACCAGATTTGGCCGCCGAAGACCAGGTCGCCCGGACACCCGCCCTCGACCACTGCCCAAATCACACAGCACCGGACTCTTATGCTTGCCCCCGCAGGTGGTGGGTCTGCGGGGGGGAGTTCCCGTGTGGCTTCTTCGGGCTAGGCCCGGCCAGGTCCCACGGGTGAAGACCTGGCCGCCCCCAGGCCCCCAGGCCTGGCTCCAGGGTGAGGCCCCGGTATCCCACGTCCGGGCGAGGTGCGGTCACTCCTCTTGATTTTTTTCATCGGGGTCTTCTAAAATACTTTTTAATAATTTAAATTATTTCATTAGTAAAACAGCTAATTTTTCACATTTCCTGTTCAAATGCATAGGGAGCACAGCTTTGACCGTCACGCTGAGACATTGCTCTCATGGTGCTTCAAGCGACCACGCACACATCCATTCAGGCAGGCTGTGATTGGTCCGTGGCTTCACACTAGAGACATTGGTGTTTCCTCATTCCATCTCCAGTAATATACGTTTTATCACACATGTACTGCACATACTGAGATTTAGCAAACTGTCTAATATATTTCATGAAAGTGTGTGACATTTAGTCTTTCTTATTGACCAGAAACGCCATTAAAAGTGCACAGTAGAGTCTGGTATGGACCGTGCCGCACCTGCATGTGGCAGTGTTGAGTTGAGCTCCAGACGTCATGTGACTGATCTCTGCCCACAATGCGTAGAAGAAGACGCTCGTAAAAAAACAAAATCAGCATGTAACATTTGTTTAAAAGTACTCTGTAACAGAAACAACCTGCATAGTATTTCCATTTCATTCCCAACAAAATGGAGGATTACATCACAAAACTAAAGGACAGGCGCATGGACTTCATTTACAAGTAAAGGTAAGACCAAATGCTATTAAAAAAAAAAAAAAAAGATTAGCGAAAAAAATATTAATTTGACTTTATAATAAATATTCTTTTGTTTTTCTTGCTATCAAACTGATGAACAATGTGCAATTGATTGAAGCGTCTAAAAGATTTAAAAAACACCTAATTGTTTAAATTAAGGTCAAAATTGAAGTATAGGCTTATCTTCTATTTTGCGTTCGTGTTTGTATATTTAACTTCTTTTGTAGTCAGTGCTTCCCCAATCATGAACCTCACCACACGTCACTGTAGCAGTCATAGCAGTCATAATAAATAACAATAAATAAAATAGTAAATATATAATAATTACACCCAGGCAAAATATGTGCAATTTAAATACCCAAATACTAAGCTTCCAAGTTTGTTGCTGTGTGGAGCACAATGTCATCACCCTGCCCTGACATCGTTATCAGCAGAAAAAGCAACATTGATTTGAGGATCAAAGATGAAACATCTCAATTTCAGTGTCCAAAGCATATTTATTATGTGTAAATAAAAATAATCAAAACTATGCAAAAAAGTCAAGAAAGGTAATCACCTACTGGGGTTGTAATTGTGATGATGATTACAATAGTTCCTGCTACTGTAGTAACAACCCTAGGCTTTATTTAATTTTGTGCATTTTTTGGCAAGTTACATTTTTAGAATTGCCCAATGTTCTCCCTGGGTAACAGACATTTAAATGTCAATATTAACCATGATGCATTTGTGTAGTCATGTAACCATTTACAGCATTTTCAGGAAGACTCTGAGCAACCCAGACACACTGTTTGAAATGTCAGTAAGTCTCTCTTAAAGTGCTGCAATTTGGACCTTTTGCTCATCGTTGTGTGATGTCCAAAAATCATGTTTATTTCTTGATAAACCTATATAAAACCTATATGGTGCTTTTCCATGTAAACTCTATAAATGATGAGATGGATTAATATTGTCGTATTATATCACTTTGTAAGCATAAAGTTGTATTGTAAGCTTTTATTGATAACAAACATATGTATGTCTGATGTTTCATATTTATTTTGTTAATGTTGTTAAAGTTAATGTACAACCTACCTCTTTTAATTGATAAATACTAGGGCTGTCAATCAATTAAAATACGTAATTGTGATTGATCACATTTTTGTCCTTAGTTAACTCATAATTAATTGTATTTAATCACAGATTTAAAAAAGTTTAAATTTATATAATACGTAATGGTTATGGTAATGGTTAAATTTTACTTGACCATGCATGTAAATGACATTTGAATACACCACTTAATACAGTTCCACTTAATACAGTTACACATGTCCAAAAGGAGTAGGAAGAAGCAAAGCTTATTTAATCCTACCCCCTTAGGTTTTCCCCTATTTCAATACATTTGTAGACTTCCTATAGTTAATAAGTTTAAAATGCAAAGTAAGGTAATGCTGCGATTGACTGGCGACCAGTCCAGGGTGTACTCCACCTCCCGCCCAAAGCCAACTGGGATAGGCTCCAGCATACCCGCAACCCTAATGAGGACAAGCGGTATAGAAAATGAATGAATAAGTAAGGTAATGTGACAGTGTGTTAAACAGTAGTCAATGTCCTTATTACAAATAACTTATATTGCAGTCCTGATGAATGATAATCATAATAGTAATAGTGATGAGTGGTGTATAACAATTGTAACAAAACATTGTTGTAGTACAGACAATGTTCTCACTAGGATGAAAGTTCCTAGTATAAATATGTGTTGGTAACAAAGGGATGTACAGTAGTAGGGATGTAATCTCTTCGTAGTGAGCTATCTGATACACAACTAGAATAATACATCTCATTTTATCTATAGGGATACCAATTTTGAAAATATGGGTCGTTATATTAGTAAATATAATATACACTTACAGCTGCACATATAAATTGATCATTTATTCATCTCCAAGAGAAATTCACACAGACTGCTATACTGTACAGTATTTTTACACTTTTTGTGTCACCTCATATTTGGACCCAAATGCTGACACTACAATATGTGGGAATGCACAAAGGTAAGATTTGATGGCCTTATTGAGGGCTAATGTGCATATTTGTTCGGTACACAACCTCTCTAAAAACAAAGTCCAGCCTGGTACTGGTGGATGGTGGGGCTGTATTTCTTTTGTTTGTTTTGGACAATACATAATAAATAAGATTAATTAGGTGGCTATAGTGTACGTACGTTTTACTGAAGTGTTGAAGACTATTGGCGGTTGACAGTTATTCATGCATTAAAAAATAGTGCCCTTAAAGAGAACTTGTGTTAACACGCAGCCTTAATAAATACATTTCCATTTTGAGGTATCTTACTAAAAATGTTTAGTAATGAAGTGCTGCTGCCTTATTTTGACATGAGTGTTTGTAGGATCAAGAGCACCTAATAAATCCGTTCCCATAAATATAACCAAGTATATCTGAAATATTTTGACAAAAATATATTTATTTTGAGCTCTAATTGTTGAACTCAATGGATAACAATGAATATCTATTCACTTTTATATGTAAGCAATTTTAGACATTTTATTACAATACAATTCCAATTTACCTATATTAAGACCTATATTAAGACTGCAATGAGTAGCATATGAGAGCATAATAAATGTATTATCATTCATAGTAGCTATGCCATAGTTCACAGCAAAGTTGCTAGATAGATAAGACTGGTTGGTTGGCATCTACTTTTGCAGTACACCCTTTGTGGGTTTGACTGCCATGATGGGCTGCAGAATCCAGAAACATTGCACTGTAAAGATGTCTATGGCACACTGGCAGCCATTATTGTGCTAGTAAACAGGCCAAAAGATTGTTTAGGTTTCCCAAAGGCAAAGACATTTATGTGTCATAAAAACAAGTGTTGTCGCACACAATATACCTGTGGGTGATAAGCTGAATTCATGACACGTCAGTGCTGATGATGATTTAGGCTATAGTCTATAAGTCTATCAAATGTACTAACAATGCCAATACTGAAATAAAAGTTGCATTGTGTAACAAAATCTACATATGTGTATGCAGTGTAATTCGTTATACAGTATATAGACCTATACATTGATATTCATTCCGTTGAGTAAATAACATTCATTTAATCAAAGTGTATGCACGGCACAAAACTTCCTTTACACTGTATGACACTCTGTTACATGCATATGTGACCGAGTGAACCGTCTTGTCCATCTAGCGTCTTTGGTTCACAGTCTGATTACCAGGAGACACATTTTCTCTCATGAGATAAGAATCTTGTGTCAACACCTAGTGATTATTAAAAAAAATCTATGAAAACAGTAAACATACAGTATAATACTTTTTTTGTCTTTAGGCACCCTTGCCAGAAGATACAATACAAATTGCAAATTACATTCAGTTTGTTTGCTAGGATGTTATTAGACAAAATGCGGTCCATAATGTTACAAATGATAGACAAACAGTAGGCTAATAATTGTCTCGTTTTTGTACCAAGCTCTAAGTAGCATCTCATTATTGGACAACATAGCCAAGCTCAATAGTGACACTTAATTTCTCCATTCTATTCTTCCTTAATGTTTTCAAAATCACTATCTAGTTGGAAATACACTTGTTCTTATGGCCCATTAAGTCTAGTAAGGAACAAAAGAGAGCTCAAAAGAATAACATTGTGGTACACAGAGCTGACGATATGTATTGTTATGCCATTAACAGAAGAAGATGTTCATTCGCGAACTGGACCTGAGATGGGGCTTGTTAAAACAGTTGAATGAGCAGATTGAAGGGAAGATTCAATGTGGCGTGCATCTGACCTGATTTGGCCTTTTTAATTCATATAAATAGTATGCAAATGCATCCTGCTTTTGAAAGCCAAGAAAATATACCAATCAGCTCCTCGCATCACAGTGTAATGGACCCACCAATGATTCCTGTGTTTCCTACTTTATTTCAGTCAATAAAAAGATATCGCAAGTAGGATGAGGTGTAAAGTGAATTTAGAGGTAACATTGATGGTCATATCAGCACTAATCAGCATCAATGTCCCAACTGCAATGACACATGGCACATGGTATGACAAAGCAGTTGCAAACACGCACAGTTTCCTTGTTAGTGTTTTTAAAAAAGCTGTTTCCAGGGTTACTGCTTGTGTCTGTGATTTGAAATGAAGTCTGACAGGAAATGCTCGGCCTAGTGAGCAACCTGGGAATTGATCATTTCTTGGCAAGCGTTAGCTACATATATTGCCTCTGATATTCCACAAGGAACGAGGACAAGCCTCCCCCTTGAGAGCAGCTGCCAAAGCCGAATCCAGACAAGTTTTCTGCTGCCATACTGCCGCTGCAATCCTTTTTTTTTTTTTTTTTTTAAGTGAGCCGCCGTGTGTGGGCTCCGTGTGAAAACAAGTGATGATGATCCACCATGTTGTCGTCTTGTTTCTCCCTGTACAAAGCCATAATGTTGTTGTCAATTTGTAATGTGGTTTAGCTGATGAGGATCACACCATGAAGTAACATTCCTTGCTAGAACAGCACCCATAATTGGGGGTCGTTGGAAGCAGGTGTTGTGCACGAGTCATCTGCTGTGTGAGGATGCGAGGAATTGGCATGAATTATTGTACGCTGAATCCAGGGTTATCTATTGTTTATATATTATCCGATACCAAATATGTTTCAAAAACACTTTTTAGTTTTTGTGGCATACAAGTCGAACAGGATTGACGTCAGGAGGTAAGGTTTTTTAGGAGTCTTTTAATGTTGCTGTGAAGCATCGGCAGGAACAAAACAACGATACGACAGGAGGGAAAAAGTAACACGAGACAATGAGCCGACGCCCGACTGGCGCACGCACCTGAACATAAACTGCAGGGAAAACAGGTGCACGTAATTAACTGAGTGAAGAAAATAAGGAAACAGCCCAGAAACACAAGAAAACCAAAACTGTCACGATGACAAACACACAGATCGTGACAGATTTACTAAAACAAATGATAACTACGGTAAGTATAAATTCACCAATGAAATAAAATCGTAAATATCCCAGTAAATCCAGCACACAGAGCATGTAGAATGTGGAAGAAAGACAAGATTGTACAGTACTTTACTAAAGTACTACTTAACAGTAGTGTAGTTTATATATTCCAAACAATTGGAGCAGAAATGTATCATGTGTATTCATCCTACATGCTAGAGTTCTGTATTATTGATGTTAGAGTAACCTCGTGCTTGTGTTCCAATGTTGTTTGAAATGTCAGTGTTTGTAAATGCTCCTGTGACTGTGATTGGTGGATAAATAAAGCGCGTTAGTGTGAGGAGCAGTGGAGAAACGTGACTTGCACAATATCGCGTTTAAGCGCTTGTTAATCTGCGCTAATTTAGCACAGAAATGAGGCCTAGATATTGCAGCTCCTTAGTGTTTCCACGCGGTTACTACTGTTTACCATTACGATACTGTGTTTCGGTCAGCATTCCAGGCTAAATTGCCAGTTGCTCTGTAAATGTGGTTGTCCATCTCTCTGTGCCAACGTCGTGATTAACTTGTGATCAGTCTAACCTTAAGTCAGATGGGATTGGCCCTAGGCCCCCGGTGAGCCTACTCACCATCAGCAGTGACAATGATAAATGGCGGATAGGTGGTTTGTTTTCTCAAATCTCCAAACGGCAAATGGAAATGTCTCTGTGTGTGTTTCTATAACTGTGAGCTCAGTGAAGAAAGTGTCCAAGGAGGGTTAGGGTACATTTATAAAAAGTTCCACTTACAGAGTGCCTGCATTCACATGGCGCAGCAAAAACCTGAGGTCATTGAAACTGGCATGCCGTGCACAACTGTTTGTCATATAGTTGTCCAAAAGTGTATTTTCAATCATTAGTAATAACATACTCTGCTTACGTTTGTGTTGAGAATTTAAAATAAAGCAAACACTTGAATAAAACATCCTAGATGTGAATGAATGAAATACTGTATTCTTATTATATACTTTGTTTTTTATATAGTTGAATGTGCTGTCAACAAAATCACACAAAATGTATCAATGGAAATCAAATGTATTAACCCATGGAGGTCTGGATTTGGAGTCACACTCAAAATAAAAGTGGAAAAACACTACAGGCTGATCCAACTTTGATGTCTTTAATGACTTTTAAGTCAAAATGAAGCTCAGTACTGTGTGTGGTCTCCACATGCCTGCATGACCTCCTGCCTGGGCATGCTCCTGATGACGTGGCAGATGATCTCCTGGAGATGCAACATGGCGTTGGTGGATGGAGCAAGACATGATGTCCCGGATGTGCTCAACTGGATTCAGGTCTGGGGGACGGGCGGGCCAGTCCATAGCATCTATGCCTCCATCTTGCAGGAACTCCTGACACACTCTAGCCCAAGAGGTCTTGCATTAGGAGGAACCCAGGGCCAATCGCACCAGCATTTGGTCACACAAGGGTTTTTGGTTGTCAGTACCTAAAGGCTGTCAGGCTACCTATGGCAAGCACATGGACATCCTCATGTTCCTCCTTGCACAAAGGCGGAGGTAGCGGTCCGGCTGCTGGGTTATTTCCCTCCTACAGCCTCCTCCACGTCTCCTGATCTACTGGCCTGTCTCCTGGTAGCGCCTCCATGCTCTGAGCACAATGCTGACAGACACAGCAAACCTTCTTACCACAGCTCGCTTTGATGTGCCATCCTGGATGAGCTGCAACTGTGAGTTGTAGACTCTGTCTCATGCTAGCACTGAAGTGAAGCAGTTACCAAAACATCAGCCAGAAAGCATAAGAACTGAGAAGTGGTAGATGGTCACCACCCGCAGGACCACTCCTTTATTTGGGGTGTCTTTTTTAACACCTGTTGTCTATTCCATTTACACAACAGCATGTGAAATTGATTGTCAATCAGTGTTGCTTCCTAAGTGGACAGTTTGATGTCACAGAAGTGTGATTGACTTGGAGTTACATTGTGTTGTTTAAGTGTTCCCTTTAGTTTTTTGAGCAGTTCACATATATATAGTTATCTATATAGATAATATAAATATTTTATTTATATTGCATTGCATGTTTTTATTTTCTTCTACAATTGAGCTACTGTAAACAAGAAATTTAACTTGCAAGCGGCGATTTGTCCCACTGTTTGAGGGTCCTTGAACGCACCTTCTGCGTTCTCACAAGCTGCAGAACTACTATACTGGCTTTGTACCCTTTTTCTTTCCCCTCATATTTGGTTCCAAATGCTGATACTACATGTGAATGCATGCAAAGGTAAGATATGATGACCTTATTGAGTGCTGAAGTACATATCTGTGGTACACGTCTCTGAAAAACAAACTTCAGGTGGATGGGGGAGTTGTATTCATTTAGTTCTTTGAATTTGATGCTGTTCCTGTCATAGTTTTGCACACTCACTACTAAAAAAGATAACTTAGATGGCTGTAATGTACCTATGATCGCTATAATGCTAGTGGTAAAGTCATTATTTGTCCTGTCATTAGCCAACATCCCAAATTCGGAAGCTCTCATTGGCTCTGCCGGTAACTAGCAGCTCCTAGCCTAAATTTTAGCTGGCAGTTTGAAACGGCTCGCATGTAAAAACAGTGGTTAGTTGGGACACTTTATGCCAAGCAAACAGGACATGCGCCCGTTAATCGCACGTCAAAAAAATTATGACGCTTACGTTAACGTGTTGTTAACTCGTTAACTTTGACAGCACTAATATATATATATATATATATATATATATATATATATATATATATACACATACATGTGTGTGTATATATATATACACATATATATATATATATATATATACACATACATGTGTGTATATATATATACACATATATATATATATACACATATATATACACATATACATATATATATACACATACATGTGTATATATATATATATATAGTGTATATAACGGAAGTGTCCTTTGCTATGAGTGTTCCAACTAACAAGTGTTTTTAGATGCAAGCTGTCTCTCGTTATGTTTTAAACGGCTAGCTAGTTTTAAAACGATCATACATAAATTAGTGATCAAATCTATCTTATTTCCCAAGGATTGTGCTATTTATGTTATGACAGAAACATCAAATTGAAAAGCACTAAATTAGGGGTCTCAAACTTGATATTTTGTGGCCCCCAGCTTTATATGAATGTTTAGTGTTAGTGCACCCCTCAAGATTTATATTGTGGCGCTCACGAGGCTGTGAGGAAGCGATTACTATTTATTTTTAAGCAGAGAATAAAGATCAAATTTAACTAATTGGTACCAGCAAAATTGTGGGATGTGAATACTCAACATGACAATCTCACTCTGGGTGTCATAAACAGAAAGGGCCAAAACATCAGACAACTATACAAAAGGCAGATAACAACAGACAAGACACTGTTAATAAGTGGGAGTGTACAATAAACAACAACAGAGTCTTCTAAGACTTGCAACTAGCAGACATTTGTAAGACAATCCCACCAAAGACACTGGAAAGCAGGAAGTGCTCCCCACGATGCTACAATATGAATGGCACAGGCTTGTGTGCGAAGCTAACGAACCTACCAATCACAGTGGGGTATAACGCTCTCAGGGGTGTGACATCAACTGGGCTTGATGCAAGCAGATAAACATTTTTCACTGAGTGAAAATTAACACATCGTTGAGATTTTTCTTCTGTGACAAGCTAGGCAAAAGCAAAATGTATCTGTTGATGGGTTGTTTTATTAGTAGTTTTGTAAAAAAAACAGTTATACAGTTAACAGTACAGTATGTTCCATACAAATTGACTACCAAAGAAGGGATGGACCCGAGGAAAGTTATACAACTTGTTTACACCAGCGTCCTCGTTCACTTTATTTTGTTTTTATTTATTTATTTGTCGAGTGATTTATTGATTGAGAATTTTATTAGTAGTTTTGCACACAACTTGTTTACACCAGCGTCCTCGTTCACTTTATTTTGTTTTTATTTATTTATTTGTCGAGTGATTTATTGATTGAGAATTTTATTAGTAGTTTTGCACACAACTTGTTTACACCAGCGTCCCTGTTTATCTTATTTTCTGGTAAAACAGCAGCCTCCAGCAGCCCCAAGTTAAATCGAGTTTGAGACCCCTGCACTAAATGAACACAGAACCACCAACCACCTGCAGTTTTCAGAGAGGTTGTGTACCACAATTATGCACATTAGCACTCATCACATAAGGTCATCACATCTTACCATTATACATTCCCACATAGTACCAGCATTTGAGACTAAATACGAGGTAACATAAAAAGGGTAAAAATACAGTTTAGTAATCCATCTATGCAGCATGTGAGAGCGTAGAAGGTGCATTCAAGGACTATAACAGTTGGGCAAATCGCTGCTCACAGTAAACATAAACAAACTGGGGGATTTCTATCTGTATATTCTTTTTGATTAAAATAATACCATTTTTTTAATATTAAAATCCCTTTACAAAAATTTGATGTAGTTATCATAGTTGCATATCAAATTGTTCACCACAATAGATTTACATCCCTACTTATTAGAAAGTTATTTTTACTGGCAATTAAATGCGATTAATTATGAGTTAACTATGGACAAAATGTAAGCCCTAATGTCAAATGACGTCAATTGATTAAAAAATCAAAATTGATTAAAAAATTAAATCAGATTATTAACAGTGTTGCTTTCATTGATTTATTTATTTTTATATGACAGGGACAATGTACATTAATAGCATTACTGCAAATCCACCAGTATTAGTCAAAAGTCTATTTCTCATTTGTTGTCCCAGGACAGATGGCAGGCCTTTCTCCCTAAAACGCACGGGGGCTCGTAAATGTACGAGTTTTAAAGTCGGAAATTTACGACTTTTTTTCTCGTAAATTTATGACGTTTAATCTCGAAATCGTAAGTTATTTTTTTTTATGTGACCCTAATATGCCGTCGTAGAATCACACTTTAAACCGTGTTATTACACGCAATGAGGGGTGGTGTTCAAAGATATCACATAGTGTAATTTAAGGTAACTTTACTTTTTGTTAGTGTATTTTCCAGCATACTTAAATGTAGAAAATTGTACATCTGAATTATAAGTTACGAAGTAAGTGATGAGAATTACCTCTTTGTGTTTGTCTTTATCTTTCTGTTTATTTACACACACACGTGGACATTACAAAGCTGTTTTTGTGATGTTCAAAGTGTGCCTGAATGCATCTTGATTTCTTGTATATAGATTGAGGAAGTGTTGTTCCCAGTATGAACGGACTAGGAACATGTGAGCTTGAGATACATATAGTATGTGGTGTTGGAATTGTACTGCTGTTGATGTGTTTAAATTAGAATAAGGGTTATAAGAGAGCGGCAGGCTCTGTGACTGTGTGGGGATTTTATAATGTGCTTCCATCTGCCGTCATAACAGCGAGGCTTGCTTGCTTTGGTGTGCATGCGTTAATTACATAAAATAATTTAACGTAACTAATGAAATAATTTAGTTACCGCCATTAACGCATTATTTTGGACAGGCCTAATACTGTATGTACGTAATGTAACCTACAGTAAATATGTAATGTAACCTAAAATTAAATATGTAATAAATTAAATGTAATAAATAATTGAATTTATTCATTTTCTGTGTGATTGTGAGCTCCTAAATTGAAAATAGTACTAGTTTTAGTTTGTGTTTTGTCTCCAGTCTTGCAGATTGTTTGGGATAATGTGCATGCTGATTATGTCTGATTCATTAAAAGTAACTGAATTTAATGTAGAGTGATAATCTTTCGGCACTGACTTCTTTGAAGGAGCAGCCTGATTACACAACAGTCCATTTACATATAATGTGTTGTGCATAGGGTGATTCCCCTCCGTGAATCACCACCTTATCGTGGTGGAGGGGTTTGAGTGGCCGAGTGATCCTAGGAGCTATGTTGTCTGGGGCTTTATGCCCCTAGTAGGGTCTCCCAAGGCAAACAGGTTCTAGGTGACGGGCCAGACTAAGAGTGAGTCAAAAGACCCGTATGAAGAACGATAAAAGGAGTGACCGCACCTCGCCCGGACGTGGGATAGCGGGGCCTCACCCTGGAGCCAGGCCTTGGGGAGGGGCTCGCAGGCGAGCGACTAGTGGCCAGGCCTTCACCCGTGGGGCCTGGCCGGGCCTAGCCCGAAGAAGCCACACGGGAACTCCCCCCCGCAGACCCACCACCTGCAGGGGCAAGCATAAGGGTCCGGTGCAATGCGATTTGGGCAGTGGTCGAGGACAGGTGTCCGGGCGACCTGGTCTTCGGCGGCCAAATCTGGTGCTTGGGACATGGAATGTCACTTCTCTGGTGGGGAAGGAGACCGAGCTTGTGGAAGAGGCGGAGAGATTCCGACTAGATATAGTCGGACTCACCTCAACCCACAGTTTGGGCTCTGGAACCAAATTCCTTGAGAGGGGCTGGACCTTGTTCTTCTTTGGAGTTGCTGCAGGGGAGAGGTGGCGAGCTGGTGTGGGCTTATTATTAGCCCCCCGGTTTGGTGCCGCTGTGCTGGAGTCAGCCCCGGAGAACGAGAGGGTTATTTCAACTCTCTTCTCCGGCAGAGCTTCGCCTGCATCTCGAGGGAGGACCGGGATATTAAGTCCGAATGGCCCGTATTCTGTGCCTCCATTGCTGAGGCAGCCAGCCGTAGTTGCGGCCGCAAGGTGGTCTGTGCCAGTCGTGGTGGCAAGCCCCGAACCCGATGGTGGGCACCGGGGGTTAGGGCTGCTGTCAAGCTGAAGAAGGAGTCCTATCAAGCATGGATGGCTTGTGGGACTCCCGAAGCAGCTGACAGGTCCCGGCAGGCCAAGCGGCATGCGGCTTTGGCGGTGGTCGAGGCAAAAACGTGGGTGTGGGAGGAGTTCGGTGAGGTTATGGAGCACGACTTTCGGTCGGCCTCAAAGAGGTTCTGGCAAACCCTCCGACACCTCAGAAAGGAGAAGCAGCCACCAGTTCACACTGTTTACAGTGCGGACGGGGGCTTGCTGACCTGGACGGAGGATATAGTTGGTCGGTGGAAGGAATACTTTGAGGCCTTTCTCAATCCCACTGACATGCCTTCCGTAGAGGAAGCAGAGTCTGAGGATACGTACGTGGACAGTTCTATCACCGTGGCTGAGGTAATTGGGGTAGTTAAAACACTCCCAAATGGCAAGGCTCGGGGGTAGAAGGGTTCTGCCCTGAATTCCTCAAGGCTCTGGATGTTGGGGGACTGTGTTGGTTGACACGCCTCTACAACATTGCATGGAAGTCAAGAACGGTACCTCAGGACTGGCAGACCGGGGTGGTGGTCCCCATTTTTAAAAAGGGTGACCGGAGGGTGTGTTCCAACTATAGAGGGATCACACTCCTCGGCCTCCCTGGGAAAGTCTACTCCAGAGTGCTGGAGAGAAGGGTACGACCGTTAGTCGAACCTCGGCTACAGGAGCTGCAATGTGGTTTTTGTCCTGGTTCGCATTGCCAGCAGTAAGTCGAGCTTGTTTCCGGTGAACGTTGGCCTCCGCCAAGGCTGCACATTGTCATCGATTCTGTTCATTATTTTCATGGACAGAATTTGTAGGCGCAGTCAAGGCGTTGAGGGAGTCCAGCTTGGTGACTTTAAGATCTCGTCTCTGCTATTTGCAGACGATGTGGTCCTTATGGCCTCATCAGGCTGTGACCTTCAGCGCTTACTGGAGCGGTTTGCAGCTGAGTGTGAAGCTTCTGGGATGAGACTCAGCACCTCCAAATCCGAGGCCATGGTTCTCAGTCGGAAACGGGTGAACTGTTTACCGATCGATCTACGTTCCCACCCTCACCTATGGTCATGAGTTATGGATCATGAGCGAAAGAACAAGATCGCGGATACAAGCGGCGGAAATGAATTTTCTCCGTAGGGTGGCTGGACTCACCCTAAGAGAGATAGGGTGAGGAGCTTGGCCATCCGGGAGGAGCTCAGAGTAAAGCCGCTGCTCCTTCACATCGAAAGGAGCCAGTTGAGGTGGCTCGGGCATCTCATTTGGATGCCTCCCGGGCGCCTACCGTGTGAGGTGTTTCGGGCATGCCCAGCCGGGAGAAGGCCCCGGAGAAGACCTAGGACACGCTGGAGGGACTATGTCTCACAGCTGGCCTGGGAACGCCTTGGTGTCCTCCCGGTGGAGCTGGAAGAGGTCGACGGAGACCGGGAAGTCTGGACATCCCTACTGAAACTTCTGCCCCCGCGTCCCGGACCCAGATAAGCGGAAGAAAATGGAATGGTGTTGTGCATATTAACCAAGCTACAGCGACATTGTTATTTTTAGGGATCTTCGGGATCAGGAACGGCTGCCGATCCGCTGTATTATGAAGATCGGATAAGATCAGCTTCCGGTACAAGATCGAGCCAATCCGGTTGCCATAACTTTAGGTCTCCAACATTGTAGGTGCAGTAATGCGCCTTAAAGCTGGTTGCCACTCAGATGATGAAGGAAACGTAACACTACCGTACCGTGTACCGTGGTGAAGTTAGTTGGATGCTGGATATTCAGATCTGTAGCTACAGCGGCAGATTCCTCTCACTGTGCCCAGAGTTCTCTGTCAGGTCACTGGGAGCTTGCATGGGAAGTGCGCTCTAACCGCTGGTTGTTACTAGGAACCATCCATAATAAATCTAAATAAATATTGCGTTGACTAGAGTTTTTTTTTAAGTCCCATTTTTTAATCACACCACAAATTGATTCATAACAATGTAAAATGATAAGTCCTAACCTAAAAGTGTTGTAATGGTGGCTGAATAATTCCAGGTCAGGAATTCCAGGCCATTTATTTCCATGTGCACACACAGTCCTTCAAGTAGATGTGAATGCATATGTGCAACGACACTTGTTTTCTAATTCTGCGCACTTGACTCCAGACGCTTGCTGTAACCAGCATGCTGAACACCACTGCCCTCTATAGCCCACTCGTTAAACAGCATCCTCGAACAACACAACATACCCATCGCTACAGTATTTTGGACAACCATTTTTTCCCATTTTATCTTTGGATAACTATTGGATGGACTTTTATTTTCATTAGGAGCCTGACTCATAGATGTTGGTTACTAAAGCCAAAAAATATTGTTGGTCATACTGTGCAATAAAAAAAAGTGTAGGCATTCTTTTTAATGTTGCTATGTGAAATCAATGCACCCAGGAAGGAAGTTCCAGGGAGTGCTTAAAAGAACCCAAATATGCCATACTACTAATAAATATTACATGTTATCATGAGGCCGCACGGTGGCTGAGTGGTTAGCACATTGGCCACACAGTCAGGGTATCTGGAAGACCTGGGTTCAAATCTCCGTTGCGCTTCTCCCCGTGCGTGTGTGGGTTTTCTCCCGGTACTCCGGTTTCCTCCCACATTCCAAAAACATGCATGTTAGGTAATTGGCGACTCTAAATTGTCCATAGGTATGAATGTGAGTGTGAATGTTTGTTTGTCTATATGTGCCCTGCGATTGACTGGCGACCAGTCCAGGGTGTACCCCGCCTCTCGCCCAAAGTCTGCTGGGATAGGCTCCAGCGTCCCCGCGACCCTAATGAGGATAAGCGGTATAGAAAATGGATGGATGTTATCATGAATGACGATGATGATGCTTTAACCATGTAGTAACAGGTTAAAGCATGGATAAATCCATAAAACTGTGTTGGATGTTTTTGGAGGCGTTTTACTAGCGGTCGTGTATGCGACATAGGTGTATCACATTATGTGCAGTAATGAGCTGGCTTATTAACATTCACAATCTTTAGAATGTCCAGAAAAGAGAAATAGGTGTGCTCATTAAAAAAAAGCATTTTTCCTACAAGTCATGCGCTTTGATGTATACATTTGTACCTTTCAGCTTGCTAAATATAATATACATACTGTAAATATTCCTATAGAAATATTATATATAAAACACAACATTATGATGTGGGACTTTAAACCAACCAACCTGATCCACCATTGTAGCTCAGTGTTGAGGGGAAAATTTGCAACTAAATGATTGAGAAAAACCTGGACATATCTTGAAAATCCTGTAGCAGTACTCGATGTGACCCCCACTGTTTATCATCGAAGGGGGATTAAATATATCACCCAAGAGTGAGCGTCTAACAGTTCTCATCAAACAGCAGTGATGGAAGTTGTGCAACATGAAAGAAAATAGATCGCTGGTGCCTGAAACACAAAAAAGCCACAGCAAAATTACACCTGCAAATCACAGTGGGGGAGCACAAACATCTAACTCAGTGGACACAGATTCCACTGTGCTCCTATTAATTTAGAAAAATGAAGAAATGGAAATCGTCTGCTAACCGTGACAGTAGAATGTGTAAAATCAAGAGAGGACATACTATGCATGTTGTCAAAATCTCTTGGGTCACATAAATATGAGAGGTAGTTGGCATGGAAACCATCCGGGATACAATTGAAGCAGAATAGACTGTAGATGGCACCATTGGAGATTTGTTGTCCCCAACTAATTAATGTTTATTCTTTTACTTTTTTTTTTACAGGAGGTTTATATAGCCATTCAAGTAAAATCAGTCACGATGACGTTTGAAACAAGAGACACTACAAAGACTGATATAAAAGAGATCATACATAATGCATACTAACTGCGGTATGCAATAATGGTCACATACTGTATATAGTAAAGCATTGGAAACTGATTTTACCTCTAATAGGATATATAGGATATAGGCAGTAGTGTGCAGTCTGGAGAGGCAGGTGAGGCAGTGCCTTAGAATAAAAAACAAATAATAGTAAAAATGTTTACATTTCCTGATCAAATACTGGGCAGACACCCAGATGAGGCTGCTTTGAAAAGGTCTCATCACGGCTTTGTGCTCGAGCCCAGCCTAACGGCTACTGAGGTGGATCTTGGCGCCTGCCAGTTTCTGTTTATAAGCATGTTACAAATAATAAAATGTTGCAGAAGCCTCAGTAATGTCTTTACTGTAAGTGTGACATCATTATTGTTGCTAACTGGACAATAAAATCCCAACTGGAAAGCAGCATGTAAAATGCATTTAATGTATTTTTTTGTTCTGCTGAATGACTGCATTAATTTGACTAAGATGGAGGATTATATATTATACATCCAAACTTACCGGAAGGTGATCAAAATTTTACAACAAAGTATCACAACTTTTCCTGTTGAACATGAATAATTTTACAAAATTATTGTATTTATAGACTATGTACTCATATCATCTTAAGGGTCCAGACTGCAGTCATTCACAGATGGTTGTCAGTCAAACACAGAGAAATTAGAAATGGGGCATTGAGTGTGACCCTACACCAGACAGCTATATGAACTACTACAACAACAAAAATTAAAATACAAATACAAATAGGAGGCCTTTGATAGTTCCCAGGCAGAAGGTACAGAATAGGTTCCAGCCTCCCTATTTTACTGTTAAAAATATATATACAGTATATTTAATCGATCCAGAAGGAAATTCAAGCCTCTGGGAGGTGACACAGTTAAAAATAAAGCTATAAAATGAATAATGACGAAACAGATGACAGATGCTATATAATTAAAACTGAGCAAAAACATCACAACTACTAAGGAAATAAAGAAATAGACATGCTTATTGTGATTACTGAGAACTTAAAGAGTTATCATAACCACAACAAAAAAAGAGGCAGTCCCCTACTCGCAACTTGCAGAGTCACTCTATTAACCTGAAAAATCCATCCATCCGTTGACAAAGGGGTTTCAAAGTTGCAATAGTTGCAATCTATTTAATGCATTAGTTTGTTTTTTCTTACTGCATGTCAACATACTGACTAATGAGTGGGAATTCAACCCACACTGGCTGTATAGAAGACGGCGGAGTAAACCACTACAGTAAGCACCTGAACAGTCAATTAATTTGGAAATGATTCTGACATTGTAACTCTTTCACACTTCTGGGCAGAAATTGTTTACAAAAACAGACGGTTGGGCAAACAGAAATAAATTCGCAATTCCCATTACTGCAGTTAAAATGAGTCTGAAGAAAAAATATGAAAGTGAAAAATAAGAACACACCTTGCAATGAAACAACTGCATTTGTTCAATCAAAATAACTTATCGGTTGCTTTTATGTGATTTATTCATGTATTTTCTGACTCTCCATTTTGGATAAAGATGCAGAATTAAATCAGAAACTGCGCACCATATACAGTGGTGTGAAAAAGTGTGTGCCTCCTTTCTGATTTCTTACTTTTTTGCATGTTTGTCACACTTAAATATTTCAAACATCAAATGCATTTAAATGTTGGTGAATGACAACAGAACTGAAAACAAATGCAGTTTTTTAATGAAACTTTATTCAAATAAGCAGTAGGGAAAAAAGCCACACGCAGGCCTCATTACTGCCAAAAAACACACATAGCCACAACCTGCCGGACAAGGTGAAGTAGACTAAAACATCCTCAAAAGCTAAACATCATCAAGAAATTCAGGTACAAAGAAAGTAATTGAGATCTATCGATGTGGAAATGGTTACAACACCATTCCTAAAGCTTTGGGACTCCAGCAAACTACAGTGAGAGCCATTATCCACAAATGGCTAAAATATTGAACAGTGGTGAAGCTTCTAAACAGTTCTTCTTTACAGACCATAATTAGGTAGTTTTTCATACCTGGCAGTTTCAACTACTCACTAGTAGTCTTCTTCAAAGTAGTCATGTGATGTTCATGCAACGTGTCTTATCAGCTGATTTACACAGATTTTGGCGCCAACTTCCTGCCAATGAAGGTGTAACCCGCTTTCCTTCTCTCTCTCTTTCTCTGCGTTGTGTTCTGCGTGGTTGTGAAGAAAAGAGGCTCGATCGTCTTTGCTGTAATTTATTGGTCTGCGTGAAAACATACAATGTAGGAGCTGTGCGCCCCTTCATGCATTTCCTTCGCCTCGTCCACACCAGCCACATGTGTGTGACACGGTAAAGCACATATAATACTTAACTTTGATGTTATATTATATTATAATGTACAACTGGTGAAACAATGGCATCATACCTGCGTGAAAACATACAATGTATGAGCTGTGCGACCCTTCATGCATTTCCTTCGCCTGCAAATAAAAAACAAGACGCCAAATGAAACACACATGCGCAGACCTGGCAACACGGCCCGCTAGCCAACCGGTGTTAGCCAAGCTAGTTTTCACTTGGCAGAAGAACATACAGTATTTGCAAAGTGCACAATACAATACAACATTGGTGGAATTCCTTATCAGACAGTAAACAATGTAGCAACCACAACTGCATGGACGTTAAATCACAACTTCACACATTTCACGCAACTTTCAGGGAGGAGGGGAACACATTTCACGTCTTATGGACGAGATCGCGCGCACGCCCCGTAACGTCATTACGTCACCGCGCTCCGGCACACAGACTGACGCAGAATTACATGACGCAAACCTACAAAACTAGTACAAAAATATAATTACATACAAATTATCACAACAATACTGTTAAGTGTTTTGGTGAAATTAAACGTCATCTTAAACTCGTTACAAAGGCAACAGTGCCCTCTTCTGTCCGACTTCTCCAGGACCGCATTCCAGGCGTAAGAGAGTACCTCCCTCGTCCTAGGTTTATGGTCCTGTGGGCACGTTTGCGTATTTCAATTGCCTCTTTGATCCAGTGGTGGTGTGTTTTTGTCCTCTCTCCCTCTCTCTCCAATCCATGAATGTGATCCGCTCAGAAATGGCGGGTTTGAGGTTTTCCTGATCTGCTTTGTGTTTGGTTGCTTGCTTTATTTTAATGCTGCCATCGTCCTTGTGTGTTATGTTCAAACCAAAAAAACTACAACGTAAACGTGGTCATTTTTTTAAATAGGCCAATAGCACCATCTAGTGTTAAAGATGTTACAGCACCATCAACTGCGTAAACCATCCTTTCTCCTATTTGTCTAATCTGATTGGCTCATGGAGACAAATGGGCGGGCTATCGGGGACCAACAATGGGATGGCTAACAGATAAGCTAATATTAAAACTCACATCACTGTGTTATCAAAGTGAATCAAATCATTCACAAAAAACGATTTCTTTGTTGTGGTAATTACACTCACTGCTTGTCTGACAAACGTGTATTTTGTGCTCCAGCAATGAAATTGTCAAATTCAGCTTGCTAGCAGCGTTTAAAGGTTTATTGGCGTCACATCGCGGTTTAGCAGCTCAACAACTGCATGTCATGTGTAATACTGTACTTTTTTTCGGTACTAAGGTTTTGTACTGACCTAACTGTAACCACCTATGACTGTTGTTTGGCAGCAACCTGCCCTCCTCTTCCTGTTTGTGTTTTCCGGACACGTAGTTGTTGATATGCTCTGAAATGAAAGTAGCTTTTATCATGCCAATACCAGCCAGCGGAGGCTGATGAAGCCTGAACAACAGAGTACTGTAATGGCCGACGATGGAAAGCTAAGTCTCATGGGCGAACCCGCTGACTCTTCAGCTCGTCTTGGCCGACGTACGTACCAATGTTCGACCCATTTACAGAGCCTGCTAGACAGCCTGCTGGCTCTCCGACAAGCTGGCATCCTTTTTGACGTGGTACTGCTGGTAGAGGGTCGGGCGCTCCATGGTCATCGCGTGCTTCTTGCTGCCTCTTGTGATTACTTCAGGTAAAATACAAAAAAAACACTCACATTTTTGAAGATAAGTGCCTGTTCTGTCAAAATGAAAGTAGAACCACGTCAAATAAGTGACGTCACTGCAAATACACTTAGACATGCAGCATGTTTCATAATGTGTAAACTTTAGTCTGCCACAGTTAGTACAAAGCATGACCGTGACCGAATGACGAGATGCGTGTAGGGAACTAAATGTAACTACAAACATATTACATTTTCTGTGCCAAATGCAACGCCACATATCTTGATATTTAAGCGCTCCCTATCATGCATGGATATAAGTGTGACAGAATTGGTGTATGCCTTGTCCACACGTAGCAGGGTATTTTAAAAAGGCATATTTCTCCCTCTCCGTTTATGAAAAAATTGTGTCCAAGACCCCGATTAAAAACAACGCATCCTCACATAACCGGATAAACGCCTTGGGAACCACAGCCAAACTTTGTAGGCGGCAACAGTTACTACATTTCTATCCAATCAGAATCATCCTCTGCCAACTGGTTACTTCCGCAAACATAAAACATGGCGCCCGCCCGGCTCGTTGTTGAGGACTGACAAGGATGTAGGATAATTTATAGACGTTGATTTAGAATACAAAGTTAACTAGACGCAAGAAAACATCGTCAGTTCTGAGGGCATACATGTTGTTTCTCCTATAAACACGTTTCGGGTGTGTGACGTCACCGCGGGAAATGACGTATGGAAACGCGAACCTCCGGTTATTTACGTCCATACGCAAACGTATAACCGGAGTTTTCGCCAGATCCACACTTTGACAGGAGGTTTTGAAAATCTTCGTTTTCAGTGGCGTGTATCTGCGGGCACTTGTGGATGATAGGCAAAAACGTGGGGAAAAAAAACTTCGTTTTATGAGATACCCGCGGGGATGGGGTCTAAGCTCACATACATATAAACTGTACCATGGGTTTTCAGTTAAAATTGATTTAAAATTTTTACAAACCCTTCACATCACCATGCAAAACAATTATTTTGACACCTAAATTGCATTTAAAAGAACAGGACCAAATTTCACAACACGAGAGTTAAATAAAACTGAACTGGTTTCTCTGAAAATGTAGTAATAAACAATTTAATAAGAGTATTTTGCTCCAATATCCATACAGTCTGTAATGAACTCTCATTTTCACATTTCAATGCTATAAATAAATGTGCTATGACTAGATTTGTAACACTGACCTAAGCACCATTATTTTCCCAGCTTTTACATCAGACTTGGGTGGATACTTCCCCTCAAATGTCCCGTGTTTTGTAATGGTGCGTCACTTTAGCTCAAATTGGCCGGTCTACGAAAATGAGCATCTGACAAAACGCAACGCTGACATCGCCAAGAAAACACAAAACTTAAGGAAGCAGGGAACGGTACAAAGCACTTGGAGCACCAACGGTAATTAATAAATCTACATCAAGCTAAATGGATGTCCAGGTAAAGCAAGAGTGCTTCTTGTCAAAGATCACAATGACAACACAGAAAATGGACAACACAACCTACAGAGAACCATGCAGTTAGAAGGATTACACTTAGTAACATTTGACTTTTGATGTAATCTTTGCAAGGTCCCGCTCAACAAAGTACTAAAATTAGAAACCCACGTATCTACATTCTATGACACAGTACAACAAGAAGGAATGACTTTTTTGTTTGTTTTCTATAATAAAAATATATACAATATATACTGTTTATGTATTAGCAATTGATGTTATATGGAGAGAGAGTAAGATTAAATTAGCTCTGCTTCGTTGTACTTCTTTTCGGACATCAGGAATTGTAACATGAAGCTTTCAATGTAAACTGTATGCATGTTTGAAATAAATTAAACCATAATGTGTGCGCTCTTCTTTCAAAGTTCTATTACTCCAGCAAGTATGTCCTGTGTTGGATGTAAATTATGCCAACACGAACAGGTGCTATCCTATCGCCTTTGGGTCAACGGATGCGTGGTTGCAAGGATGTCAACTATATCACTCATTTCCCAAATACTATTGATGCGGCCGTAGTCAGGTCATCAGTTCCAAAATGTCAATGTTCCTCTCAGGGGGATGTTCACCGGAGGCCTTCGGGAGATGCAGCAAAAGGAGATCCCGATTCATGGAGTGTCCTATTTGGGCATGAAAAAATTACTGGACTATATCTACACGTCAAAGATTGAATTGGACCAGGATTGCGTTCAGGAAGTCCTAATAGCAGCCTCATTGGTACAGGTAGGGTTGAACTACAGTATGTCTTAAAGAATGGGTAACGAACAAGTTTTTGACTCCAGTGTAAAAAACTCACCCTTTCGTCTTTGTATTTTCTGTGTGTTAAGATTGAGAATGTCATTGGCTTCTGTTGTGAGTTCCTATCCTCCTGGATGGATGAGAGTAACATTTTACAGATGCACCACCTCGCTGATGTGTACGGACTACAGCAGCTCAAAGCTGCGGTGCGCTCCCACCTCTTGAGGAACCTCCAGGTTTTGTCCCTTACTGATGTTTACCGACAGCTCCCTCAGGAGGAAATATTCAGAGTCCTGAGCAGTGATGAGCTTGAGGTGAAAAGTGAGAATGAAGTGTATGAGGCGGCACTTTACTACCACTACAGTCCTGAGCAGGTGGAGAACGACCAGGTGTACCTAAAGGTCAGTCAGGTGTGTTTTCTTCTCCTTGTTTGTCACATACATATTCAGTGTTTGCTTTGTTTTATCTTATGTGTTGATGTTGCTACTCTCACTGAACCACAGGACAGTCTGAAGATGCTCGATGCTGTGCGTTTCTGCCTGATGGAGAAACAAGTATTGCAGAAGTTGCACAGTAGACTGGAGCAGTGTCCGCTAAAGGAGACTGTGTCCGCCGCCCTGCAGTACCACAAGCAGGAGATATGGCAGCCCACCCTGCAGAGTCCTCTCACACAGCCTCGCTCCACCTTTGATTGCCTCTTGGGCTTCGGCGGGATGTTCCGCCAACCTTCTCATTTGGACAACGAGCACATGTTCCAGGTGTACCACCCAAGCTGGAAGGAGTGGAGGGTTCTAAAAGCAGTGAACTGCCCCAGGATGTGCAACCAGGGGATTGTTGTGCTTAATAACTTTGTCTATCTTATTGGTGGAGACAGGAACAACAGTGGATTTCGTGCAGAAAGTTGCTGCTGGAGGTGAGAACCCCGAAATAGGGCTTCTTTAAATACTGAACTTTCAAATCAAAACTGCTTTCTGTTTATTTGCTCCTGACCCTAGCAAACAATCTTGCCACTGAGTTTCCAACTTGTGGTAGCATTTAGTACTTTTTCTCTTAAACAAACAAAACCTCTCTGTGAAGTTTAGTCCTTTTTTAAAAACTGGACTTCAATCTTGCGAAGGACTAAAAAATTTAACCAACAAAAAGCATGCATTTCAATATCATTTGAAGGGCTGCCAATTTTCTGTTTTGGTCACAGTCAACATGGAGGGTTTTGCTTTCACGTTGTTTGCGCAATAACCCCAAAAGCTAACAACTCCAAAACCGAGCCTTCCTCTTCTGCAGTTCTCAGAATAGGGGTCAGAGTTTGTTTAGAGAAGTGCTTCTCAACCTTGAGTCAAAAACATATATTACATTAGACGAGCATCTCAAAGCACACCACCCAACAAAAGTGTTATATGGATGGCAACAGGTGGATACACAGTTTAATTATGTGCCTTTTTCCATCTAGTGGAAGAGCATATCATTGTTCTGCCTGTCACTACACATTGCTGTAGATCAGGGGTCTTAAACTGTATTTTATAGACCCCAACACCAATTTAGTGTAAGTGTAGCCCACGCATCTGGCCTGCAAGGAGTGCGTGAGAGGTTTTGGCTTAGTTTTTTTGCCCAGTGCCCTTCCTGACAACCCCGTCTGGGAATCAATCCTATACCCTCTGCCATGGAAACCAGAAGTGTGTACCATTACATCACCAGATATGAACAAATAAACATTGTTTGTAGTCAATAAATTAATAATTTTCAAAACATTTAAATAAAATTTGCTTTTTTTTTGCGGCACACAAGATCTCTTATGGTACATGTGGTTGTGGATTGCTACTTTAGGCTGAATCCCACCCCATAGCCCTCCCTTTCATCTAGTCCCTTGTCCTACTGCTTACCCTACTCCTTAGAACCTACAGCCAAGAGGAAGAAGCCACCCAGAAATCTGAAACCACTTGATTCTCATTCCCTTTACCGCTTGCTGGGTCTGACATATGCAGATGAGATAATTAAACTGTTCATAATAAATGTTCCCTACCATAAAGTAAGGTGCATACATTTCTACTTTCTTTCTTTTGTAAGAATCTGGCTTCTAGGGCTGTACACCCCTTAGAACTTACCTATTCCTAGGACTGTGAAGGCAGCTTGTTGTTACAACTCTGTACAGTAGGTGGCGGTATACATCCTAACTCCACTTCTTAACTAGGCAAGGAAAAACACCTTGGACAGAACCCAGGCTCTGTGGGGCGGCCGTCTGCCTGACTGGTTGGGCTGAGAATAAAGGCATATATGGGAAATCTTTTCATAATTTTTTTAATGACAAATAGCAATTTTGCATGAGTCACTTATTTATTTACCTTTTTCAACAACCAGCAGACCACGAACTGAGAACATTCCAAAACTGTTAATTTGATTGTTCATTTAAAGCCACATATAAAACAGCAAACAGGACATAGTCAAAATACATATAGAGAATAGTTGGCTCGAAAAGGAGTGGGAAGAAGACAAGCGTTTTTACCCCCACCCCTTAGTCGTAATACTAAAGCAAGTTATATTAACACAATATACAGCATTTTATACATTGTAATACATAAACAAAATATTACACCTAAATATTATTATCAATCTCATCAATACTAATGTGACAATGTAGCCAATTTAGGTTGCCGAGTGCACTTAAACTGAGACTCTAAAATGTTAAGCCTCCTTTTGTTACATGACCAATGTAGTCTAATAGTAATATGTCACTAGTACAAAGTACAACATTTTGTACTATTTGACACAAACCTCAATTTTATTTGATGTCTGTTTTAGAGTAATACCAGTACATGGGAAATAATTGTATACAGTAATATGGCATATTTAGATCTAAATTAAATCCAATTAACAAAATAACAATTTCAATATTTTAGCAATTGACTGGTGACCAGTCCAGGATGTACCCCTGCGATCCTAACGACGATAAGTGGCAAAAAAAAATGGCTGAATGGATAGTTATAGATATCTGTCTTGTACAAACAGTATACATTCAGATTACACAGGTGTATCCAATGTTCAGCACTATTAAAACTACTTTGACAAAAAGAAAGAAGAGGTGAGCTGTTTGTCTTTCTGAGACTGCCAACATTTAAATTTTATTTACAAAGCTCATCTCTACTCTGTGGTTAGCATGTTGGCCACACAGTCAGGAGGTCTAGAAGATTTGGGTTTGAATCTGTTGGGCATCTCTGTGTGGAGTTGCATGTTCTCCCCTTGTGTGTGTGTGTGTGTGTGTGTGTGTGTGGCCATTTATCCTATGATGCATTCTGATACTGGTCAAGGTCTTGTTGCTGTCTCAAATTTGTGCTGTACTTTTTCAGATGTAAATGGAAAAGAGAGAGTTGGTTTTCGGAGCATTTTCCAATGTTACAATGCAATGTAATATAAATGGAGGTCACTTAGCAGATTTTTTTAGGGAACCTCGCCTGCCTCATTATGTAAATGGTCCGCTCAGTTGGCCCAACCTGGTTTTGAACACAAATTCTATTATTGAGATCAGTAAACAGTAAATTATAAATACATTTGTTTTCATATTTTACTGTTTTCTTGTCTACATTAATAAGGACATTGTTCAAAAATGAAAAGACAGTTGTCTTCCCTCGCTCCATTGTCGCAGACACTTTTGCTTTTGGCAAAGATAATGTTCTTGAGGGTCCATAGTAAATACTTGCTCATTTTTGAGGGGAAGTAGAATAATATGACATCAGACTACTACCCCTTGTATGTGAACGCACACTCAGCACAAAACTTTGTGTTGAGAAAGTTGTGAAATCATGATGTATCTGCTCCTGTCACCATTCTCTAGGTACGACCCACGTCACAACACTTGGTGCTCCATCCAACCTTTACATAACCAGCATGCCGACCATTGTGTGTGTGCGGTGGGCGACCATATCTACGCTATAGGAGGTCGAGACTACAGCAATGAGCTGTACACAGTGGAGCGCTACGACCTACACACTAATACTTGGGAGTTAATGTCCCCCCTCACCAAAAAGGTATGGGGAAACCTAAAACACCGTAATACTCGCCTTGTGCACATTATGGCGCTACACAGTTACCAGTCCTTCGACATTCTATCTAGGTTTATGCCCATGCTGGAGCTGTGCTAGATGGCAAAATTTATATCACATGTGGGCGTAGAGGGTCGGTGTACCTTCAAGAGACCCACTGTTTTGACCCAATGGCCAACCGGTGGACAACGTGTGCAGATGGCCCAGTAGGCCGAGCGTGGCATGGCATGGCTGCCGTAAACGGACGTCTTTATGTCATTGGAGGAAGCAATGACGAGCATGGTTACCGGCAAGATGTGCTGAAGGTAGAACATCACTGATTTTTCGTGTATTTCTTTAAATTGGTCCACTTAGTGATTATATTGCTCTTGATGACATAACTGCTAATTTTTTACTTTTATATTGCATTATGCGGTGATGCCTTTGAAGATGATTTTTGTTCTTAAAACACTTTTCTTCAAATGTCGTCTGAGGGTCTACATTTGAGCTGAGGATTGTCCTGTTTCTTGACAGGCAAATCATTCGATCCTCCAGCTCAGGGCTGGTGACGTTTTTTTGGTATATGTTCTATAACCCTCAAGATCTTTGAAGGAGTTTAAAATGACTGTCAACTAACCTTCAAAAACAAGACATTGAATCCTAGATTATGTGGTCGTACATTTTTGATCAGCTGATGAACAGCGTATTTCATTTTGGTTGTTTTTGTCTCACTCCCATTTCTCCTTTTTGCATTTTGAACCGCTACTTTAAACCTCCTTAAGATCCAAAAGTGCAAAATATAAATTCTTCAAATTGTTCAACTGGTCTTAAAATATTGATCAGGAGTGTATTTGTTCACATTTTGAATGTAGTTTGACAACAAGTACTTTGGCTTCATCCAGTTCTGCATTTAATGACAATTGATGAATATTTAGAATTTCCTCCTTATTATTGAGAAAATGAAATACATCATTCATTGATTTGTTGTGTTTTTCAGATGGCTTGTTTTGAGCCCTCAGACAACTCCTGGTCTTTACTGAACCCTCTCCCTGCTGGACATGGGGAACCTGGCATAGCAGTACTGGACAGTCGAATCTATGTACTGGGAGGATGCTCTCATGACAGAGGCGTCCGCATGAAATATGTTCACGTATTCAATACTGACACGGATCATTGGGAGACTGACACGCCATTGTTGGAGTGTGTCTCAGGCCTGGCAGCCTGCGTGCTCCGCATGCCTCCAACTGTGATGGCACTCGCCGGGAGCTGGGAGCAATACCTCAAAATATCATCGGATGATACAGACTTTTATAGCTCAGGGCAGAGCTCAGATAGATATAGCACAGATGAAGACTTCTAAGTATACAAGTGATGCAATTGGCATTTTGTCTGTCCTTACTAACACCTTTTTTAATAACAAGATTGTTGTATCGGGCCGCACGGTGGTCGAGTGGTTAGCACATTGGCCACACAGTCAGAAGATCTGGACGACCTGGGTTTAAATGTCTGTCAGGCATCTCTGTGTGGAGTTGGCATGTTCTCCCCGTGCGTGCGTGGGTTTTCTGCAGGTACTCCGGTTTCCTCCCACATTCTAAAAACATGCATGTTAGGTTATTTGGCGACTCTAAATTGTCCATTAGTGTGAATGTTTGTTTGTCTGTATGTGCCCTGCGATTGACTGGCGACCAGTTCAGGGTGTACCCCGCTTCTCGCCCAAAGCCAGCTGGGATAGGCTCCAGCATACCCATGACCCTAACGAGGATAAGCGGCATAGGAATGAGATTGTTGTATCTTTGAGGCACAATGTAGCACAGTGCTCGGCTGCAACCAACAGAGGCACTTCTGATTCAGTTTCAACTAGTATGTAGCATGAAGAGGAACATTATGTCAGCTATGGTAATAGACAAAGCAGCCATCTCATCCATTTCCTCCCCAAACCAACTGGCATGTATTTTTAAATGAGCGTTTTGCTACAAGCACTTAACACAGAATAGCTGCAGTGCTGTGTGCCTTTATGCAGTTGCGCAAGCAGCAACATCTGCCGACTATGCAATTAATGGAAACATCCAGTCATTTTAGACACGTAACAGAGCGCACCTCTATATTAGCCACAACTGTCTATTAGCCGTTGTATGTTTTTTTCCAACATGGATAAATAAACAGTAGCTTAACAGAAATGGCATTGGTGATTATGGACGGTTGGCGGTCCGAGCAGACCAATCAGAGGCTGTAGTAATTGAACACTTGATCAAACTTGTGTCGAAGGTGTGCCAGAGATCGCTGCATAAGACTTCAAAACGTGATGTTAGCCTTCACTTCACTCATTTATGTCAGTACTTCTTGATGCTGCACTCTAAACATCATGGGAAATGTAGTTTGCAGCCAAAAATTTGCCGAATCATTGTACAAGCCGCAGGTTTTCAATGGGTGAGAAAAAAGTAGCATCTTGTACACCGGAAATTACGGTAAATGTGCTGTGGGCTTGTTTGTTGCTGTTCACCCCACAAAATTAGTCACATGCACTGTTCACATCTTGAAGATTTTTTTCACCTCGTTGGTTCATGAGTGTACTACCCGCGGTACCGTACGTACACTGAAGGCATCATCAACAGGGTGCCATTTTGTCCTGCACTTCTGAGACTTTTCCATAGATAAGAGCTTTAGGTCATTTTGTCTCTCATACCACACTGAAATATTGTTCAGCCGATGTGTAAGTGTATACAAATCGGGTTTCCTTTGCGTGATGAAAATCAAGCCATTGATGTCACTTTTGTGTTCCTTCACTCATTTATGGATGGCTTTTATCTTCTGCACATAATCCAGAGAGCATGATGAAGAGTATTTTCTGTAATTTGGGGATGCAGATAAGTTGCTAAATCGTTCTTTTTATCCTCTGTTTTTTAAAACCTCAACGGACATTGGTTTGATGTTTTAATATGCTCTTCTCAATCACCCAAGATCTAAAAATGTATTCCTGTTGAAAATAATAAAAACATTTATATACCACAAAGGTCCATTTATGTTTGTAACAATGCATGTATTCATTTCAATTGATAAAGTTTAGAAATGTACGGAGATTGGTAAAAGCGGCACAGAAGATTATGAGCTGCCCTCTCCCTTCCATGATGGACATTTACACCTGAAAAAGAAAAAAAACCCACTTGTAGATGTTCCCTGCAATTCTTTCTGGCTGCCAGCTTCTCATAGAGATCAGTGTTGTATTGAAGGAGTCCTATTGGGCCTTTTTGGCTGCAGCTGACACGTATTGGCAAGCCAAGCAATCTGCAGCTCTGGCGGTCACTGGGGCAAAAACTCGGACATAGGACTTTGGAAAGGCCATGGAAAACGACTTCCAGAAGGCTATAAAGAGATTCTTGACCCTCATCCACCATTTCAGGAGGTGGAAGTAGCACTCACTGTGTATGGTGGCGATGGTGTGCTCTTGACCTCGACTCAAGATGTTGTGGACCGGTGGTAAGTAATACTTTGAAGACCTGCTCAATCGCACCCACACATCTTCCAATGAGGAAGCAGCACAATGGGGATTCCACGGCGGGTTCTATCACTGGGGTTGAGGTTACCAAGGGGGTCAAAAAGATCCTCGGTGGCAGGGCCCCGGGGTTGGATGAGATCTGCCCAGAGTTCCTTAAGGCCCTGAATGCTGTAGCCATGTCTTGGTTGACACAACTGTGCTCCTTGATTGGCAGTCCGGGGTGGGGCTCCCAACTTTTTAAGAGTGGTGACCTGAGGGTGTGTTCCAACTATCGTAGGATCACACTCCTCAGCCTTCCTCGTAAGCTCTATTCAGGGGTTCTGGAGATAACCATCTACCGAATAGTCGAATCTCGGATTCAGGAGGAGCGGTGTGATTTTCATTCTCGTCATGGAATTGTAGGCCAGCTCTATACTCTTGGCAGGGTCCTCGAGCGTGCATGGGATTTCCTTGGGGAATACTGTGGGGAGCACTCCAGGAATGTGGGTTATCGGGCCACCTAGTTCAAGTGGTTCGTTCTATGTATTGCCAATGTCAGAGTTTGGTTTGCACTGCCAGCAATATGTCGGACCTGTTTCCAGTCAGGGTTAGACTGCCAGGGCTGCCCTTTTGTGACAGATTCACAGAATTTTACGTTCAGCCAGGGCGTCGAGGAGTTTCAGATTGGTGGCCGCAGGATTGGGTCTGTGCTTTTGCAGATTATGTTGTTCTTTTGGCTTCATTGAGCCGTAACCTTCAACTCGCCTGGATCAGTTCGCAGCTGAGTGTGAAGCGACTGAGATGAGAATCAGCACCTCCAAGTCCACGATTCTCGCATGGAAAAAGTGCTGTCTCTGGGCCGGGGAGGAGATCCTGGCTGCAGAATTGGGTCTCTGCTTTTTACGGATGATGCAGTCTTGTTGGCTTCATTAAGAAAAGGCCTTCAACTCTCGCAGGAACGGTTCGCAGCTGAGTGTGAAGTTGCTGGGATGAGAATCAGCACCTCCAAATCCAAGTCCATGGTCTTTGACTGGAAAAGGGTGGAGTGCCATC
Source organism: Oostethus manadensis (assembly GCA_024372805.1). Classification (NCBI taxonomy): domain Eukaryota; kingdom Metazoa; phylum Chordata; class Actinopteri; order Syngnathiformes; family Syngnathidae; genus Oostethus; species Oostethus manadensis. The sequence continues at coordinate 6,958,298 of QODF01000102.1, forward strand.
TCCGGGTCGGGGATGAGATCCTGCACCAAGTGGAGAGGTTTAAGTATCTTGGCGTTTTTTTCACAAGTGAGGAAAAGATGGAACGTGAGATGGACAGATGGATTGGCAGTGGATTCTGCAGTGATGTGAACTCTGCATCGGCCCGTTGTAGTGAAGAGGGAGCTGAGCCAAAAGGCAAAGCTCTCAATTTACCTGGTCGATCTACGTTCCTACCATCACCTATGGTCATGAGCTTTGAGGAGTGTGACTGAAAGGAGAAGATGACTTGTACAAGCGGCCAAAATTAGGTTTCTATGCAGGGATGCTGGGCTCTCCCTTAGAGATAGGGTGATAAGCACTGTCATCCGGGAGAGACTCGAAGTAGAACCTCCACATTGAAAGGAGCCAGATAAGGTGGCTCGGGGATCTGGTTAGGATGTCTTCCCGACACCTCCCAGACAATGTCTCCCAATTGGGAATACCTCAAGATCCGCTGGGAGGAGCTGGACGAAGTACCCGGGGAGAAGTAAGTGTGGGCTTCCCTGCTTAGGTTGCTGCACCCTCGACTCGACCCCAGATAATTAAAAGAGTGATTAATTAGGATTAATTAATTAACTCATTCAATACCAAAAATGTATGACAGTTTTTATAAACCCGAACGCCTGATCCCAACAACATATTGTTATGTCTTTTATGTTTTTTTTGTGTGAGAGGCTAATGGAGCTGCTTATGCAACAAATGTATAAGGCTTTAGAGCAATTTTAATGCCATAAAAACGGACATAAAAAAGTGCATTTGATAATAGCTTAGCAGGGACCGGGAAAGGTCAGAGAAACACACGACAGGAAAAAGCAGTGGTAGAGTGTGGAGGAGTGTAGTGTGCAGAAGGATACACATTGTACGAAAAGATGTTTTGCCTGTCGCAAACACAAAAAGTATTTGAGTCAAAAAAGTCAAAGTAAGCAATATCTTTTCACAAAAAGCTGGTTTTGGGCAACTGATATGTTCTTGAAAACATTGCAGTTTACTAAAGAGTGGAAAAAGGTAGAAACAAACATTATTGTGATGAAAGACAGGAGTCTAGTTATTATTTTGGTAGGTTCCATGGTTATAAAGCCACAGAACACAATGAGCACTGAGCAAAGAAACTAAAGCTCTAAAAGAAGAAATCGAGAAGTTGCAAGATAAAAATGTTGCGTTGTGTGCTGCTCTTAAAGAGGTTAAAAACCCTATGGCAGATAATAAAGCACTACGCACTGATATCAAGGCTTTGCAAGATAATATAAAGCCACTATTGAAAGAAAATGCTGCCTTGGGCGCTGCTCTCAATGAAGCTAAAAACCATATGGAAGAAAATAGAGCATTATGCAAGGATGTTGGGGTTCAGCAGAATGATATCAAGACATTACTGGAAGATAATGCTGCCTTGCACGTTGCTCTCAAGGAAGCTAAAAACCATATGGAAGAAAATAGAGCATTATGCAAGGATGTTAGAGTTCTGCAGAATGATATTAAGACATTATTGGAAGACAATGCTGCCTTGCGTGGTGCCTTAAAGGAGGTTGAAAACCCCAAGTAAACAATGCATTATGCAACGACATTAATGCTCTACTGGATGATATCAGGACACTATTGAAGGATAATGCTGCCTGGCGCACCACTCTGGAGGAAGAGAAAGAAGCAAAAGATAACATCACTGAGCAAATGAAAACTACAATGGATGAGATGGATCAGAATTCATGAATGAATGATGTGATTCTTACAGGGCTCAGAATTACACCCGGGTCAAAATATAGGGAAGCTCATAACAGGAGAACCAGATGGAATGAATGTTACTTCAGCAAAGCAACAGATTGTCAGCTTCCTACAATTAAAGAAGGTGGATGTAGATATCAACACCATTGATACTTGCATCCCACTGTATGGCAGAAGCAACACCACACCTGTCGTCATCAAGTTCACCAACAAGGAATTCAAAACTGCACTGCTGAAACAGAGGAAGATCTTGAAAGGCACAAACGTCTACTTAAATAAGCATCTGACAAAACCAAGAAAGCACGAGACTTGAGGAAGCAGAGAATGATACTAAGTATCTGGAGTACCAAAAGAAAAATATACACCAAGCCACATGGAGGTCCAGGAGCAGCAGGAATGCTGGTTGTCAAAGATATCAACGATCTGGATACATACTAAACATCATATCATCATGACAATAAGGATAAAGGAGGATACAACGCACAAAAATGTTATATCAGTGGGACTCAGTAATTTAAATGAGGGGAATGTTGCCCCTTCCCAGCCCGGAGAGGGGGTGTGAATTAAAATCCTGTGGTATAGAATGAAGGAAGACAATGCACGATGAGTTGATGTCTCTTAACCGGCAGGATTTATTCTTCAAAAATGACAGCAGTCCAGATATCATGAAACTCATATCCTAACAGTTTCATATCATCCCTAACTTCCAACAATATCAATTTAACATTCACAAGTGTTGTATTCAATTTCAGTTCACAAAAGTCATTTCAACTTTGTATTGATGAAACAGTATCACAATAGCATTTTCTGATTTTAAGACATTTTCTTCACATCGATTTAGTGACAATTTCCACCAACATGTATACTTGTGTAACATCTTTTTAGCACTATAATATCAGTAACTCTCTAGTGGACTTGCGGTATTACAACACCCATGATAGAGGTCTGAATTATTTTAGGCACGAACGTATTTTCAAAAAAACATGGGGTGTCTTTTTAACAACTGAAATTTTACATGTCACTACTCTTCATGAATTATTATGACTTTTAACCGCTTTAAAGCATTTTTATGCATTTTACGTTTTTTAAAGTTTTTAGCTTATTGTATCTTGTTTTATGAGCCTTACAGGAACATGCAGGATGGTCCAAAAGAGTGATTATATTCCCTGAAGAAGTCTGTTCGTCAAGCGAGCATTGTGAACTGCAGCGTTGTCCTGTTGAAAAACCCAACTGTTACCACACAGACGAGGGCCCTCAGTCATGAGGGATGCCCGCTGCAACATCTGCACGTAACCAGCTGCCGTCTGACCACCCTGCACCACCTGAAGCTCCAGTGTTCCACTAAATGAAAAAGCACCCCAGATTATGATGAACCCCCCTCCACTGTGCACTCTCCACTGTAGAAAACATCTCAGGTGCGATCTCCTTGTAATGCCAGTATCATTGGAAGCCATCTGAACCGTCAAGGTTACATTTTTTCACATCAGAGAATAAAACTTTTTTCCACCTTTCAAAGTCCCATGTTTGATGCTCCCTGGCAAAGTGAAAACGGCGGCTGGTTCTGTGCAGATGCTGCAGTGGACATCTACTGAGGGCCCTCATCTGTGTGGTAACAGCTGGGTTTTTCAACAGGACAACGCTGCAGTTCACAGTGCTCGCTTGACGAAGGACTTCTTCAGGTTGAATAACATCACTCTTTTGGACCATCCTGCATGTTCCCCTGATTTAAATTACTGAGTCCTACAGAAAACATTTGTTATTCTGGTTTGGAGAGTTTTTTGTCATTTTTTGAGCGATGGTCTTAAACTTTTGATCAGCTATTAAACAGCCCATTTCAGTTTAATTGTCGTTTTCAATAAATTACTTTTTCAAAGTGCTTTTTGTCACACTCCCCCGCCTTGCTTTTGCATATTGTAGCTCTACTTAAAACCTCATTAAGATCCAAATGTGCAAAAAGTCAATTCTAGCAATTTTTTAACTGCGCTTAAGATTTTGATCAGGTCCGTATTATCAAATCATGTGAGGAGGGGGTGGAATAAGCTCTGCTTCTTCCTACTCCTTTTCCGACATGTGGAACTGTGGAATGTATTATGAATAATTCATTGTACAATATATGCATGTTTGAAACAAATTAAACCAAAGCCATTTTGGTATCAATTTGATACACTTCCAAACATGCTTTTACAGACACACACACACACACTTCTTTACATACACGTTATCACACTTTTATTGGTCTGGCGACTGCAACAGTGTGGGCGTATGACACAGCGAGTCTTGTAGCATGCAGGTTTTATTCTGTCCTCTTTGACAAACACAGCAGTTCATGCCCAAACACTATTAAATAATAAAAATAATGGTGATAAATTCAGTCACAAGTGTTTACCGCCATCTCATTGAGCATCGTGTGTGCTCGCTCACTTCCGCCTTTGCAACACAACCCCTCCGAGTAGCTGTCTTCAAACTGATGGAAATTAGCAACTCGGAACCCAAATTTTCGCTCGCAAGAGATGGAGTGTGAGTAAAAAACACTCGTTAGCTGTATTCCAAGGTAAATAAAAATACTTGCAGTGCTACAGAACATTCTTTGGCTTCTTCAGTTTCTCTGTCTGGGTCCAGCAATTCGGGACATTTGGGTATTTGAGACTCAATGTAATCCTGACAAAAATATATTTGCTCTTATCAGAAGAGACATCAGCCAGGGCTTTGAAACTAAACTTACCATTCAAAATACTCAAAATCGTTTGTGCATTTTTGTTTAATCTTTGTTCTGCTTTGTCTTCGCAAACTCTGCTGTGGGTCGAGGGTCAAACAATTCATTGCTTGTCAAGAAAAAGGTGTTTTTGCGCAAGGTCCCAGACCACTTCCCCAATTGTACTACTACTTGTAGTAGTAGTGGTACTTGGGAGTAATAGATGCACTTACTGCCTTGATTGTCTCTTCTAGTTCCTCTCCATTTGCTCCTACACTCCATCAAGTTTATGAAGGGTTCCTCTCCTGGGTATTTCCTCTGCATCTGTCACCCCACCCCACCCCAAAAGACCTAAAGTGCCCTACTCCCCCACTCTCTTTAACACGATTGCGCCACTTGTCTGGCGACACCAGCATTGACAATTAACAATCCACTACACGTCAATCTTTTCTGTTCAATGCTGCACCGACAAGGGAATACTTACCACACGTGGCTCGCACTTAACCGGGCTGGTGGACTTTACGAATGTCTTAGTGCAGGTCGATGTGTGGCTCTGTGACCATTTCCACAGCAATTAAAAGGCCCAAGAGACCATTCCAAGGGAAGCTGCATAGATTAAACCCAGTGGAGTTGTAAGCAAAGTGTTTGCTTTTTTAGTTTTGTTTCTTTTATTGTGCAGGAGAGGAAGCCATCCGAAGCACTCTTTGACATGCTTTGCTTCACTGCAGGCACACATTAGGCTGCTAAACAAACAAGATGTAGCATTGAAAGGTGTCAACTTTTTAACATGCATCCTCGCTTCCAGCCTTTCATCCTTTGCGGGGTTTAGCATTTAAAACAACATTTCCAAATAAGAAAGGCACTCTTGGTGGAAAAGCCCGTTGAGCTACAACTGTCCTGGAAAATACGTGAAAATGTAAGAAAATGTACATGTAAAAATATAACGACTATAATAAAAAAATTACTGTATCAGTGCAAAAATTATCAACTAACATGGCTGTGCTCCTGAAATTCATATAATTATTATTTTTTTAAATGTAGAGTCATTTTTAATAGTGTGCAGTTTTTTTAAGTGTACCAAACTGTGAACACTTTCAGTCATTTTTGGCAGAAAACTTTCAGAGCCCATTTGAAAATCTGGAAGGTTGAGGTGGCCAAAGTGTGGCCTGGGGGGTATTTGTGGCCCACAACTTACTTTTTATCGGCCCGCAGCACATTGCAGAATACAAATTTAAAAATTACAACACAGCAAAATGGAAGCATTAGTGAAAAGAAAACAACAAAAATTGAAATGCTGATACTAATAACACCAATAATCAGGGCTGTAATTATTCGTTTTGATAACGATAACGTGGTCGCGGGCCGCACGGTGGATGAGTGGTTAGCACATTGGCCACACAGTCAGGAGATCTGGAAGACCTGGGTTCAAATCTCTGTTGGGCATCTCTGTGTGGAGTTTGCATGTTCTCCCCGTGCGTGTGTGGGTTTTCTCCGGGTACTCCGGTTTCCTCCCACATTCCAAAAAAAACATGCATGTTAGGTTAATTGGCGACTCTAAATTATCCATTAGAGTATGAATGTGATTGTGAATGTTTGTTTAGTCTATATGTGCCCTGCGATTGACTGGCGACCAGTCCAGGGTGTACCCCGCCTCTCGCCCAAAGTCAGCTGGGATAGGCTCCAGCATCCCCGTGACCCTAATGAGAATAAGCGGTATAGAAAATGAATGAATAACGTGGTCGCCGTTTCGAACAAAATCATACAATTCAAAACGGTTCACTAAGTTTGTTAGCCCAAAGTTCAAGCAGTGTAACATAAATAGCTGCATACTGGACAGTGCAGGGGAAGGGGATCAGGTATGAATGAATTACGGATGTAAACAACAATTAATGGCAAATGCCATTAGGCTCCTGCTTCGATTGTACAAGGACCGAATGGCACGTAGAAGCGGACCATCAATCCCGTACTCCCGGAGCACCCCCCACAGGACACCACGAGGGACACGGTCGAATGCCTTTTCCAGGTCTACAAAGCACATGTAGACTGGTTGGGCAAACTCCCACATACCCTCGAGTACCCTTGCAAGGGTGTAGAGCTGGTCCAGTGTTCCGCGACCGGGACGAAAACCACATTGCAGCTCCTCTAACCGAGGTTCGACTAACGGTCGTACCCTTCTCTCCAGCACCCTGGAGTAGACTTTCCCAGGAAGGCTGAGGAGTGTGATCCCCCTATAGTTGGAACACACCCTCCGGTCACCCTTTTTAAAAATGGGGACCACCACCCCGGTCTGCCAGTCCAGAGGTACTGTTCCTGACTTCCATGCAATGTTGTAGAGGCGTGTCAACCAACACAGTCCTCCAACATCCAGAGCCTTGAGAAATTCTGAGCGGAACTCGTCTACCCCCGGAGCCTTGCCACTGGGGAGTGATTTGACTACCCCAATTACCTCAGCCACGGTGATAGAACTGTCCACGTACGTATCCTCAGACTCTGCTTCCTCTATGGAAGGCATGTCAGTGGGATTGAGAAGGGCCTCGAAGTATTCCTTCCACCGACCAACTATATCCACAGTCGTGGTCAGCAAGCCCCCGTCCGCACTGTAAACAGTGTGAACTGGGGGCTGCTTCCCCTTTCTGAGGTGTCGGACGGTTTGCCAGAACCTCTTCGAGGCCGACCGAAAGTCGTGCTCCATAGCCTCACCGAACTCCTCCCACACCCGAGTTTTTGCCTCGACCACCGCCGAAGCCGCGTGCCGCTTGGCCTGCCGGTACCTGTCAGCTGCTTCGGGAGTCCCGCAAGCCATCCATGCTTGATAGGACTCCTTTTTCAGCTTGACAGCAGCCCTAACCCCCGGTGTCCACCATCGGGTTCGGGGCTTGCCACCACGACTGGCACCGACCACCTTGCGGCCGCAACCACAACTGGCTGCCTCAGCAATAGAGGCACGGAATACGGCCCATTCGGACTCAATATCCCGGTCCTCCCTCGAGATGCAGGCGAAGCTCTGCCGGAGATGAGAGTTGAAGACTCGACGAACGGGAGATTCTGCCAGACGTTCCCAGCACACCCTCACTACGCGTTTGGGTCTGCCAGGTCTGTCCGGCATCCTTCCCCGCCATCTAATCCAACTCATCACCAGGTGGTGGTCAGTTGACAGCTCAGCCCCTCTCTTCACCCGCGTGTCCAGAACATGCGGACGCAGGTCTGATGATACGACCACAAAGTCGATCATAGACCTGCGACCTAGGGTGTCCTGGTGCCAAGTGCACTTATGGACATCCTTATGTTCGAACATGGTGTTTGTTATGGACAAACTGTAATTCGCACAGAAGTCCAGCAACAACACACCGCACGGGTTCAGGTCAGGGAGGCCGTTCCTCCCAACCACGCCCCTCCAAGTCACACTGTCATTGCCCACATGGGCGTTGAAGTCTCCCAGCAGAACTATGGAGTCACCAGCTGGGGTGCTCTCCAGCACCCCTCTGATAGACTCCAAGAAGGCTGGGTACTCTGAACTGCCGTTCGGCGCATAGGCACAAACCACAGTCAGGACCCTTTCCCCAGCCCTAAGGCGTAGGGAAGTAACCCTCTCGTTTACTGGGGATGACTCCAACACAGAGGCACCAAGCCGGGGGGCTAACAATAAGCCCACACCAGCTCGCCGCCTCTCCCCTGCGGCAACTCCAGAGAAGAACAAGGTCCAGCCCCTCTCAAGGAATTTGGTTCCAGAGCCTAAACTGTGGGTTGAGGTGAGTCCGACTATATCTAGTCGGAATCTCTCCGCCTCTTCCACAAGCTCGGGCTCCTTCCCCACCAGAGAAGTGACATTCCATGTCCCAAGAACCAGATTTGGTCGCCGAAGCCCAGGTCGCCCGGACACCCGCCCTCGACCACTGCCCAAATCACACAGCACCGGACCCTTATGCTTGCCCCTGCAGGTGGTGGGTCTGCGGGGGGGAGTTCCCGTGCGGCTTCTTCGGGCTAGGCCCGGCCAGGTCCCACGGGTGAAGACCTGACCACCAGGCGCTCGCCTGCGAGCCCCTCCCCCAGGCCTGGCTCCAGGGTGAGGCCCCGGTATCCCACGTCCGGGCGAGGTGCGGTCACTCCTCATGTTTCTCTTCATATGGGTCTTCTGAATCACTCTTAGTCTGGCTCGTCACCTAGAACCTGTTTGCCTTGGGAGACCCTACCAGGGGCATAAAGCCCCCGACAACATAGCTCCTAGGATCACTCGGGCACTCAAACCCCTCCACCGCGGTAAGGTGGTGATTCACGGAGGGGCCTGATTATTGATTTTTTTTTTTTACTTCATTTTTAGTCTTAATTCACATGCTGCAAACTTCATAAGCGTTTAGACCGCTTATGAAAGATTACAACCGACTATTTCATGTAACCGCTAAGGTCCGGAAAACGAGACAAACTTGCGGGAGTTACCCCAAAGGAACGGAGAAGATGAGAGGAAAACAGTTTCTTTATACATCAAAACCATCAAAGGTGTCAACCTTTTTTACAGTCACTACAAGCTACAGCAACACCGCTACTGTCAGTGTCAACCGAGGAGAAGGCATAGACCTGAACCTGAGCGCGGCGCTTTTCATCACAAAGATGTATTAAACTATGTTAAATGTCTCGTAATGTTCCTTTCAAATACAGTAAAAGAGACCTAAATTCATTCATTCATTCATTTTCTATACCGCTTATCCTCATTAGGGTCACGGGGTATGCTGGAACCTATCCCAGCAGACTTTGGGCGAGAGGCGGGGTACACCCTGGACTGGTCGCCAGTCAATCGCAGGGCACATATAGACAAACAAACATTCACACTCACATTTACACTCTAATGGACAATTTAGAGTGGCCAATGAACCTAATATGCATGTTTTTGGAATGTGGGAGGAAACCGGAGTACCCGGAGAAAACCCACACACGCACGGGGAGAACATGCAAACTCCACACAGAGATTTGAACCCAGGTCTTCCAGATCTCCTGACTGTGTGGCCAATGTGCTAACCACTCAGCCACCGTGCGGCCGAGACCTAAATTACACACTTATATTTTGTGAATATGTAAAAAAAAAAAAAAGGAGGGCCCTGACGACTAGGTTTGCCTTACAATTCTCACCTCTTATTCAGGGCCCGGTCTGGGGGCATGCCGCCCTCCCAGCTCCCCCTGAAGCCCTGCCTCCGATTCCCTTGTATTACATACAATACAGTAAAATCAATACTGCAGAAAAGACTACTACTACTACTGTCTCTTGTTCCAATCCTTTTTTGCCCCCAAATTCCCCCCGTGTGCAATGTCCTCGAGTTGGTAAATACTGTAATATAACAATATATACATACAATATGAACAATACATACATAGAAATTTCCCGTACTTTAACTTCCATCAAAAACAATTCTCCCCAGTGCTTTTAGGTGACTGGCAATATCCACGCTAGAGCAACAGAAACGGGCAGGAACAATGGCATAACGCAAATACTAATCTTCATTTCCCACATTCCCAATGAGAGCATGGTACCAAAATAGGTGTGAGGATTTTTAGGAATATGCAGTACACAGACATTTTTCTTTTGTTGTGTACTGCAGTGATGGCATAAACGGTTTGCATTGCACAGCAGGAGAAGTCTAAGAAAAAGGCAGGACATTGTGCTTCCAGCAGTCCCCGACATAACGACTGCACACCCGATTTGCTCCTGGTGGATGAGCCCCCCCACCAACCTCCTCCTTTACAACAGTCATTAGTCGCTCATATCCATCCAGAGTGGAGGCAAAGTGCTCAGCCCGTGTTTTCAAGTTGTGAAAAGGCTCCGACCACCCCCCATTGTCACGCCTTTTACAGTCATTGACATGAAGAATGAGAGTCGTGCTTTGCTTTATGATGCTAGTGGCTCAACCTCAGCAGGTGAGCTGCAGTTACACAGTGTCTTTAATGCATGCTGGGCCCGTCCAAACTACAGAGTGGTCCTCATTAGAGCAACAATGGAGTAACACAAATAAACACCATTGAAAGACGCGCTGAGTAATCGTCGTCAAGCAAGCAACTTGCAGATGTTGCCCAGCTGGCGACATCGTCCATTTCATCCATCTCAAGATGTCCAAAGCTTTTCCCCTGAAGGCCACATACTGACAAATTAAACTGTTCAGTGAGCATTTTGATATTTTTTTATATTGAAACGGACTAAAAGCAAGCTACTGCATGTAGGTAAGACAGGTGCAGCACAATAAATGTAAAATCTTTGATTGCAGGAGTTCACTTCACACTAAGAGAGCAATTACAGTAGATGATCAGGAAGGCGTTGCTAACCATTTTTCACATTTTATGAAGTACTGAATTTGGGGTTTTTATCAAATCAAAATGATTAAGAAATTAAAAATATATTTGTGGAATTTTCTGTATCTACTCTGTGCATAGTAAATCTACAGACTGTAAGAACTACTGAAATACATTTGTTTCTCCAAAGAGATTCAAAATATTTTGAGATTTAAATTTAAAACACAGCCTGCATCTCTGCTCATTAACATTTTCACTTTTAATATTTTATGGATTTTTATTCTGTAAATGGCTTAATTCTTCAAATGTTCTTTTTCTTAATCATGACTTTTTTGTTTCGTTTTTCTACAATGTGCCAATAAAAAACAAATTACAGGCCACAAATGTTTTTTTATAAATTGTGTGGGGAGGCAAAAAAATCAGTTTTATATATTTAAAGACAAAACTGTGTACATTTTGTATTGTAAGTGACTAAATTATTATCTTATTAGTATTAGCATATCAGCTTTTTCTTGTGACCTTTTTGCTTTTTTTTTTCAATTATATTTTGTTTAATTGAATTTCTACAATGTGGCACAGACCATTCAAAAAAACAAGCAGCGGGCATAAACATAAACAACGTTTTTCTTATGAACTATGTCGATAAAAATCCCCCCCAAATGTTTTTGAAATATTTAAAGACAAAACTTTGTGTTTTAGGTGATGAAATTGTATTGTTTCATTTTTATCAACTTTTTATGTCTTTTTTTCCCACTTTTGCTGGTTTTCTAATATCTAAAAAAATATTCATATATAGACACATTTTTTGATTGAAGGTTACAATAGGTTCTCATTTTTATTTTTAGATCACATCACAACCAGGAGACTGGGAATAAATTGCACACTTTTTTTTTTTACAAAAATAATATATTCACTTGAGGATGGAATGAAATAGAAAATAAATAGACAACTCAACATTAAAACAATTGGTCAGTATGGCATTGCACACATTAGTCGTCATAACGAGTCTATCAGCAGGTGTTGTGATCTCTTGGCGGGCCTCTGAAGGTGCACGCCGCGTGTCTGGTGGCATGAAGCACGACTTGCAGAGAGCAACACCATGGTAACGTGAAGAAGCAGCGACGTGAAAGACGTCACTCAGATGCCCTCACCAGCAAGAATACGAGAACAGCGGGTACTGGCTCCACTCGGCCACGTTGCCATGGTGATAGCCGTGGTGCACGGCCTGCGTGGTGTAGTCGGCGGTCAGGTGGTGAGGAGGCGGGTACTGGGGAGGACCGGAGCTGCTCCACTGTGCCAGGGGCTGCTCGGCGCTGTAGGGGTTGTAGATGCTGTGGCCAATCACGCCCTGCTTGCCAGCTTGGGCCATGCTCATGTTTAGCACCCCGGGGTAGTCCTGGGGGACGCAGGGGGAGGGAGTGACCTCATGAGTGCGGGGCTTTGACGAGTCATGATCAGGGACGGTAGCGACATCGGGGACCCTGGACTCGAAATTGCTGCGTCCTGATCCACTGGTACTGCTGCCGACACTGGAGGAAGGGGAGGGGGACTTTCCATACTCATGGAACCTAAGGAGAAGACAAGGGTCAGTGTGCGGGTGACAATGAGAAAATGCTGTGTTGGTTTCTTATGTCACCTGTAAGGCTGGTAGGATGCTGAAGCAGGTACCAGCTGCTCTGTGCTGTAAAGGTCCCGAGAATCAGCAGCAGCAGCAGGGGATCCGTTCCCCGCGCCGTGCTCCCGCGCTGCAGACCAGGGCGAGTAGCGCTCCTCCTTGATCTCATCCGCCTCCTTCCTCTTTTGCAGCTCTCCTTCATCTCCCTCGTAACCCTCAAAAGAGGAGCGGCAGAATTCTGCAGGGACAAAAGCTCTCAGATGAGTTCAGGCATCACTATATAGAAAAGTATTAAAAAGGCGCGGGGAAAAAAAAACAAAATACGTGTTTCCCCGTTTCACAGAGAAAATTTGGAGGGCCACATTTTTTCCAGAGAGAAATGATATTGATTTGTTGATATTTAATTTAGTAAAAAAGCACAGAAAAATATATTTACAGACAAAACTTTGTGTTTTAGATATATTATTAGTATTATTCATAAACTTTTTATCATTACTTTTTTATTCATTTTTGCAAAGTTTTTAAAAAAAATTTCATTTGTTCAGTTTTGTTCCTACATTGTGCCACAGGCCAAAAAAACACAAGCTGCAGGTCACAAATGACCCCTAAGCCGAATTTTGGACTCCCCTCCTTTCCAGATTTTCATTCGGACTTGGTCTGAAAGTTTTCTGCCAAGATTTGTATTTTTTATGAAAGTTAAAATACAGAAAAGTATTCGGGGGGGGGGGGGGGGGCAAAGTATGAGAGTTTTCCTGAAAAAACAGGAGGACTGACGGGTACGACAATCCAATACCTGATGGACTGTCCTCCTCAGAGTCTCTGTTCATTTCTGAGATTTTGGCTTGCTTCTCCAGACCGCCCGGGTTCTTGCTTGCACGCCTACAAAGGATCACCGGCGTGAATAAAAACACCATCAACATCTTCCTGCTTCCATTCTCTACCTTTTCTTTGTTGTGCCTTCGTCACGGAAACCTTTGGCGAACGGGTTGTGATCGATCTTCAGTTTGGTGATCTGTGGAGCACAAGTCAGTCACGACATCAGTCCCATGTGCGTCTGTGCTGGACACAGGTACAGACCTTTGTGTTCTGGTAGGCGGTGACTGCTGTAAAGGATGTCTCCGGGAAGGTGAAGGCCTGGAAAACGCCCCAGCGGACGCTGAACAGGTCCTCGGCCTGAACTATGTGGAATCGCGGGTGGTAGCGATGCATTGAGTGCAAAATAATCTGCAGGTGGAAAAAAATGAAGTTAAATTGCGTGTTTTTTAACCAAATTCAGGGCGAGCCAGTCAAATGTTTCTGGCTTACATGACCGTGCTGGTCGAGCGTATTGTTGGTGAGCTTGAGCTTGAGGAACGAGATGGATTGCTTCATCCAGTGGCTCCCTGGGGCGGGAGAGTCAGGGTGCAGGTAAGTTCTGCAGGGAGGCTGAGGCTCCGCTTTTCCCGCCACCTCCCATTTCTCTTTATTCCACTGTAGGAAGCAGACAGAATGTCTTTAAAGGCTAATCTGTCATACAGAGGGAGAAGTTGATCCTCCCACAGTGCGAGGAGGACGATAAAGGTGAGAGTGACGGCTGGCTGGACCACCCACTGAGATAGAGGGGTAGTACAGTGGGATCCCAGCAGGGGATAGAAAAACAGGAAGAGATAGCAGCCTTTGATGTTCAATGTTAGCAGAGGAGGAGGTGACAAACTTGTCTGGGGAGCAACACAAATAACGACCTTTACTAACCTTATATCTGAAGCCGTCCTCCGGAACCATGTCCACCAGTAAAATGTACTTGGCACACGGAATAAGACCAGATAGATTCACTTTGCAGTGTGGAAACATTCTCCTGGAAAAACAGCTAGCAAGTCAGCATGCAATGATTTTCTGGGGTGTTTTCTTTTCAATTGTCTCACCTGCCAGGTTTGGTGATGATCATCTCTGTTCCGATTTCGTGAAAAGTCCTCCACAGGTTGGGGTCCTCCAAAGTCATGCGGATGTTACCCTGAAGGTAGGCATCACCACCGGGCGCTATGGTGGAGGATGGAGGGCCACTGAAGTTGGTCTTCAAGTCTAGAAGATGCATCCGACTAAGTTCAAGTGTCTTAGAAATAGAACTGATCATAATGACACTCACCTCTGATGGACTGCATGCTTAAGATTCAAAAGCATATAAAAATCCGATAAGGAATCCGAGTGGTGATATCCAAGTCTTCTTCTTGTGTAAACAATCCAAGTGAGCATCCTCCAGTCGCTGGCTTTGGGACGACCATGACTTTTAAGGGGGCTCCTGCAGTGGGTGGGGTCAAGACGGCCATTCCCAGGCTTTGAAGCGGCACAATGATGAGTCAGGGCCTCGCTGTGATTGGAGGTTGCCAGAAATCAAAGAAACTTAACAGAGCCTTGATACCGTCCCCACAGGAAGAAAGACCGAGGAAATGCATCTTTATTAACTGCTAAGAGACTTTTAAACAAATATGGACATACTTCCCTGGCTGCAGACTGAGGCCGTGTAGTGATCGTTCAAACACACACACACACACAACTCCGTACAAAAATGGTCATTTAGTGTGTTTGTGCAACGTTGCTAAACGCACATTTTACTTCATCTTGCAAAGAGAGTAGACATGATCTACCGACGAGGAAGGGTGTGTGTCCAAAGTGGATCCCGCAGCTCATTATTTATTGGATGTGTTCTTGCACTTTAATATTTTATATAGTATTATATTAAATAAATAGTTGTATTTCTTAAACAAAAAATATACTGGCAATCAAAGGATGCGGAGGGCCAGATTAATATTAATATCTTAATATAGATTTAAGATGTTATAAAGAGTTTTTATACTGAAAAAATATTTATAATAAAATAAATACATAAATAAATACAATAAAACAAATATTTATTTATATTTTTATACAAAATACATTTGTTTAATTTAAAAATATTATGTAAATAATATTATTTAAAAGATATAACATTTTAATGCAATCATTCATTCATTCATTTCCTATGCCGCTTATCCTCATTAGGGTCGGGGTATATAAAATGAATGAATGAATGCAATTTTAATAAAATATATACGTATATATACTTAAAGACAAAGATTTGTATTAACAATCATTATTGGTATCAGCATTTTCTCTTTACAGTGTGTCTTTTTGCTGTAGTTTTCCAATTTTAGCTGGTTTTTTGGGGGGGTTAATTTTATTTCTACAATGTGCCACGAGCCGCAAATGTTCAGATCCATTCATCAATTCATCCATTTTCTATGCTGCTCATCATCACAAGGTTTTATGTTCAGAACATAAAACTAAAAATCAAAACAATTTCACAGGATGCGCATTGTCATCCATAATACAAAGTTAAGGTAAATACTTTATATTGAACTACATAGCATACATGAACCTACATTGTGTTGGCTTTAGCATGGAAGTAAGTGTAACAAAGAAAATAAAAGAAAGTCTACACATTATTTAGTTTGGGGTGTCCAAACAGATGATTGAGGAATGCAGGGATGCACTTTGATGCATGTTGTATATCAAAGAGCTATCTCATCTTAGCTTTGTGTTATAAGTGACAAAGCAAATTAGTGTAATATACAAAACATATCTCGATAATAGTGCATTTTATTTTTATAATATGTCAATAAAAATAGGACAGTGCCCCTGGGCTGCACAGCCCTGACTGAAATGACTCCATTCCAAACCAAAGCCCTGCTTTGGAACACATGATCACCTTTGCATTGGAGAAATAACACACTGGGAGGGAAAGTGTGTGTAAAGCCATAATGGTGTGATGATACCATGCACTTTTCCACAGGTACATTTTACCTGAGGGCGTCCTCTGACGCCACCAGTGGGTGTGTGCTTGTGTATTGGGGCTGTCTAGACAGACCCACGCTCTGACAGATAATCTCATTAGGCACGTTCCCCTGCAAAGAGCTACTTTCTGCATGTGGAGAAAGCCTACGTGTAGGCTGGCAATTAACGGCCAGTTAGCACCACATGCCCAAGTCAGCCCTGAATGGACCAGGAGGGACGGACAATGAACAACCATGGGTGTCATACATGCATGGTCCCCGTCTCCACTCGTGCCATAGCATGTTAAAAGAGGCCAAACAAAGAAAGGCTCCAGGCATTAGCATAGTGTCTTCCTACTGACTAAATTTGAATTGAAGTCAAGCTTTTTTATGCACTTCCTTTTCCCGTGCTGCATACAGAGCCTTCCGTCACACCTTGCCAATTGTATGGAGAACATCCGCTTGAAATGTGACGGCGGCACTTTAGAGGACGGTCTGTGCGCTTTAGGGTGCATAAAAACCCCCTGTGAAAATATCGGCGGCCCGGCTTCACACTCCTGCAGCGGGTGGATGGGAAACGAAAAGGAAAGGGACACCCAGTGTGGAATGATGCACTTAAAGATGCAGAGATGATTTTACAACATTGGTCTTTAAGACGCGTGATGGGTTTTTACCCTCCGTATGTTGTCAAGGAGTTATTAATCACAGGTTGAGTGTGTTTCTCCTCACTTAGCATTTAGCACTTTAACACAAGGTTGCATAGGCTTCCCCTTGAACCAACTCACCTTCAAAGGTCATAGGTTTAGTGTTTGGGAACTTCCCTCTTAATTCATCAATGTGCCTCTTTACACTGCGTAACAGCTAATAATGTGCATTTATTAACTCTGCCTCACACCCACCCAACGACAAACAGTCATCACTCTGGATCATAGCTGACCTTCAACCCTCCCTTTTTCGCTGCAAACTCCCGTATTTGGCCATTGTTTCCCTTGAAGGAGTTTCACGGAAATTTCCTGTGTTTTAATTTGCATTAAAAAACAAAAGCTGAGAGAAAGGGCAAGATTACCTAACAGTTACATTAAAATAACTACTTTGGCAACTATGGTGCAGTGAAGGACTGCCAAACAAAGTGTGAAATCTCAACGCTTGACAAAAAAAATTGGTGGTGAAGCATAGACATATAAAAATGTGGCACATGTATGCTGTGAATTTGACCTGTATTATCACATAATTATAAATTATTACCGAATTACAGCGAATTAGATTTTTGGTGATATTTTTTGACCAAAAATCTGTGAATGCTGAATCGCAATAGTGCTTTTATGCTTAAGGGAATGACTTATTTTTATGGTTCATAAGAAGACTAGTAGTATACTAAACAATACAATGCCAGTTGTGTGTACTTACTTATTTACTTTTTTGATGACTTCATTGTTCAACATTGAAAAATGTTGGGAGACAATTCACACACGCTTTTGTCTTATTCTATTGCTACTTATGCTACACTGTCATACTTATCTTACACCTGAAATACTACACCCAATGACAACGTGCTGGTGGAACAGCTCGACAGCTGTCTTAAGTACACTTACTCACAAAACACTCGTATTGCACGTACGACTTACTCCTTTAACAGTACTTAGGAAGATTTATGTTGACGAGTGTGTGTTTACAGTACGCTGTACATGGATATATGAATGAGCAAACAGGAAGTGCTCAAAAGTGACTGGATGAGCTCCAGAGTGGACTGGAGAGGCCCCTGCAAAGGGGGTCATGTGATGTTGGAATCCTAAGTGATGACAGTTAGTCTTGTTGCTACCTGCTGCTTGCAGTCAGTCGGGCACAGAGGGCAAGCTCACCGCGTCTCCCCACCAGCCACCTTGGCCGCTGATGTTCCTTCCATCTCCCAGGTGTCAGTCTTTGGCCATTTGCTTTGACTGCACGGATCCCCCTGTGCTGTGCTATTAACAGCTGCCAATATACAGCCAGGCCCGAGGATCAGACGGCTCTCTAGCGGCCCAATAAAGATCCCCCGGAGTGGACTGACGAGAAATCTCACACCTTTCGCTCACATTAGCCATGCAGCATGCCCTTTTGATGCTGAAGAGGCCACTTTGAGGAGTGTGTGGAAATAGGAGCCTCGTGCCCCGATGCCACGTGATGATGGAGAAGAGCTCCACCAAGAAGCGTACGCTCGTCTTCGCAATCAACAGGAAGTCAGTGGTTATTTCCTGTATGGCTTGAAATGCTCCTCATGCAAAAAAGCCTCAATCAAGTGTGTTGTGGTCCTGTGAGCTCATCCATACTTCATTCTCACATTTGGTCCCTCCTGCCCCCCACATAAGAAAACAAACCTCGCATCTCACTCCAGCAAAGGGGCAAATGACAACTTCACGGCACTTCATAAAAAACTCCTGGAAGATGCTAATGAAGACTAATGACTTCCCTCGTGTCGCAGACTTCACACCCCAGTGTACAAGTCCTTTGAGCACCAAAGTGGTCCGAGGGGTGGTCTGCTGGCTGCCCTTCCACTCGAGACTTATTGTTTTTCTTCTGTAGACATAAACAACTCCTTCACTGATACTGGCAGTGCAGTGAGGACTATTAACACACCCCAGCATATTGCATAGCAATCTATTTCTACATGTGTTTCATTGGTGTACCCTGTACAATGATACTAAACTATGATTTGTCTAAAGATTTGTCTGCAAAGTAGAATCTCTTCCCCATGTTCCTATTCCAATTAGTCTGATCGCTTGTTTCACACAAAAAATGAGCACGTAGTTGCAACATCTGCTTATTAAGGACTGCGAGCAGACTTTGACAAATGTCATTAGGTTCATCTGTGTGCTTGTCACTTTTTATTGATCAAAAACGCAGTTTTTAAACGGTAATAGGGCACATACCTGTCAATTTTCACGTTTGAAAATAAAGGATTTTTTTCTAGAAAAAAAGGGAAAATTAGCAAGGCAAGGCAAGATTAAGTTTTGTAGAGTTTAGCATCCATCCATCCATCCATCCATTTTCTTCTGCTTATCCGAGGTCGAGTCTTGGGGGCAGCAACCTAAGAAGGAAAGCCTAAACTTCCCTCTTCCCGGCCACTTCAACCAGCTCTTCCCAACGGATGCCGGGGCGTTCCCGGGCCAGCTGAGAGACATAGTCTCTCCAACGTGTCCTGGGTCTTCCTGGAGGCCTCCTACCGGTTGGATGTGTCCTGAACGCCTTCCCAGGAAAGCGTTCGGGAGGCATCCTAACCAGATGCCCGAGCCACCTCATCTGACTTCTCTCAATGCGGAGGAGCAGCGGTTCTACTCCGAGTCTCTCCCGGATGACAGTGCTTCTCACCCTATCTCTAAGGGACAGCCCAGCCACCCTGCGGAGAAAACTCATTTCGGGCTTGTACTTGCAATCTTGTCCTTTTGGTCACTACCCAAAGCTCATGACCATAGGTGAGGGTAGGAACGTAGATCGACCCGTAAATTGAGACCTTTGTCTTTTGGCTCAGCTCTCTTTTCACCACGACCGTCTGGTGCAAAGTCCGCATCACTGCAGCAACGCACCAATCAGCCTGTCCATCTTGCGATCCATCCTTTCATCGCTCGTGAACAAGACCCTGAGGTACTTTAACTCCTCCACTTGGGGCAGGACCTCATCCCCGACCCGGAGATGGGACTCCACCCTTTCCCGGGCAAGAAACCATGGACTCAGACTTGGAGGTGCTGATTCTCATCTGAGCTGCTTCACACTCAGCTGCGAACCAATCCAGTGAGAGTTGAAGGTCATGGCTTGATGAAGCTAACAGGACCACATCATCTGCAAAAAGCAGAGATCAAATCCTGCGGCCACCTAACCAAAATCCCTCAACGCCCTGGCTGCGCCTAGAAATTCTGTCCATGAAAGTAGTGAACAGAATCGGTGACAAAGGGCAGCCCTGGTGGAGTCCAACCCTCACTGGAAACGGGTCCGACTTATTCCCGGCAATGGGAACCAAATTCTGACACCGGTCATACAGGGAACAAACCGCCGGGATTAGGTGTTCCGATACCACATATTCCCGGAGCACTCCCCACAGTATTCCCCAAGGAACACAGTCGAATGCCTTCTCCAAGTCCACAAGACACATGTAGACTGGTTGGGCAAACTCCCATGCACCTTCAAGGACCCTGCCGAGAGTATAGTGTTGGTCCACAGTTCCACGACTAGGACGAAAACCACACTGCTCCTCCTGAATCCGAGATTTGACTATCCGGCGGATCCTCCTTTCGAGAACCCCTGAATAGACCTTACCGGGAAGGCTGAGGAGTGAGATCCCACGATAGTTAGAACACACCCTCCGGTCCCCCTTCTTGAAAAGCGGGACCACCACCCCGGTCTGCCAGTCCAGGGGCACCGAGCTCGACGTCCACGCGATGCTGCAGAGTTGTGTCAATCAAGACACTCTCACAGCATCCAGGGCCTTAAGGAACTCCGGGCGGATCTCATCCACCCCCAGGGCCCTGCCACCAAGGAGCTTTTTGACCATCTCAGTGACCTCAGCCCCAGGGATAGGCGAACCAGCCTCAGAGCTCCCAGGCACTGCTTCCATGTTGGAAGGCGTGGCGGTGGGTTTGAGGAGGTCTTCAAATTATTCCCTCCACCGGTCCACAACATCTCTTTGAAGCCATCCGGAAGTCGTTTTCCATGACCTCTCCGAACTCCTTTTGCCTCAGCGACTGCCAGAGCTGCCAACCGCGTGGCCTTCCGGTGTCAGCTGCCTCCAGAGTCCCATGGGCCAAAACGACCTGATAGGACTCTTTCTTCAGCTTGACGGCATCCCTCACCACTGGTGTCCACCAACAGGTTCTGGTATTACCCCCACGACAGGCACCGACCACTTTACGGCTCAGCTCCAATCACCCGCATTGACAATGGAGGCACGAAACATCGCCCACTCGGATTCAATGTCCGCTGCCTCCCTCGGAACATGATCAAAGCTCTCCCGTAGGTGAAAGTTAAAACTCCTTCTGCCAGACGTCTGACCGGCATCCTCCCCCAGCATCGAAACCAACTCACTACCAGGTGGTGATCAGTTGACAGCTCCGCCCCTCTTCTCACCCAATTGTCCAAAACATGTGGCCGCGAGTCCGACGACACAACCACAAAGCCAATCATCAAACTGTGGCCCAGGGTGTCTTGGTACCAAGTGCACATGTGGACACCTTTATCCTTGTACATGGTGTTGGTTATCGACAATCCGTGATGAGCACACAAGTCCGATGACAAGCCACCACTCGGGTTAGGATCAGAGGGGCCGTTCCTCCCAATCACACCTCTACAGGTCTCACTGTCGCTGCTAACATAAGCGTTGAAGTCACCCAGCAGAACAAGGGAATCCCCTGAGGGAGCACTCTCTGGTACTTCCTTTAAGGACTCCAAAAAAGCTGGGTATTCTGAACTGCTGTTTGGTGCATAAGCGCAAACAACAGTCAGGACCCCTCCCCCCACCCGAAGGCGTAGGGAAACTACCCTCTCGTTTACTGGTTTAAGTCCAACGTGCAGGCTTGGAGCCAGGGGGGAACAAGAATTGCCACCCCTGCCCGTCGCCTCTCATTGCCGGCAACACCAGAGTGGAATGAAGTCCAGCCCGTCTCGAGAGTACTGGTTCCAGAGCCTTTGCTGTGCGTTGAGGTGAGTCCGACTATACCTAGCCGGAATTTCTCCACCTCACGCACCAGCTCAGGCTCCTACCCCGCCAGAGATATGACATTCCACGTACCAACAACTAGCTTCTGTAGCCGAGGATTGGACTGCCAAGGGCTCTGCCTCCGGCCGTCACCCAGCTCTCTTTGCACCCGACCCCTTTGGCCCCTCCCACGAGTGGTGAGCTCATGGGAGGGGGAGCACATGTTACCTTTTCGGGTCAAGCCCGACCAGGGCCCCATGGGTGCAGGCTCGGCCACCAGATGCTCACAATCGTGCCCTACGTCCAGGCTTGGCTCCAAAGGGGGGCCCCGGTGACCCGCGTCCGGGCGAGGGAAAACGAAGTCCATTGTTATTGTGCATCACTGGTGTCTATTGAGCCACTCTTTGTCTGGTCCCTCCCCTAGGACGTGTTTGTCATAGGTGACCCTACCAGGGGCATGACAGCCCCCGACAACTTAGCTCCTAGGATCATTGGGACACGCAAACTCCTCCACCACGATAATGTGGTGGCTCAGGGAGTAGCTGAGAGTTTAGCAGACATGTATTATTTAACTTATTTTCCCAAAAAACTTATAAGCCCTATTTTCTAATGCAAATGTTTCCAAGTAGGACCTTCTACATTATCACAAAGTGGATTGGCCAGAATTGGGCTCACATTACCCCAAGCGAGCCCAAACAGCTGGACCCACCGCTATCTACAGAA
The DNA here is from genome assembly GCA_024372805.1 of Oostethus manadensis. Taxonomy (NCBI): domain Eukaryota; kingdom Metazoa; phylum Chordata; class Actinopteri; order Syngnathiformes; family Syngnathidae; genus Oostethus; species Oostethus manadensis. Next base: position 6,980,782 of record QODF01000102.1, read on the forward strand.
GGAGTCTGTGTCATCTTGCCTTTATCATGATCAGTTTGGACTTTTACCTTTCCTTTGATTCCGTTGCAACTCTGTTTGTGTTATTTGGTTCCATTCCATTTTCTTCGTCTTATCAGAGTCTGGGTCATGAGGGCAGCAGTCTCAGCAGTGAAGTTCAGACTTCCAGGTGTCTAGCAAATCGCAACACAAAACAGCTGATTTGATTTAATTTATTACTTATTATATATATATACACACATTCATATTATATATATATATACATATACATATTATATATATATATACACATATACATATTATATATATATACACATATACATATTATATATATATATACACATATACATATTATATATATATACACATATACATATTATATATACATATATACACATATTATATATATATACATATATACACATATATATATACATATACACACATATATATACATATACATATAAACCGTGATGGAACTTAAAATCGCAATGTGGCGAGAGATGTGTGTATATTGTACTCCTGCTTTCAACCTTCCATGGTGAATTTGTTAGTCTACTTTATTTTACTACTTTGCCGTTTTGTGTGAGGTGTTAGCTTTGTATTTTGGAATCACAGGAATGACAACTTTAAAAGGAAATAAATGTGGAAATATAGACTTATCAATAATAAAAATGTATACTGTACAAATGTACTCATATTCTTTTCCCATTTTGTCGCTTTTTCTGTATTGTCATTGATTTTCCTGTTTTGTCTTTATCATTTGCTTTTTCTTATTGTGTTTACCGGAGGGCTCAAGCTGGCAACAAAAAGCAAAGGCAAAAGAAAGACCCCTTTTTCCAGGGTTACTAGATCTTATGACAGGATTCCTGCTTGCAGTGGTTGTGTAGTAGCTATGTTTAAATGCAGCTCTTGGCACGAGTGACTGGAAAAATTATCTTGGAAAGGAAGTAACGTCACTATCACGGCACAGTGCACATACTTTGCGCAGACGTCTTACACGATGGAGTCCATATCGAAGCGGTTACCAAGCTAGATGGGGCTTGTCTTTTTGGATTTGCTTTTTGTTGCCAGCTTGAGCAGTCCATTAAAAGCAACAAGAAAAAAAAAATGAAAACATAAAAAGACTAGGCAGGAAAAGCAAAGACAAAATGGAAAAAGAATTCACCACATTTGTGTATTTTTATTATTAATATTATTTTTATAGTTCCACATGTATTTCCTTTTAATTTTGGCACTTCTGTGATTTCATACTGTATGAGACGATATTTTGCTAATAAAAAAAAAACAAAAATCATCAGGCATGCTACCCAAACGCCCACTCTGTGGTACCATCATAATTATTTTAATAGTACAGCAGTGTGGCTAAGTTGTTAACTCTTTTGAAAAAGTTAGGCAGTACCATGGCCACATGGTGGCCGCACAGTCAGGAAATTTGAAAGACCTATGTTTGAATCTCCTTTGGGCATCTCAGCCCAAAGTCAGCTGGGATAGGCTCCAGCATACTCCCAACCCTAAAGAGGATAAGCGACATAGAAAATGGATGGATGCGCATTATTTAAAATGTAAATCCTGTAATGTACAGTATGTACATGTTCCAATAAAGTTTTAAAATAAAACATGAGTTGTGAATCACCTTTGACCAGATGTAGCAATGACTTTAATACTGCAGCAATGAAGCTTGTTTTTACATGGGGAAACAGGGAAAATCGACAAAAAAACAAACCCAGGACGTGGTTAGACATGCGATAAAATGCCATTTATCAAATTTAATCAGGACAGATAATTCAGTAGGATCTCACATATCAGCATGCATTGTAGTCCATTTTCAATCTCTCCCGCAGGCATCAATCACAATACAGATCAATTTAAAAACTATTCTGCTGCAGTGATATTTGGATGCTGTTCTCAATCACATATTTTTGGTTAGACATCTATGATACAATTGAGGCCAAAGAACAGCTGCTCTCAGAGATGTGGTGGAAAATGATCTTCACATCTCAACTTAATGTAAGGAAATAAAAAATGAAGTTTTAATATCATTTGGTTATTCATCTGCATTTACCCTCCCCCAAAATTTATTTTCATCTTTTAAGAAACACTGTATATCTTTCCTTTGATGGAAAATAATCTGTAAAAAAACAAAACAAAACAAAAAAAACCCACACATTCTGCTGTCTCCCATTGAGTGACATCGTGAAGGCTGTGACCAACTGACCATCAGCATGCATCTTGATTCTGGCAAATTTAAGAAAGATCCTCAAATGGAGGTCCTGAGCAGTTTGGAATTAACGCGAGCCTCACCTTTTAGCTCTCTATCTCTATCTTTCTCACACACACACACACACACGCACACACACACACACGAACAAACACACACACACACCATTACAACCAAACATATTTGGATATGTACAAAAGACGTCTTTTAACATCATTCACATCAGTGCTGGTGATGGCCGTCTTCTTTGTGAGAACCTCACAGCTACAGATGCACACGGGAGAAAAAAGAAATATAAAGTCAGGCAGGAAATACAATGAAGTACAAAAATGACCACACTTGAGTGCTGACTGACCCAAATGTTAAGTGTAAACATTTCCGATGTGCTACAGCTTTACGGGGCTGTGTGGTGACTGTCCTTACGACGCCACAGTGTCCATTGAAATGTATTACTGCAGATGCCAAACTCTGCCGTGTCCTTAGACTGAGGCACCTCAGACAGATGAAGGTGCAATAAGCAGTAAACATGTGACGGGCTGGGCCGTGATATGCATAAATGGTACGTTACATACATGCTTTGAAAGCGATGGTGCACCACATACACCATCACAAGCTAAACAACGCCGTGACATGGCAGCCAATACTGCATTCTCTCAGTATAAAAACAAAAAGAAATAGTAGCATCAATAAAGACTGAAGCTGCAGTGACTTGAACCCCCCCCCCAAAAAAAAAGACAGTGGAGCAGTGTTTCTCCAATGTGGAGAAACACTGGAGTGGAGCAGAGTAACTCCCAATTTGCGTGACACCTTCAGAGGCTCAGATGTCCATGTAATCGTCCTCTTCGTCTGACTCGCTCTCCAGAGACGACTCCTGGCTGGATGTCTCCTGCACATCCAAGGACGGCTGGCTTAGAGTGTCCTTCTTGACTGTGGCGGCAGACTGCGACGACAGAATGACGTTCTGTGTGAGAAGCACAGTAAAGGTTAGTAGGGGTAACGACTCGACTCAACACAAATGGTGCACCCGCTGCGGACAGGTTTCCACATGTAGGAAACAAACTTAAGACCATCAGAGAAGCAATTAATCTAGTTTTTTGTATTCATGAATTTAAATCCTGCTCATAACACTTTCTTGCAACAACTTGTAGTTATGTGGGGTGTTTCCTAAACATAGTTATTAGTGGCAGTCCGCCAACAATTGCCACAAATGTTTTTGGCGTTACCTGTTTGCCCTGCCTCTTAAACACATTTTTAAGACAGCTGTCTGAGAATGTAGCTTGTTTTTACAATCCCATCTATGAAAAAACAAAAAAAAGAAGTGTAATTTGTACGGCTAAAATATTTGTTTAGATTTTTTTGTATTTTTGGAATATTTGTTTTTCGTCCTCTATTTGTGTCTCCCACAGTGTCCATCAAGAACATGCGTCATAGACAGTTATGCAAATTAGCCAATGACATAAGCCACAGCACCACCCCACACAACCCACCAACACAAATAGACCCCAGTTCTGTGGGAAACATGTTTTCTTTAAATGTTATTGAAGTAAGAGGTAGTGTTCTGTACAGACATTTTTGAGACAAATTAAATACAGCAAAATAAAAATAAATAAACCGATGAATTAAATGTGACATACTGTATTACCTATAAATTTCCCATTATTTCATTCTACTGTAACATACTACATTGAATTAATGTTACATTTACCGTTTAATATTCATTGATTTAATTACCAATAAATTAATAAGCGGCATAGAAAATGAATGAATGAATTAATAATATATTTAATGAGATGTTTAATTATCTAATAATGGTATTTTGTAGGCTGATTTTGAAAGAGCAATTTAATTCATGTTACTCCCCGCTAGTGTTGGACCTTAGGATGTATCACAATATGACGATATAATGAAAATCAGCAGTCTTGTATAAAAACCACCAATGTGAATAAATATGTACACTTGACTCTCACTGGGGTCCACTGGAGTCCCAGAGCTTTAGAAATGGCTTTATAAACTTTTCTATCCATCAGTCTGGAAAATAATGAATTTCAGCTATGTTGTGTTTTTACAATCACTTTTTCACACAGGGCCATGTAGGTTTGGAATTTTTCTCCTTTAATATTAAAAAGTTACTGTTAAAAAATTGTTTGATGATCTGAAACATTTACGTGTGACACATGCAATAAAAATAAGAAATCATTTCACACCACTGTAAATGGTTTGCTGTGTGCTGTGCTGTTAATTACTAAAATGTGTGAAAGTGTATGCATTCTACTCCATGATTACAGTTCAAATGAATGGGCTCTTGTTGCTCCTTACTAGGTGACATCAGAGTAGTGACAGCTGAGGCAATTCTATTTTGTTGTGAAAAACTAACCATCCCAAACTCAGGCAGGGAGAGCCAAGTAGAGCAGTAGCGACCAGAATAGGCATAAAAAGAACTAAAGGGACATTCCAAATCCTACCTTGAGTCTTTGTTTGGTTTCTTCCGAGATGCTGCCTTTAGGAGACAGAAGTGTGGGCGTGGGTGGAGTCACGGTGATCTCAGGGGGGAACTTGGTAATGATAGCGGGTATGAAGAGCTTTGGCATGTTGGGTGGGACTCGGGAGCGGATTCGGCTAAGGTCTGGAAGCTTTGACTGATCACTGCTGGAAAACTGCTGCTGGTCTGGGGAGAAAACAGCATATTTGTAATTTTTACATGACATGCAACAAAGGTAAATAATTGTTGAGGAAATAATTCAGCAAGACAGCAGCTCAGTGAGTATTTAAGTTGGGATTTTTTTTAGGCTTTTGTCATTGCTTTCTGTGAAGCCATCATTTAAGAGCATCGCTGATTGTAAATCCGATTGAATTTCCATGAAGTAGGAATCGTTATTTATAAATAGAATATTTTCATAGCCAGCGGAAGGACTGTGTCTAAGTCCAGCAGGGTTTCTATGCCCTTTGTGTGTACGCTGTGAGTATCTTCTCTCTTCACACTTGTCAATCCATTGCACAGCCGTTTTTTACACTTGTATGACTGCTAAAGTTGTTAAAAAGCGTGATGCACAAAATCAATTCACCTTCATCAGCCCACCTGCTCTACTCCCTCGAAACATAATGTTAAAATACAGTGAGTATTGCTTTTAATTTGTTCCCTGAAGCAGTTAAGAATGTTCAACTGTTACATTGAATTGTCTGTAGAGAAAGATTTTACGATGGCAATCAATTAATTCAGTTTTATTAGTTGATATGGGAATAAATCACTGTAAATATGAACATATCAGAGGGCAATTGTGTTCTTCAAGCTGAAGTTCTCTGCTCACCTGGACAATGCTGAGTGCTGCTGCTGCTACATGTGGCCGTTTCGTCCCGGAACCATCCTGCTGCGGTTTCCTGTGCCTGGGACACAGTGGCCAGTTTCATCTGTTGACAAAGGTGTGATTCCTGCTGTCGGTACAAGAGTCCCTCAGTGGGCTCCTCATGCTCTTCTGTGGGGTCCAAAGCCAAATGTGTTATACGATTCAAATCTGATCTTCAATGATTATTTGGAATAAACTATCTTTTCTGTCACTGACTAGCAACAGTACAGTCTGCTTATTCAGCTTTGTGAAAAGTGTGAGATTGTTGGTTCTCAACAAAGAAGCAGTATTCATCATATGTGATCTGAGGAACAATTACTGCTCAAAGCAGAACAGAACATCAGGCATCCATGATGCCAAGACCGACAACATCTAATCGTTTATTGATAGAAACTATTTGAGACAAGAATGTCATGTTTCTATGACAACATTGATGTCAGTATTCTGGGAACACACTGACTATCTCTAAAGTGATTTTACACTTGACAAAACCTTTAAAGATCCAGTCTGAGAAAAACAACTCCCCAGAAACTCAGACAGAGTTAGAAAAGCTTTGATTCACTTTCAAGCTTGTTCGATAATAGTGTCTAAACGTTAGATGGGGGAAAAAGTAAAGTGGAATATTGACACATTATGACACAACAGCTAAAGGTCATCTAACTTAAGTTATGCAAATACTAATAAACCCTGGCTAAACTCAGTTCTTAGATGTGACAGTAGATGCAAAACTGTTTAAATTTCCATTACAGTGAAATTGAAGTTATTTTCAATTAGAAACAATCCATGTCAACAAATAATTTTCTCATCTGAATGTTTTTGTATTACTCTGTAGTAAACAATGTCATTAATTTATGTCAGTTTAATAATTTAATGTATTTATTTACAGTGTACAATGTATCAAAGATATTGGGCTAGTGCAGTGGTTCTCAAATAGTAAGGTGGGCCCCGTGGGAGGGTGTGGTACACTATCAGGGAGAAGCAGAAAGTACTTTCAATGTTAGTGTACTCCTGCCAATTTGTCCAAATTTATTAAACTCAAAATGCCATTGGACTCTTGAACACTCTTCACAGCTCTCCATTTTGTTACATTTATCTGGTTCCAGTTTCAAGTTCAGTTTGTACAGTACAGATAAATAAATAGATATCAGTTTTTTAAATAGGTCTTACCAGGAAGGCGTGTGTGATCCCATGATAGTTGGAGCACACTTCATCACTTTCTTAAAAAGTGGGACCACCCTCCGGTCAGGCCAATCCAGGGGCACTGCCCCTGATGTCCACGCAATGCTGCAGAGTCGTGTCAACCAAGACACGCCTACGCCTATGTCTAGATGGCACTAATAATGTTAAAACCTATATTATTTATAAGGTCATAAAAAGGTTTTCTATGATATAACTACAAAATAAATAAGGAATCCTACTTGGAAATTCACTAATCATGGCCGGGTATGGAACCAATTAACTATATTTTATTGTATAGTGCAACAACCAATTATTGTACTGTATAAAGCACCGCACCAAAGCAATTTACTGCCATCTAGTAGGGTTATTTTCACAGTAATTATTTTAATGCTTTTTAAAAAACTAAGCTTCTTCAGACTAACATCCCAGTATATTGTACTCATTGTCGCAAAAACAGACTAACATCCCAGTATATTGTACTCATTGTTGCAAAAACAAACACAAACTCATTTAATGTACACCTTTTATTGACCAATGTTTTTTTGTACTTTAATGCCTGACATTAACTAAGTCAGAATGGCAAAAGTCACAAACTGCCTGAAATTAACTGTAAGGATAGTACATCATTGTCAGGTTGTTTATGTAATTATGTAACAAATCTATATAGGTGCACCGTCGCCCTCTATCGGTCAAGTCATTTGAAACAAGGTAGACAGTGCCATTTAAAAGGCTTTGTTTTGAGTAGTGTTCTTTTGAGAAACAGGCCTAAATGAAGACGATTTGAAGTGTCTAGAAGAGGTAAGGTTACTGTACCTGTGTGCTGTAGGAAGGACATGGCCACTGTTGCTGCAGGGCAGCAAGCTGCTCTCGTGTGTGGTGTCTGATCGTGGAAGCCCGACGTTTGAGGTCTTGATAACTTGCTCAGGGGCTCAAACACCACTTTGGCTTGGCCGTCCTGGTTGGACAGTGGATGACACGTGGCGTGGCTGAGCAAGACCGGCGTTGGCAGGGAGGCAGGGAAGAAGAGGTCTCTGTGCTCCTTGGTGTACTTAGGCGTGCTTGGGGCATCGCATGCAGTCTGCAGGAGACACAGGCAGAAAGGTCATCAAGAGGTGTTCTTACTAACCTTTGCTCAGCAGACTTCTGGGATTAAACTATTCCTTTCCCAGTATTCGATCCTGTTAAGGACCTCTCTGCTGAAAAATTTATTATGAATGTATCTGCAGCGAGAAGTAGCAGAGCTGTGTTTCTGTTCTGTAGGTGCCGGCAATGCCCACAGCTCTGAATCTCCCACTGCTACTTTTGTGGATGTCCTTTGGAGGACCACTTGCAAAACACAAGAGCTGCACAAACAACCTGTGACAACAGCGGCCCTGCTCCCACAGATGCTGTCATGGCAACAGAGGAGCACAGTTTGCCGAAATGAATATCTTCTCTAATTCTCATTTAAAATATATGAAAAGTTCAAGGAAAGCTAGCCTTTTTAAAGCATAATGACTATTTGTCTAATGTTGCTCATTTAAAAAGCTAAAAAACAATTTTGAAGGATCGATCATGTGTGTGTGTTGTTTTTTTTTTTACAAATAATTTCTGCAAAGTATTAAAGCTCTCATCAAGCAATCTCTGCTGAATCTCTGCTGGCATGTAAAGTTGGAGCCTGCCAGGAGAATCATATTGCAGAAATCAGACAAATTGAATCAAGGGGGGCAGCCATACCAAAACCATGGACAACAACACAGAGCAGTGTCAGGGGCTTCAAGCATGCACAAGCTTTGATGAGTCACTCATTAATCACCACCACAAGGATACTCATCGTGTTTTAGAAAATCTATACTTGACAAAATTGTAGCACCTGTCACATGCATCACATACAAACCTCTGTGAGTCAGGTCCTTAATGAAAAAAACGTCCATCCAATAAAGATAAAATTGAAAAAAAACGGGCATGCTGTACTAATAGGTGTATTGTATTGTTCCAGGTTGCTGTTTAGCGTGCAGACTATATAGCCCAGTGGTGTTCAGCATGCTAGTTAGAGCAAGTGCATAGAATAAGCAAACTAGGTAGTGGAGTGTCAGCTCGAAGGACTGAGTGCTCTGGGTTCACATGCAAATAAATGGCCAACTGAATTACAGCTATCTTGATGTCAAATTATACATCTGCCAATACAGTATTTTTAAGGTATGATATCACTTGACATGGTTATCTATCAATTTGAGGTGTGATTTAGAATACATGACTTTTTTCGACAAACTCTCGTCAACACAATAGCAATTTAGCGACGGTAACGACCAGCAGTTACAGGCGCTTCCTGTGCAAGCTCCCCACACTATGACAGAGGGGTCTGGCGGAATCTACGGCTATAACTACGAAACCAAATATCCAGCGTCCAACGTAAGACTAACTTAACAATGGTACACTACATGACATGACTACATGGTGGTGTTCTTCATCCGGGAGGCTAAAGTCGAGTGGCAAACAGCTTTGAAGCGCATTTACCACACCTACAATGTTGGAGTGTGGCCCAGAGTTACAAACACCAGATATGCCCAATCATGTTTTGGAAGCTGATCTTATCTAACCTTTTAATTACAGACTGGCATGCGATCAGGATTGACATCCCTAATATTAAGTGTTAGTTTTCACATTAAATTGTGAGGGCTCAAAGTTTTGATACAGTTAGACAATAATTAGAACCGACACAAACAGCAGGATTCCACCTAAATTTTAGTGAGGATACAAGAACTAATACAGGAATTTATTTTAACAGGTTGAATCACTCTGCCATCAAAAAGAACAATACACCCCAGAGAATTCTAATACCCTAACAATACCCAATACATTTTCCTTGGGGTTGAGGTCAGGTGAGTTTGCTGACCAATTAAGGACAGGAATACCATGGTCCTTAAACCAGGCACTGGTCCTTGTGGCACTTGTTGGAAATCTGATGAAAAATGAAAGTAGAATGTCCATAAAGTTGATCAGCAGTAGTAAGTATGAAGTGCTCTACAACTTCCTGGTAGATGGCTGCGCTGACCTTCGACCTGAGAAAACCCAGTAGACCAACACTAGCAGAAGACATGGCATCACAGACCATCACTGACTGTGGAAGTTTTACACTGGACCTCAAGCAATGTGGATTCTGTGCCACTCCTCTCTTCCTCCAAACTTTGGGAACTTTATTTCCAAAGGGACGGCATGTTATCTGTATAGCCTCAACTTGCTTCCTTGTACATCTGTCCTTGCCACTACTCTGCTTCAGACACACACACACCCACACTTGCAAAGCTGCTCTGAATAAACTATTTGACTGAGTTTTGCCACATGGCACAGGTTTTTGTGTTTCCTGTGTGCATTCATTTACAACTGAATAAGCTGTCAGCCATTCAAAAATTGCAGAAATTGTAATAATGTTCATCAAAATCTAATAATAGGTCTGGGTCCAAAACTGGCCCGGAGTCCACCTATTGAAGGCCTCTGAATTAGTTTAAATTGTGTAGTTAACACATTTTGCAGCAGTGTAGGCATAAGAGACCCTCCTACTTGGCAGTAACCAGCAGAGGGCGCAAATATGTATTTACAGTAGTGTGTTGCCGAACTGTACAAAATGAAAGAGAAGGCAAAAAGGTGAAGAAAGAACCTTCACCTGATTATCTCTCTGATATCAAGACAGGCGTAAATCGCATGCCTGAGGGAGGAAATAAAACCCAGCTCTGCCCATTTTCCTCCTCAGCATTGCACAGGTGCATGGCACTGTGTACTTGCGTGGTTTGAAAGAATGCAGAGACGAGTACGCACAAATTTTTCATGTTTGAGCCGAGAGCGGCGAGGTGTCTCCTCATATTTGCTACAGCACAACATGAGCAGGCGGCACAATGATTCCACATGGCCAGCTGTTAGATTGCACTGCAGAACAAGTTGGCCAGCAGAAGCACATACCACTCTTTATCAAGATGTGATGAAGAGGAGTCACTGGCAATGGGTTTGGTAGACATTGGAAAATAAGGCACTAATTAGTGAAGCAATAAATGCTGTTTGTATTACATTTGATTTAAAAACAAACACTTATATATAAGTGTTTATTTTCATGTCTGGTCAAATTGTGTCACATGTCCAGGCAAGTGAAATGCAAAGCGGTGCTCTGCTGAGATCAATGACATAATGGGAACTAGTGAGTGAGGCTGAAGTACCAAAAGGGAGGTTCACCGGGTTATATTTAGCTCTGGCATCTACTTGCATAAATCTGGGGATTACCAAATTATTCATCAGTTTGGCACATTTTATCTCATGATACATGAAAGCTTCTCACATGCTGAATACAAGCAAATGTTTATTCTACGCCCTACTATTTTGACAGAAGTTTAGGGAATTGGGACACCTCACCATTATACTGACAGTAAAAATGTCAGAAAAGGTTTTTAGTCTCCTTTTTGCCGATGATTGCCAAGTCTGTCCATTATTCCAGAGTAAGTTATTTGTGGAGTCAATGATGAAAGGGCCTGACTGCAATTTCTGCAGTATTTTTAGACTCATGTTTATACTCATTGATTTTTGGCGGTCCGTCACCAACACATTTGGACCGCCATTGATAGATTTGGCACAACATAAAAAAAAAAAAAGACTTGGCGCTACCTTCTCACCACTGATCACAAATACATTATAAATGGGGCTGATACGTCGTAGGAGTGTGACAAAATATATAACTATTACAATATTTAACCCTACAATAAATTATCGATACACCGTGTATAGTTTCTTCTTATTTTCTTCTTATTATTAAAATATATCCACTTCTTTCACCTCCAGTAAAAAAAAAAATTTTAGCAACTGACTGTCCTAGAAGTCGCAAGAAGTCACTAAATAGTGTAATTGGCTAATTTGCGTATGATGTTGTAACAGATACTGTAGAAAAAAGCTACAGAAGTACTTGTTTAACTTATCGCACATCGTTCTTCCATCACACGTTCTGACGCACTGACAGGTAAGTGACCGAATCTGAAAGAGGCTTGAGTGTAATGAGTAGCAATTTAATGATTAAAAAAAAAAAATTGTTTTTAGATACTGCTCAGTAAAGCACATGCCACTCCAGTGGCATTGTGGCTTGTGTGATTCATGAATATGTGGAGCTTCACTGAGCTAAGAGTACTCTGATGGCTTGTGACTACCTTGGTGACGGGGTGGATGTCTCAGGAGCACCTGCTGCTGTGAACACAAACGCGCTTATACGTGCTTTCACTTTCCTCAAATACCAGAAATCCATCAGCAGAAAAAGTAGCTAGATTTGTCACATTTGAGAAAACACACGGGTAGCATGACAAAAAGGGACAGCCAACTCGTTCGTCACCACCCTTGTGAAGAAAACTGTTTTTTGTCAGTCCTAATGAGCTCAAACTCATCCAGGTCATTCTCTTGCCTCTTTCCGGTGATTATGTCACAACTACTATACTACACTGAACATTTGTGTCTTATTTTATGTATTGATCTACTTAAGACATGAGATATTTTGTGAATGAGTTTAAAATAGTGTTGTTTGTCAGAGACGTAAGAAAAAATAATTTTACGGTTATCATTTTACGGAGGGGCGCTACCATGCATACTTTTCATTTTTACCGTATTTTTTGGACTACATGCTGCTACTTGTGGTGTTTGAAAATTATTTTATCTTTGAAAGAGGGGCGCAGCAAAAACAGTTTGGGAACCACTGCACTAAAACAACCATTCCGGCTATTTACTGTACTTGGGTAAAATATGCTGCAAAATATAAACTTTGAAATTATTATACAGTGTGGGGAAAAAACTATTTGAACCCCAGCTGATTTTGTGAGTTTGCCCACTAAGTAAGAAATAATCAGTCTATAATTTCAATGGTAGGTTTATTTGAACACAGACAACAATGACAAAAAAATGCGTTTCAAAAAGAGATAACTTAATTTGCATTTCCATGAAGGAAATAAGTATTTGATCCCTATCCGTCAGCAAGATCTTTAGCTCCCAGGTGGATTTCATACAGGTAACAAGCTGACAGCCCTCTCAGATCGTAACCTGTATAAAAAAAGACCTCTCCACAGAAGCAATCAATCAATCCAGATGCCATACTCTACAACATGGCCAAGACCAAAGAGCTTTCCAAGGATGTCAGGGACAAGATTGTGGACCTACACAAAGCTGGAGTGGGCTACAAGACCATCGCCAAGCAGCTGGGTGAGAAGGTGACAACAGTTGGTGCAATTGTTCACAAATGGAAGAAACAAATTAACTGCCAATCTCCCTCGGTCTGGAGCTCCATGGAAGATCTCACCTCGTGGAGTTTCAATAATAATGAGAACGGTGAGGAATCATCCCAGAACCACTTGGGAAGAACTTGTCAATGATTTCAAGGCAGCTGGACCATAGTCACCACAAAAACAGTTGGTAACACACTACGCCGTGAAGGACTGAAATCATGCTGTGCCCACAAGGTCCCCCTGCTCAAGAAAGTCCATCTACAGGCCCGTTTGAAGTTTGCCACTGAACATCTGACTGATTCAGAGGAAGACTGGGTGAAAGTGTTGTGGTCCGATAAGACCAAAGTTGAGCTATTTGACATCAACTCAACTCGTCATGTTTGGAGGAGGAGGAATGCTGCCTATGACTCCAAAAACACCGTCCCCACCGTCAAATATGGAGGTGGAAACATTATGCTTTGGGGGTGTTTTTCTGCCAAGGGGACAGGACAATTCCACAGCATCAAAGGGAGGATGGATGGGGCCATGTACTGTCAAGTGTTGGTTGAGAACCTCCTTCTCTCAGTCAGAGGGCATTGAAAATGGATCGTGGTTGGGTATTCCAGCATGACAATGATCCAAAACACACGGCCAAGGCAACAAAAGATTGGCTCAAGAAGAGCATATTAAGGTCATGGAGTGGCCTAGTCAGTCTCCAGACCTTAATCCCATAGAAAATCTGTAGAGGGAGCTGAAGGTTTGAGTTGCCAATCATCAGCCACGAAACATTAATTACTTGGAAAGAATCTGCAAAGAGAAGTGTGCTAAAATCCCCCCCTAAAATGTGTGCAAACCTTGTGGCCAACTACAAGATACGGCTGACCTCTGTGATTGCCAACAAAGGTTTTGCCAACAAGTACAAGGGATCAAATACTTATTTCCTTCATGGAAATGCAAATTAATTTATAACTCTTTTTGAAATGCTTTTTTCTGGATTTTTTTTGTCATTTTTGTCGCTCAGTGTTCAAATAAACCCACCAATGAAATTATAGACTGATCATTTCTTTGTTAGTGGGCAAACTAACTGGGGTTCAAAAAGCTTTTTCCCCTCACTGTATTTGTTTTTGTTTGACCCTACCGCCCTATCGAGATACTATCATTATCACTCTCCGAATGAATGTGTGTGCCGCACACATTCATTCGAAGAGCATGGGGGGAGCAGTGAAATGAGTAAGAGATGAGCTGCCTGTACCTGTCTTTGGGTAGGGGTAGCAAGCTGTATCTGGCAAAACTTGACAGCTTGGTCCAGAGCCACATCCTCATCAACCTGAAGCAAGAGAACAATAATAGCAGCCACATTAGGACAGAGCAACACATCTATGTTCCATCGTCACTCATGTCTTTTTCCTTTTTTGCTGGTGCAAAATGTATTATTGTTTTATTACTTGTATGCATATTGATGCATTTCAATGTCTATAGCATGATTACCCACTTCGTCATCCAAATGGAGTTCTAGTTTTGTCTATTAGCCAGAATCAATTTGAGCACTGCTGCAGCAAGGCCTCCTTTTACAGTGGGTGGTGCTGCGACTGGACGCTTGGCATGAGGGCGCAGTCAATTTCGGCTACAGCAAAACATGGTGCAATTAACAGTAATCATGTTCAAGCAGCTGTTGTGTTCGCGAAGCCTGTTGGATACTGTAGATGAGATAAAAGCTGGAGTTTTGTAGACTCATTTTGGTTGTTATACAGTATGTTGACTATAGTTTAGTTTCTGAAGTCTTACAGAAGACATGCCTCTGCTTTTAAAGCACAAACTAGTTTTAAACATTACTGTGACCACATTATGTGTCATTGCAAATTAATTAAAATTTTACATCTTTTAAAATAATTAAAAACTAGGGATGGGTATCAATATGGCACCAGTTAAATAAATGGTAGTATCCAGACCAAACTATAAGTAGATATCAGAGCATCATTTTGGTGTTACTATTAATTGTTCACAAAATGAGTCAAAAATGAGGTAGGTTTACAGTTACTGCTGCTTAACTCTGTCAACTGCTGTGACGCTGTTTTGCTTTTTCACGTGTCAGTGAACATCTGAGCTAAAATCCTCAGGCTAAATCACTCAAACGTTTGATTGTACTTCACTTCAAAAGTAAAAGTTGCATAAGTAACAAACGAAATTTTAAATTAATACCAACTTGTGCATTAGGAATGAACTACCTAACACCGGTCGTCTAATGTAAAATCTCATTGCCTGTGGTCTGACTCGCTGTGGCGACCCTTGACAGGGAAAATCCAAAAGTGAAAAAAAAGTGTGAATTTTATTTCATATTCTATTTTTAAAGTGGTTCAGGCACAATTTGAGTATCAGATAATATCTAAAGGATACCCAACCATATTTAAAACAAATAAGGCATGCAGCACCAACTGTAGCCTAGTGCTTCTCAAATAGTGGGGTTGGGGTTAGGGTTTAGAGGGGAAGGGGGGATATGACCCAAAATAATTGAGAACCACTGCTGTAGCCCAAGACAGACAAGGCTTAGGTTTAGCCTTAGCATTAGTGTAGACAAGTGGCCTTTCAAATCAAATCAGAGGCATGCGGTGACAAAGCTTTACTTTGCAAGGTAAAAAGAAAATAATAAAGCACACAAGACGAGTTCCTTAAGGGATCCAAATAAGTACAAATATCGGAAATATGGACAGAGAATAAATACAAACAAAATAGTGTGATTATAGTGATTGAGGGGTTTTATGCACAACAATGTGAAAAAGAAAATAAAACCTCCAGCCGGGCTGCTTTCCGTAAGTAGATATAAAATCAAAAGTAACTGTGCTAAATAATAGTTACCAGCAACATGGTTCTAAGTGAAAGAGAAAACAAGGCAGAGAGCGATGGCAATACCTTGACTTCTGTGGATCCAACATAGAGCTGCAGCTAAATAATCTGATCTTCAGTTGTGACAGTTAATGTACCATTCACACACGATGCTTCCTCACTGGGGGATGTTTTGTTATCTATATAGCAGCAGCCCAACTTCTACACAAATTTCAATAGGGGATCAAAACGCATGCAAGAATAAAATCAGAAGCAAGTCAATAAAAATAATACTAATGGATGCTTCCATGTTATGTGGCACATTTGAAGGAGATTTACCTGTTTTATGAGCATGTACGTCTCTGACATGATCTTTTCAATACGCCCCAGGTCGTATGTCATGACTTTCTGGCCTTGTTGCCACACCCTATAGGCGTCAAGCAGTAGGGTTTTTCCAGACTCCACATCCTCTAAAAGTTTCCTTTTTCTGCTGGGTCTTCGTAGTAAACCCTGATCAGTTCCGCCGGCTGGCACAGTGACCTTAGCTGCCAAGGATTGAAGCTGATGCTGCCTAGAACTAATACTTAGCTCCTCCAGAGACAGCTCCGACGTCCGGCTGTTGTCATTAACTCTCTGCTGGGGCTCCATTAAGCCCAGAGAGGTACGTGCCTCTTTTTCTCTGCCCTGAGTATCTGTGGTTGGAGATGACCTCCTCCAATGGCCAGACCCTAATTCCATTGGCTCCACTGGCCTGGTTCCATAACCCTCACTCCCAGCAAGCTCCACTTTTTCAAGTAAATTCTCTATCTTGCCACCTTTCTCTGTAGACGGTGAGAGTGGAGTGACTTGCGGCTGGGGGGCTTCCTTGGAACCTGTGTTGGTGGAACATGTGCCTTCTGTGAGTCCCGGCTTCTTCGGCAACGCATGTTTGCTGTCCTCTGAGCTTGACCTGTTGGATGCGGCCGTCGTGGTCATTTCCCCCATGGAGGGGGTGGCCGCTTTGGAAAGCTGCACCTTCAAGAGAACAGAACCAATCATAAACAGCAAAGGTATTGTGAGTTTTGACAGTATATTGTCCTTCCTTACCCCAGTGAGACTGTTTAGATTATCCTCCAGGACTTTTACATTTAAGAAAAATGCTCTCTTGGCCAAAGCCTGGCGATCAACATCACGTAAATATTTCCTTGATGGGTGAAAGGAAGAGAGAAAGAGCAGAAAGAAATATGTCAGAGAACAAATACATTTCTATGAACTCTACAGACACATCAGTATGACGTAAAGTTACTCCTTACTTTCCCTGATCAGGAGTTCTCTGAAGCATGAAAGACACTTTCAGCAAGGTGTCGTGATCTTTAAGCTGTGACAGCACCTCTAGCAAGAGGACAATGGATCGGTTCATATGAGATGCAAAACTTCCTGGCCGATCAATCTCATCTACTGGAATACGCCAGATGCCCTGGGGGTAGTAGAGAGGAAATTTAAAAAGACAGCAAAAACAGCATCAGTTTGTGACAGTGTCACAAATAGTAATTGCTGTTTATAACAAATTGTTTCATTGCAAAATACAGTGCAACAAAATAATTTTGAAATGAGCTTGCTACACCCAACTGTTGGAAGCACAAGATGTAAGAAAACTAGGGCCCTACAAAATTATTTTTTTCCAAAATTATTTTTGTCTGTTTTAATTTTCTAGAACTCTTTTTTTTTTTTTTGCCTTAAATCTTATTTTACCAGAATAGAGTGTGTGGTTTTAGGGTTGGTAAATAAAATGCCCATTTATTTAATGCAAAAATCCTTACATTTATTGAAGCAATACATCAAGAATAAAAGTGCCTCTTGTTTTTTTAACTCAGATCCTACACATAATCAGCAAACATTGTAAAACAAATGGTAAAAAGGCAACAAAATGTTAACACTCATCCATCCTCAGTCGCATACACAGCTGCACTAGTATGTCCTGTTAAACTAAGCTAATCCTGCTATCTTCCATTCACTCTCTGTAAGCAAGAACCTTGCTGCCGTTTTTACATGTTTAGTTTGGGAGGGCGCACGGTGGCTAAGTGGTTAGCACATTGGCCACACAGTCAGGAGATCTGGAAGACCTGGGTTCAAATCTCCGTTGGGCTTCTCTGTGTGGAGTTTGCATGTTCTCCCCGTGCGTGAGTGGGTTTTCTCCGGGTACTCCGGTTTCCTCCCACATTCCAAAAACATGCATGTTAGGTTAATTGGCGAATCTAAATTGTCCATAGGCATGAATGTGAGTGTGAATGTTTGTTTGTCTATATGTGCCCTGCGATTGACTGGCGACCAGTCCAGGGTTTACCCCGCCTCTCGCCCAAAGTCTGCTGGGATAGGCTCCAGCATCCCCGCGACCCTAATGAGGATAAGCGGTATAGAAAATGGATGGATGGATGGATGGAGTTTGGGAGGGGGTGAGTTAGTGTTTGTAATGAGATCACGGCATGATTGAGCAGTCAGCCGAGGAAATACTTTACCCCACACAAACACTTTTTATCATCTAGACGACAACATTTAATTCACATTATTTTGCTTTTTGCAAAATTCTGAGTTTACCAGTAAATTCTGTTTTTATTCCACAAATCCATCCACGATTCTGTTAATGTGGAAATCATAGGGCCCTGAAAAAACAGACTTTGTGGGGTATAGTGTGTAAGGCAAAAATGAACAAGGAGAATATCTGAAAGCAAAGAGGCAACAAGGCAGAAAGTAACAAAATGACATGTGTGAGTGAAAAACATGGCATTCAAAGAAGTCCTAATGAGGGATGGAAAGGCTGCAGGGGAAATCTTGCAGACTGCCTGGACATGCAGGAGGTGGGTAGACAGGGGCGGGGGAGCGTTCTCTCTAGGCACATGATAGGAATCCTCATTAGTGCTCAGCTGTGGCCAAACAGGGCAACAAAGCCTCAGACTTGCCGCCAACATACATAAGCCTTCTTCTGCAGAAGGTGTGACAAAGTGTCCTTTGAAGGATGAGTCCACCTTTTCACAAAGCACATGTCTATTCGACAGATAAAATGGGCCAGCTTCTACACTACCTACTAAGTTACCAGCGCGAGTCCAGATGGCACCCTAGCCTACAGTCAGGAAGCACACAGTGCAGAGTGTAGCTTCTGGCAGTTGGAAATGTGAGTGGGGCAAAACAAAGAATCTTCTCCGAATAGAAAAAAAACAAACGAGATGACTATTAGCTAGTGAAGCACTTGGAAGCCTGGTTGTCCTCTAAACAGAAAACTCCAGATGGTCGGGTGACATTTTCCAAAATTTTGGAGGGAAATGAATCATAAAAGTATGGCAAAAGAAACAAATAGTCAAACAATAATATACAGTGGTGTGAAAAATTATTTGCCGACTTTTTATTTTTTTGCATGTTTGTCCCACAAAATATTTCTGATCATCAAACGCATTTTAATATTAGTCAAAGATAACACAAGTAAACACAAAATGCAGTTTCTAAACGAATGTTTTTGTTATTTAGGGAGAAAAAATACAAACCCACATAGCCCTGTGTGAAAAAGTAGTTGCCCCTGCACCTAATAACTGGTTGGGCCACCCTTAGCAGCAATAACTGCAATAAAACGTTTGCGATAACTTGCAACAAGTCTTTTACAGCGCTCTGGAGGAATTTTGGCCCACTCATCTTTGCAGAATTGTTGTAATTCAGCTTTATTTGAGGGTTTTCTAGCATGAATCGCCTTCTTAAGACCATGCCACAGCATCTCAATGGGATTCAGGTCAGGACATTGACTAGGCCACTCCAAAGTCTTCATTTTCTTTTTCTTCAGCCATTCAGAGGTGGATTTGCTGGTGTGTTTTGGGTCATTGTCCTGCTGCATCACCCAAGATCGCTTTAGCTTGAGTTGACGAACAGATGGCCGGACATTCTCCTTCAGGAATTTTTGGTAGACAGTAGAATTCATGCTTCCATCTATCACAGCAAGCCTTCCAGGTCCTGAAGCAGCAAAACAACTCCAGACCATCACACTACCACCACCATATTTTACTGTTGGTATGATGTTTTTTTTATGAAAAGCTGTGTTACATTTACACCAGATGTAACGGGACACGCACCTTCCAAAATGTTCAACTTTTGTCTCGTCAGTCCACAAGATATTTTCCCAAAATTCTTGGCAGTCATCATTTTGTGTTCAATTATGTTATCTTTGACTAATAGTTAACTATTTTTTATGAGCAGAAACATTTAAGTGCGACAAACATGAGGAAGGGGGCAAATAGTTTTTTCACACCACTGTATATTTAAAGAGAGACTTCCTACCTACAGGGATAGTGACAAAGCTACTACCAAAATACACATAGTATTTTAAACCCTTTTATCAATCAACCTCCCAGAAGGTTATGCTTAATTTATTATTCTCACACTCCTTGGTGCATCTCCTTATAATGTAAGATTAAATCTGTGAAGCCATCAAAGTTTCCTAAAGGTGCACAAACAGTGTAGCAAGTAGAAGGATGCTCATAGTAAAGATTAACACAAGGTTCCAGCAGAGGCAGGATAAGTATGAGAGGGACGTGGTTGTTACTCACTTGAACAACATCTCTAATGGAAAGGAGTTGTTCAAAGAAACATCAAAACATCATAAAATCTGTTTTTGGAATGCAAAGCTGTGGCTTTTTGCCGATTATTATGTAGCACAACACCTAAAGCAGCTTTGTAAGACATCAACTGGAATGTTTTTAAGCATCTTTTTTTGGTGATAAAATATGACTAGGATTATGATTATATATTAAAAAAAAATAAAATAAAATCATTAATAAATAAACAAACAATATAATATAGATAGATATATAGATATATATATATATATATATCGATATATATATATATCGATATATATATATATATATATAATGTAGCCAGTGTCTTATTGTGCCGGTCCCAAGCCCGGATAAATACAGAGGGTTGTGTCAAGAAGGGCATCCGAAGCAAAACTTTGCCAAACCAGAACATGCGAATCAGACAAATGACTTCCATACCGGATCGGACGTGGCTCGGGTTAACAACGCCCGTCACCGGTGCTGTTCACCGACAGGGTGCCGGTGGAAACTGGATTACTCTTTGCCGAAGAAGGAGACGAGGAAGGTGTGTCCGTAGGAGGACAGAGAAAAGGAATGCTAAGAGTCTAGAACTAATAGTTGGGACTTTGAATGTTGGAACTATGACAGGAAAAGGTAGAGAATTAGTTGACATGAGGCAGAGAAGGAAGGTAGACATATTTTGTGTCATGGAGACCAGGTGGAACGGTAGCAAGGCTAGAAGCTTAGGAGCAGGGTTCGAGCTGTTCTATCATGGTGTAGATAGGAAGAGAAATGGAGTAGGGATGATTTTGAAGGAGGAGTTTGCTAGCAACGTCCTGGAAGTAAAAAGAGTGTCAGATAAAGTAATAAGCCTGAAGCTAGAAATCGAAGGTGTGATGTTCAATGTTGTTAGTGGGTATGCTCCACAGGTAGAATGTGAGATGGAGGAGAAATTCTGGTCAGACCTGGATGAAGTGACGCAGAACATCCCTAGAAGTGAGAGAGTTGTCATTGGTGCGGACTTCAATGGGCATGTTGGTGCAGGAAACAAAGATGATGAGAAGGTGATGGGCAAGTTTGGTATCCAGGAGAGGAACGCTGAAGGACAGATGGTCCACTTTGCAAAAAGGATGGAAATGGCTGTAGTGAATACTTTCTTCCAGAAGAGACAGAAACATAGGGTGACCTACAAGAGTGGAGGTAGGAGCACACAGGTAGACTACATCTTGTGTAGAAGGTGTAACCTGAAGGAGGTCAGTGACTGCAAAGCAGTGGTAGGTGAGAGTGTAGCCAGACAGCATAGGATGGTGGTGTGTAGGTTTACTCTAGTGGTGAGAAGGATGGATGGGTAAAGGCAGAGCAGAGGACAAAATGGTGGAAGCTGAAAAAGGAGGAGTGTTGCGTGACTTTTATGAAGGAGTTGAAAAAGGCTATGGGTGGCCAGGAAGTCCTTCCAGATGACTGGACAACTACAGCTACTGTGATCAGCGAGACAGGTAGGAGAGTACTTGGTGTGTCATCTGGAAGAAAAGTAGATAAGGAGACTTGGTGGTGGAATGAGGAGGTACAGGAGTGTATACAGAGTAAGAGGTTAGCTAAGAAGAAGTGGGACACTGAGAGGACTGAAGAGAGTAGACAGGAGTACAGAGAGATGCAGCATAAGGTGAAAGTAAAGGTGGCAAAGGCCAAACAAGGGGTTTATGATGACTTGTATGCTAGGTTGAACAGCAAGGAGGGAGAGAAAGATCTATACAGGTTGGCAAGGCAGCGGGACAGAGATGGGAAGGACGTGCATCAGGTTAGGGTGATAAAGGATAGGAATGGAAGGGTATTGACAGGTGCCAGTAGTGTCAGGGGAAGATGGAAAGAGTACTTTGAAGAGTTGATGAATGAGGAAAATGAAAGAGAACAAAGAGTAGAAGAGGTGACTGTTGTGGACCAGGAAGTAGCAAAGATTAGTAAGGAAGAAGTGAGGAGGGCATTGAAGAGGATGAAGAATGGAAAGGCACTCGGTCCTGATGACATACCTGTGGAGGTTTGGAAGTGTCTAGGAGAGGTGGCAATAAGAGTTCCTGACCGGGTTGTTTACCAAGATCTTAGATAATGAGAAGATGCCTAAGGAATGGAGGAGAAGTGTGCTGGTGCCCATTTTTAAGAACACGGGAGATGTGCAGAGTTGTGGCAACTACAGAGGAATAAAGCTGATGAGCCATACAATGAAGTTATGGGAAAGAGTAGTTGAAGCTAGACTAAAGGCAAACGTGAGCATTTGTGAGCAGCAGTACGGTTTTATACCAAAAATGAGTATAACAGATGCAGTATTTGCTTTGAGGATGTTGATTGAGAAGTACAGGGAAGGTCAGAGGGAGCTGCATTGTGTTTTTGTAGATCTGGAGAAGGCTTATGACAGGGTGCCCAGAGAGGAACTTTGGTATTGTATGAGGAAGTCTGGAGTGGCGGAGAAGTATGTTAGAGCGGTGCAGGACATGTACGAGGACTGTAAGACAGTAGTGAGGTGTGCTGCAGGTGTGACAGAGGAGTTCCGAGTGAAGGTAGGACTACATCAGGGATTAGCTCTGAGCCTCTTCGTGTTTGCTATGGTGATGGACAGGCTGACGGACGAGGTTAGACAGGAATCTCCATGGACTATGATGTTTGCAGAGGACATTGTGATATGTAGTGAGAGCAGGGAACAGGTGGAGGAGAAGCTTGAGGGGTGGAGGTTTGCCCTGGAAAGGAGAGGAATGAAGGTCAGCCGCAGCAAGACGGAGTACATGTGTGTAAATGAGAGGGAGTCAAGTGGAAGAGTGAGGTTACAGGGAGTAGAGATAAAGAAGATGGAGGATTTTAAGTACTCAGAGTCAACAGTCCAGAGCAATGGAGAGTGTGGAAAAGAGGTGAAAAAGCGTGTGCAGGCAGGCTGGAATGGGTGGAGAAATGTGTCGGGTGTGATGTGTGATAGAAGAGTTTCAGCTAAAATGAAAGGAAAGGTGTACAAAACTGTGGTGAGACCAGCGATGTTGTTTGGTTTAGAGACAGTGCCGCTGAGGAAAAGACAGGAGGCAGAGCTGGAGGTAGCAGAGATGAAGATGCTGAGGTTCTCTTTGGGTGTGACCAGGATGGACAGGATCAGGAATGAGCACATCAGAGGGACAGCACATGTTAGAGGTTTTGGAGATAAAGTCAGAGAGGCCAGACTGAGATGGTTTGGACATGTCCAGAGGAGAGATAGTGAATATATTGGTAGAAGGATGCTGTGTTTTGAATTGCCAGACAGGAGGCCTAGAGGAAGACCAAAGAGGAGGTTTATGGATGTAGTGAAAGAGGACATGAAGGTAGTTGGCGCAAGAGAAGAGGATACAGAAGACAGAGTTAGATGGAGGCAATTGATTTGCTGTGGGGACCCCTACAGGGATAAGCCGAAAGGAAAAGAAACAGATATAATAGTCATATACAGTATATTATGCAAGAATCATACATGCATCTAATGTTAAAACTTGAATAGATTGTACATATTTTTGGTTGACGAAAAGGGAGAGTGGATTTGCAACATCAAATAGTGAAAATAGTGAAAGCAACAATACTGCTAGCTCAATGTAGCAGCTTGAAAAAAATAGTGACACACAAGCAGCTGTCTAGCCCTTAAGCTTTGTGAGAAGCGTGAGCCACGACAAAAGACAACAAAAATTTCTACAAAGAAACATTCCGCTTGTGATCATATCTAAATGGATGCACTTTTTAACACAGTGGTAATATTTTTGTCCTTGTAAAGAAAAAGTTGGTTGATTGATAGTGTGGCAATTGACATGGAATGCTATAAAGGGACCGACTACTTGATGGAGGAGAACTGTACCAGACAACTTTATTTTACATCAAGCTCAAATCGTAACATTGCCGGATTGTTACAGACGTTGCGTACAAGCAATATATGATGACCTGTTCTACTTTCTGTAGAACAGGTGGATGTCAACTTCACTACCAGCCAACTATTTGTAGCAAGGAGTAAAACACATGTAAGACTTTTACCATATGTCAAGGTATGTCTGTTCACCTTAAGAGCTGTACTTTTACTCAGACTTCAGTCTGCAGAAAGCATTCTATGTGTAGCTTTCTCCTGATACAAAGAAATTCATGACATCATTAGTCATGTGACTAGTAGTAACCAGCAGCCATAGTGACAGTTACACAAACATCAGCATTCTGTGAACCAGTTATATGCAACTTAAGGAAATTTCCTTGTCCAAACGTGATAGCTACTTGCCTACATAAAAAATTGGTTAGCAGGAGGTACCATTTGTCATCTTAAGTCATCAAGATTAAATCAAGAATCACTTTCAAGCTCAGCATCTACACATCAATTCACACTAACCACAACTCTTACAAAAACTCTTACAAAATGCAAAAACAACTTAAGAGTTAGTTTCTTCAAAAGTCTGAGTAGGAGAGAGAAAGCAACTCACCATCACCAAAGAAGGCTATTTCTTGTTTACAATGCTAGGATTTTTTTTTTAAAGATTCTTGCTGGCGGTTGCAATACCAGCATCCCAGACAGCACCTCCACCCTGAAAGATGCTCGATCTCAGAGAGTAGGGGGTGGGCTGCATTTGGGTGCGAGGGCAGCGAGAGCTGCAGAGGAGGAAAAGCAGGAAGCACAGCTGCACACAGCAGAAGAGGACCAGAAGATGGAAGAGATATTGATAGCTGCCTTGGCAAGAGGAGAACCAGCACTGGAGTCACGGCTTATGAGCTCAGGACTCGTTCCTCTGCTTTCGGATGCTGCCATCTCAAAACAAAAACACCCACGCACTTCATCTCCACTCTCCTCTGACCCCAGCCTGCTGGAGTCCCACCCCGCCCCCCGTGCTTTTTCTTGCACTATACACAGTGTACAGCCAACCCTTGTAGGTCCATGCCAGCCAATCATGGACAAGCAACAGAAAGTCCCGCCTATTAGTGTACACCCACACACAAACAGGGGAGTGAGAGAGTAATGAGAAAACCGAACAAGAGCAACAGAGGGAGGAGATGAGTGGAATGAACAACAGCCAGGGGGAGGGGTAGAGCATGATCGTGCTGAAGTGAGAGCAACAGGAAGACAGTATGAGAACATAAACTGGCTGAAAAAGGAATTGAGTGCTACTGCAGCAACTGCAAAGCTGGCACACCAAGAATGGCAAAAAGGAGGTTTGCATAAACAAATTCCATGTTAAACACAGAAAGCACCATAACGTGCCGTGTTGTCAAAAAGACAAGAATTAATCCCATATACAATATTTTCTCAACTAAGCGCCCTCACCTTCTTCTTTTCCTGTCTTTTTCATCCTGGCTGTGCCTCTCCAAATGGCTATCATAAACATGCGACCCCCCCCACACACACACGCACATTTATCCTGCTTCCTGTTGTGTAAGTAAAGAAGGAAAAAGTGCTGAAAAACCAAACAACCAAACAAAGCTAAGAGACCAGTAGTAGAATACCTACTGGCAGCCAGGGCTAACCCTCCAACATGCAAATTAAAACATTAGCAAAATGTTTTCACTGTCCAATACCCCTCCCCTAAGAAAAAAAAAAACGTTGTCCTAAGTGGAGCTCCACCCACATTCACCACGCTTATGCAGCTGCACGTTTGAGTCATACATCACACTGAAGGAAGTTACGAAAGAGTAACTACTCCCTGGAAGACTTCTGTAACAGTCAACAATAGGGCATCTCATTAGGACTTCTTAAGTAAGGATGTCACAATATTACATTTACATTTGTTTGAAAAACATGAGGGTAAAGCGTGGGTGTGCATGCAGGTGTAACACTATGTAAGTTAATTTGCTTTATCCGTTTTTCACACCTCAGCGAGGACATCCATGCACTATCACCACTGAGATTATTGGCCATGCACTTCGTGCCTCCCAAAACGCTAGATGGTATGCTTCTTTCGGCATAAGTTCTTGGTTGACCTGTCATGTCACATATAAACAAAGATTTGCCTATTACTTGGGCTTGCTTTTTGTAAAGATGCTTGCAAATTCTCATGTTTCTTGTTGTTTTGGGGTTGTGTTTTTAAAGTCACTTGCAAATTCCAAAGTTGCTTGTTGTTTTGAGTTTGTTTTTAGGGAGCTAGTGTTTTTTTTTATTTTATTTTTTACAGCCGTGCTAACAAACATCCTTTCTAAACAGAAATAAAATAGGTTAGTTTATACAGAGCCAAGTGGGAAAAGTATCATTGACCTCAATAGAGTCCAAACTCCAGATTCATGTCACTTGACTTCAAAACGTCATGCATTGTGCACTAAGTTGGCTTGGTAAAGTTGTGAATTACCTTGGTGCTTTTGTCACTAGAGAGATGACTTCACACACTCACACACTTTCTCACACACACACACAAAAAATTGCTAGCCGCTCCACAGTTTTGACACCCATATCAACAAGGCAAAAAGTCAGTGCAGAGAAAGGACTTTTATGCTTCCAGGAGGTGAGAACCCTGTGGGAGCCAGCTCACGACTCAGTTCTTGCTTTGACGTTGCCCCCATCACCCCTACAGTGTGTTACCAGAAACTCTTTGGGACCGAGCACTAGGTTCTACAGTGTACACAACTATGTACAAGATAATATACATTGCAGAAAAACACTGACAATGGACAGTAATGTGATTTAATGTAAGATGGCTTATTCGTTCTGTAAGAAAGGCAGGGGGGACAGTTCAACTCCCAGAGTGACTCCTTCAAATAGAAGCATCTATTTGAAGGAGTCAGAGAAGGTGGAAGAACAGATGACAAGTGCTGAAAGTACTAATAGTATCTCCACAGGGAGAAAACACAAGCCATTCTTCAATCTTCAACTGCAATTCCATTTATAGAGCTGCTTATGATCTGTTTTCAGTCCTGATATTTGAGAGGCCAATTGAATTATGTGAGCCACTGGTGTAAAAAGGGCAAACCCAATGGTACTCCAATCTTCCCTCCACTCATTGCAAAAACAGTGGCAGATCATTAGTCACAAATGTGAGGACTCACATCAGAGCTTCACAAGCATGGCCTTTCAGATTCTGCCTTAGCTGCCCACTTTGAATTATGTTACACTCTGTGGATGCTGCATACACCTGCATAATCTAATGCGATCCAATACCAGAGCTGTCTAAAAGATGCCTTTACAAACACCTCTGCAGTCTGCACCTGGATACATATTTTTAAATGATGGCCTTTAATATACTTTGTGTGATTTAGTGCAAAAGTAAAGACATTGACTAGCTATCCAACAAAAGACAAACACAAAGTCTCAATTAACAATTTCAAGGTTGGTTGAGGTAATGAAGCTCGTGTGATTGAAAATGTCGGCGAGCCAGTCTTTTACAAGATATTTACTGCAGTTTGCAGTGTTGTAGAAATGTGCATGTGCAGCATTTTGGGAGGTATGTCTGATATGTCTGTCTATTCTCAGTCATCCTATTCATTGTATTCTCAGGTCTCAATCGCACTGTTCAGATTGCCTTATAAGACATTCCGTCTCGTATCCGGGCAGGCTTTATCAGCTCATGCTCAAAGACTAGGTAGATGAAACATCTTTTATGACAATCTAAACAGACCAGTTACAATCAATTCAATGAATGGGAAAGCATGTAGTGTGATGTTCCTGATACTTTGCCTTTTCATGTAGCTAAATAAGAAAACACAAAAGTAAGAAAGATCCCAGGAATACTCAGTGTATTTATACTAATCAATTTCTGTCATTGTCAATCAAAAGTGAGCATAATTATTATCGTCTTGAGAATGTTTAAGACAGCATGGCTAATGTCAACAAAGGGCAAATGGGATATTTGCGTTTAGAAACAGAAATGGGAAATACAACACAAAGAAAAAGGCAAGCCGTGAGTTGAACTTACATTGAACAGGTTTGTCTTGTTTCTTTCACAGAAGAGTCCTTGTGCAGGCATGTGCTTCTGTTGTTGCCATGGGACACTGCTTCCTAGCAACACATCTCGGGCCCACTGTAGGTTCTGTGGTAATAAATAAAATAATAAAAATACATACATGATTACAATTCAATATAATAATGAGGAGGAATCATGTAACAGTTTTCCTTAAACATACCAGCATGTTGTATAAACATCTACTTAAACAGTAATGGGCAATTAGCTTACGATATTTATAATAGCTGATACTGCACTAAAAAAATAAAAGCTATGAATAAAAGGCATAAATGACATATTGCAAAATGTTGTAACATTTAAAAGTAACAGAGAGGTTCTCTCATTCCCCTCCATAGTTTAGGTGGGCAAAGAGCTTGCAATACAATGGCTTAACAGAGTGCTGACAGAAGGATGCCACCACAGTAAAGTGCAACACAACCTCCCTGCGCCAAATTGGCTGAGAAAGCATGGTTTAACGCCCACGTATACCTCTACCCACAGAGCCTCAGAGCGAATGCAACCTCTTTCAGCAACTAGTGTGAGGAAAAAAAGCAAAGAAGCCATTGGAGCTGATATTGTAAATGTGTCCAAGAATGCCACAGTAAATAATAGGCATTACCTGGTATAAAGGTCACATCTAATGTTATTGTTAAACTTCAGTTTAATGACTGACATTGTTGTTTCTATACACAAGGGCAGTCTGTCATAGTTGATAGTTGACATAACAAAGGTTAACTGACCTGGTGGGTCTTGCTGTTGGTGTAAAAGAAAGCCAGACGGTAGAGACTCTTATAGTGTTGAGGGAACCGCCCAAGACAGAGAAAAAGAGCGCGGACACACATTTCCACCAGCATTCGTCTCTGGTCGGCACGTTCTCCAGGCAAAGTCTTTGGAACCTCAATCACCTCGGTGGGAGGCTCTGGCTTCTTTTTGCTTTCGTTGGCTAGGGTTTGAGAACCAGCCTGTTGAGTGGAGGCTACTTTTGGCGGGGTGGCTGGGACAGGCACGGGTAGAAGGCAGGAGTCCATCAAGACTTTGGGTGTTGAAGTATCAGACAGTGTCACCACCACCATTTCCACAATTTCTTCAACCACATTCTCCTCTGTCTGAGCACCAGTATGTTCTTCATTTGATTCTAAAAGCAGGAATCAAAAACATAATAATAAGTGCCCACAACACTCTTCTTCAAAATGAGTACTGACGTCAAATGAAAGAAGACCCATTTTAATGTGCATGAACAAAATGAGTATATAGTAGATCCCCACTAATTGCATGTGTTACCTTCCGGAACCACGCACAAATGGAAAAAAAAAACTGCGACTGAAGGAGTTGCCCATATACATGTCTATGTTTTGTTTTTATTTTTTACACTAGGCTTGCTCCTCCCCATCCAAACCAACTTGTTAGCTTGATAGACGATTAACATTTGTGATAAAAGTGTCTGCTGTAATTAGATTTGGCTCCAGAACCCTTCCCTTGTCTTCTCAATTGCCATTGTTCACTTGCAGAACAATCCAGGTTTTAGACCTAAACAACAATTAAGATTGTTATTGTTTTAGGTATTTTGCTATTGCCCCAGTTTTCTAAAACAACTGAAAAGCAACAGGCTAGATAAATTCATAAATTACAATGAATTATTAACAGATAGCCAATATGGACGCAGAGCTAAACTTTCAACTTCCACTGCACTAACTGAAATATTTGAGTAAATTACCAATGCTATACTATAGTAATATGCGCAGCTGGAGTATTTATGGATTTAACAAAAGAAATTGATACAATTAATTACAATATCTGAACTAACAAACCAGATAGGTATGGAACCGGAGGGTTAGTCTTCAACTGGGTTATAAAAAGCTACATAGCAAACAGGAAGCAATATGTGAAGCTGGGGAAATACACATTTGCAAGCTAAAATATATCACGTGGCACACCCCAAGGTTTGATACTGGGGCCAAAACTGTTCAACCTATATATAAATGATATCTGTCACAAAAACCGAAAGCTAGTATTTGCAGACAACGCTACCGCATTCTGTTCTGAAGAAAGCACAAGTTGTTTTGTTTTGGGGTTTTTTTTTAATCACAGATACTATACTAAAAAGATGGTCTGATAAAAAAAAGAGATTATCCCTAAACCCAACTAAAACTAAAATAATGCTCTTTAGTATTAGCTGATAGGACACCTCTGCGCAAATACAAATAGATGATGTGGACAGTGCCAGAGTGAATGAAAATAAATTTCTAGACATTAAGATGACAAAATAAAGTGGCAAGAAATACTTCTATACTCAACAGAGCGAAACTCATTATGGATCAAAACTCACTCAATACTCTATTGTTCTCTAGTTTTACCATATCTAACCTATTGTGCGGAGATATGAAGAAATAACTAATAACATGACTTCACTTACTAACTGTACAAAAAACAAAAAATAAAAAGGAAAAAAAAAGATCAATTAGGATAATCCATAATGCCGCTTATAGAGAACATACAAACATGCCTAAAATCACAACTTTGTCAACTTGGTAAACCTTCAATTAGCTAAAATTATGCACAAAGCAAAAAATAACCAGCTACCCAAAATCGTAATGCAGTGTAAATGTAATTCTTCTCATAAAGAGGAGGAAATGACTTTAGGAAAAAATTAGACAAGCCATCTAAACACCTGCACAATGCTAAAAACCTTCAGCATATCAGTATGTGGAGTCAAACTATGGAACTGACAGAGAGAAGAACGGAAGAAGAATCCTGAACCACAGAGAAATACTACGCTATGTGATATGAGAACTGCATTTTACAGCAATTTGCAATTTTACAGCATTACAGATTTTCAAACCTCAACAGTGCAACACATTGTTATATTGCTTTGTCATTTTCTCAAGTTGTTAGAAGAGGCAAACGGAATGAAACGGCTGAATGGAAAATGAACAAATGCATCAGCAAGTAAAGTGAAATGTATTAGCAAATGGATGTGAAACAGAGGGGGTAGGATTGGATAAGCTCTGCTTCCTCCTACTCCTCTTGGACCTGTAGAACTGTGATATGTGATGTATACTCATGTGAAAGAATGTGAGAAAAAATGTTCAAATAAATCACCCTCATCCAAATATTTAGCTACTCGCCTCCAGTGAATGATAACGTGACAGATGAACAGATGGAATCAAAGTCACGGTGTAGTCCTTCAGCCTGGTCATCAGAGGTTAGCAGGATAGAAAATGCTTCACTCTTTCTTCTTTACATAATACACTGCTTACCTGCTTTTTCCTCCAGTAATTCTCCAGTAATTCCAGTAACAATTGATGATAATATATTAACTTGTATTCACCACAATTTTTAAATCCAGTTGACTAAGTTAATGCCCCATAAAAAGGCCCCATCATTTTGCATTGATCTTACGTCATTACATGCTGTACTGTATAAATATGAACATTATTTTATTTGTTTCATTATCATGTATTTATACATTACCAAATGGGGTGAATATTTTGTGTTCTGCAAAAATGTTGTACTCGCAAAAGTACAAAAGCACAATAAATTGTTTGACCAGAAATCTGCAAATCAGAGGGGCTCCACTGTGTACAGTGGATTCAGAGCAACTCTTTGTAACTGCATTAAGAATTGGATTAACAATCTTCTGGAGTGTATTCAAGTCAGAATGGGGACACTGTCATCACCAATGTCAGTATGTCGGCCCTGGTGTACCTATGTCCTCAAGGGCAGGTTGGCCTTCCTTCACAGGCGTTGTGCTCTCTGATGATGAAGAAGTGACTTTCCCAGACGCAGGTATGTGGCTGCTGTCTTGTGAGCTGGTAGGATCTGTGAAGGCATCCTGGGTAGAGTTGGAGTCAGAGAGCAAGACCACCTCGCTGTCCTGACTACGCTCTGTGAAAATGAAAAACAACACTAGTCATTTTCCTCACTAAATTATTGTTGTTTATGGAAAATCATGAAAAGGAAATGTTTACTTTTGTCCCTAAAATGTGGGTATGCATGGTTCTTTACTTTGTTGATTATACTGTCTATATTGTTTGAAGATTTTGTGACCTTAACTCCACAATGAACAACAAATCCTTCTTAGAATATCAGTAATCACAATACAAATAGGTTATTATAGGAGGAGGGTTGGGTAAAGGTGGGCTCAGGTGTGGTTTGGAAAGAAGTCCAAATCTATGTCAGAGTTCCTAACTGCTATGCTTTTTTCAGAAATCTGGAGAATCATTGGCAGAGAACTGTAGATTATCAAATCAGGTGTTAAGGGTAACACACACACACACACAGGAGTTTTCAAAGTATTCACAGTCATGAGTAAACACACTGTAAGACTTGTGTGAAGTTAAACTTGTGTAAATGGGTGCCTCTATTAAGAATGCACTTCATTACAGAGCTGTTTTATGACTGAAGACATAGCCTCTGAGAGAGTTTGGTGGGTTTGGAGAGCAGTACCATTCAGGGAAGCCAGCCACATTGAAGACCTGGGCAAGCAGTAATCATGGTCAAACTCTGGTGAGGCTGTTGAAGATATGGGGAGCTGGTTTTACAACAATATCAAACAGAACTGTACCTCTAAATGCATTTTATACATTGCATTTAAAAAATCAAATGACAAATGAGGGCAGTTTAATAAGAGCCACTCCCCCTGTAGAACCCAATTCAGACAATTTATCTTTGACAGTAGCTGTAGCGTTACCTTTTTTTAATACATCTAAGCGTAAGACAAGATGGCCTAGATCTTCAAAACGATCAACACAAGGTGCTTTTTACGGTCAATTGGACAGGAGAATATCCTAATGTTGTCCTGGATAAAATTGACAGAAAACACCACAAGATTCCTGATAACTGTGTCTGAATCAGGCCCTACAGTCTTATCACCTTAATGTCCTTTAAGCAGAGAGACTATGGCTATCATATGCGCATCGTCCCACATTTTTATTACTCGAGTTTCAGTTCTTTGCCAATAACAGACCACCCACATTGTTTCTGACTTTGCTCCTTTGTACTAAATGGATATAATTTCCAATTATGTCTCATTAGTGTGAAAAACATGATTCACACAGGACAAGACATCTGCAGGGAGTAGAGATTTTTTTTGTCAAATTAAGCCCACACCAAAACCTTAAAAAAAAAAAGACACCGAATGAAGCACCAGACCAGATGTTGGAGTCAACTGTGTTAAGGGACTCAGTTAGTCCAGTAGTGGAGACAATCACCCCCTTTAGAGTTTCATGCATGTAAATGGCAAAGCAAGTGGTAATAGCAAGCAGGCAAAAGAGGTTGCAGGCAGGCAGGTAGGAATGTGAGTAGGGAGGCAGGACAAAATCTGGAAAAAGGGGGACAAAGCTGGCAACATGGGCAATAAGGTTGCATTTTTCACATTCAAGCTTCAGATGAAACACGTGATGCTTGGAAGTACAGTATGTACATACAGTCATTGTTTTCCTCAATGTATTCCTGGTGGACATTATCTTAGTCTAATCATTTCAACACAATTTCCTTAAATCCTTCCCAGATGTGGCAACTATTCCATGTATTGCAACTATTCCATGTTGCATATGATAAAATGTGTATGTGTATTGCGATTCCAGGATGACATAATGCCAGTTTTGAAATATATAAACAACTCTGCACGTACAAGACGTTACCTATACTCAATCTATCTATTTTCTATACCTCAAGAGAGTTGTGGGTGAGCTGGAACCTATTCCAACAGACTGGGCAAAGTTCACCCTGGACTGATCGCATGCCAAGCGAATAACCATTCACACTCACATTCAAATCTATGGGTGATTTAGAATCTCTAACCTAACACGCATGTTTTGGGGATGCGAGAGGAATGTGGATGTGAGAATGTGCCCAGAAAAGACCTCACACGAGCATCGGGAAACAAACATATAATGGTAAAAAAAAGTGTTTGTCTTCTTCCTGATTTTTTTGTTTTTGCATATTTGTCATCCCTACATGTATTAGATCATCAAACGAATTTCAGATATTGGTAACTTTTAAATGAATTACTTAGAATTCTACGTTGCACTGAGTCGCCAAAGAAAGTTCCTAGTTCGTGAATTGTTCACTTACAATGGCAATAAAGTTTTTCTGATTTTTCTGATCTGATGAATTATTGTTAACAAAATCCAAAATCTAGATGGCACTGTGTAAAAAAAGTTAACAGAATTGAGATAGGGGATACATCCACATAATCCACAAATGGCAAAAACATAGAACTGTGGTAAACATTCCCAGGAGTAGCCTGTCATCCAAAATTACCCTAAGAGCACAGTGACAACTGATCCAACTGGTCACAAAATACCCCACAACAACATCCAAAGAACTGCAGGCCTCACTTGACTCAGTTAAGTTAGTCCTTATGACTACACCATTAAGACAAGCGGTGGGCAAAAACGAGTTTGAAAACGAAAAGTATTGCTGAATAATTTCTCTATTTTCTTCAATTTTGCCAGGAAACATCTTGATCATCCCCAATTCCATTCCATTCCATGTTCTTCCGCTTATACGGGTCTGGGTCGCGGGGGCAGCAGTCTCAGTAGGGAAGTCCAGACTTCCCGGTCACTGGCGACCTCTTCCAGCTCCATCGAGAGGACACCAAAACGTTCCCAGGCCAGCTGTGAGACATAGTACCTCCGGCGTGTCCTAGGTCTTCCCCGGGGCCTTCTCCCGGCTGGGCATGCCCGAAACACCTCACCAGGGAGGCGCCCGGGAGGCATCCGGATGAGATGCCCGAGCCACCTCAACTGGCTCCTCTCGATGTGAAGGAGCAGCGGCTCTACTCTGAGCTCGCCCCTGGATGGCTGAGCTCCTCACCCTATCTCTTAGGGTGAGTCCAGCCACCCTACAAAGGAAACTCATTTCCGCCGCTTGTATCCGCAATCTTGACCATAGGTGAGGGTGGGAACGTAAATTGATCGGTAAACAAAGAGCTTTGCCTTCCTGCAAAGCTCTCTCTTCACCACGACGGTCCGGTACAGCGTACAACCTTCCCTCACTCGTGAACAAGACCCCGAGATACTTGAACTCCTCCACCTGAGGCAAGACCTCACTCCCAACACAGAGGGTACAGTCCACCCGTTTCCGACTGAGAACCATGGCCTCGGATTTGGAGCTGCTGAGTCTCATCCCAGAAGCTTCACACTCAGCTGCAAACCGCTCCAGTAAACGCTGAAGGTCACAGCCTGATGAGGCCATAAGGTCCACATCGTCTGCAAATAGCAGAGACGAGATCATAAGGTCACCAAGCTGGACTCCCTCAACGCCTTGACTGCGCCTAGAAATTCTGTCCATGAAGATTATGAACAGAATCGGTGACAAAGGGCAGCCTTGGCGGAGGCCAACGTTCACCGGAAACAAGCTCGACTTACTGCTGGCAATGCGAACCAGGCTCCTGCTTTGATTGTACAAGGACCGAATGGCAGGTAGTAGCGGGCCACCAATCCCGTACTTCCGGAGCACCCCCCACAGGACACCACGAGGGACACGGTCGAATGCCTTTTTTTAAGTCTACAAAGCACATGCAGACCAGTTGGGCAAGCTCCCACATACCCTCGAGTACCCTTGCAAGGGTGTAGAGCTGGTCCAGTGTTGCGCGACCGGGACGAAAACCACGTTGCAACTCCTGTAACCGAGGTTCGACTAACGGTCGTGCCCTTCTCTCCAGCACCCTGGAGTAGACTTTCCCAGGAAGGCTGAGGAGTGTGATCCCCCTATAGTTGGAACACACCCTCCGGTCACCCTTTTTAAAAATGGGGACCACCACCCTGGTCTGCCAGTCCAGAGGTACTGTTCCCGACTTCCATGCAATGTTGTAAAGGCGTGTCACCAAGACAGCCCCCCAACATCCAGAGCCTTCCTTCATCCCCAATACCTTTGGGAAAATACTCTGTGGTCTGATGAGACAAAAGTTGAACTTTTTGAACGATGAGTATTCATCAATGGGTGGTTAAAAAGTAACATTGCATTTCAGAAAAAGAACATTATACCAACAGTAAAATATGGTGGTGGTAGTGTGATAATCTTGGGCTGTTTTGCTGTTTCAGGTCCTGCAAGACATGCTGTGGTACCATGAATTCTGTCTACCAAAATTCCGTACATCTATTTGTGACCTCAAGCTAAAAGTTTGTATTCCGCAGCAGGACAATGCCAAAACACACCAGCATGTCCACTTCTGAATTCCATCCATCCATTTTCTTCCACTTATCTGAGGTCGGGTCACGGGGGCAGCAACCTAAGCAGGGAGATCCCTCTCCCCGGCCACTTCTTCCAGCTCTTCCAAACGGATTATCCCACTTCTGAATTGCTTAAGAAAAAAAAAATGAAGACTTTGGAGTGGCCTAGTCAAAGTACTGACCTGAATCATATTGAGATGCTCTGGCATGACCCTAAAAAGGCGCTTCATGCTGGAAACAATTACAACAATTCTGCAAAGATGAGTGGGTCAAAGTTCCTCCACGGCACTATAAGAGACTCACAGCAAGTTAACACTTGATTGAAGTTGTTGCAGCTAAGCGTTGCGCAACCAGTTAGGTGTAGGGAGCAATCACTTTTTCCACACAGGGTCATCTAGGTGGTTTGGGTTTTTCTCTCTATCATTTAAAAATTGCATTTCATGTTCACTGGTGTTGTCATTGTTGACTAATATTTACGTTTTGTTTGATGCTCTGAAACATTTAGGTGTGAAAAACAAGCAAATAAATACAAAATAGGGCATTTTCCCCTTTTTCTTTTACCTCATATTTGGTTCCAAATGCTGACACTATGTGGGAATTATAAAAGGTAAGATGTGATGTACTTATTGAGTGCTAATGTGTTCATTGGAGTGGTGCACCTTTCTGAAAAACAAACAGGAGGCTAGTACTGATAGATGGTAGGTCGGTATTAATTTTGTGCTTTTAATTTGATGTTGTTCCTGTCTTTTCACAAGACACAAATACGATAAATTAGATCGCTATAAGTATGTTTTGCTGATGTGTTGAAAATCTTTCCTGGTGACTTGCTAGTGCTCTTCCATTTAAATCCATTCTCATCTTGAGCAATGGTCACATTGAAATAAGCCCCCAAATACAGACCTCGGCTATGCCTGCCAGTAAATAGCTGTTCATAAAACCAATTTTAGCTCCTGTACAACGCAGGACAAAAAAATAAAGGCAATGCTCCAGTAACTTCTTGCTGGTAGTTGAATTACTGTGTGACAACTCAAAATTGTGGCAAGTGAAGTATTGTGTGACAACAGCGATAGTAAAAAAGCTATTTGCCAAGGCTTTGAAGCTAAATTTATCAATCAAATTAGCCTTTACTTTGTCCATTTCTGCTAAAAATCTTTTTAAGCTTTTGGCTCCACATCCACCATTGCATTTCCTCAAACTATGGTGTGGGCCGAGAAGCAAACAGGATGTGCGCACCTTAATTGCGTGTCAAACCCCCACCCTGTGGAACTTTCACGTTAACTTTGACAACCCTAGTGTATATATGCATATACACACACACATATGCATATATACTGTATATACATACATGTACACTGGGATGTCCAGTAATATCTGCCCACCGATATTATCAACCCAATATTGGCATAAAAATGTCATATCGGTCGATATCAGCATTGGGTTGTTTCCATATAATGGAAACAGATCAAATATACAATAATAAAACGATAATATACAAAAATCTATGGGCCTATGCGCTCCCAAATTTTCTGGCGCGCAAATGATCACCTCAACAAACCGCAACTGAAGCGAGTCTTGTAATAAGCTTGCACGCTTCTTCTATCCATCCATTTCGTATGCCGCTTATCCTCACTAGTGTTGCAGGTGCTTACTCGCTCCCGACTAATGTATGTGGGGTCTCCATCAGATATTAAACTTGCAATTTGCAAAAGCCATCATTAGAAATTCATGGACTGGCTAGACCGCAGATGCCAAATTCACCAAAATTGTGGAGTTCTTTGAGCCATGCCCAGTCGCAAGTATTTCCGAGATGTTTGATTATTCGAGTTGTACAATGTTGTTTACAGCCACGTCGAGAATATAATTGCTGATGCAGTGTCCATTAGCTTAGTCGTTCAAGTCCAATGAACAGCAAGAAATGGTTTGCGTCACAGACATCGGAGTGTGTATGTATGTGTGTGACAGACTCATCATTCATTAAGTCCTCAAGTGTTATTTTTCTTAGTTTTACAAACAAACCTACATGAGGATTATTGGAGCCTGAAGAAAAAATGCACTATGTAGACTAAGTACAGGGACATATAGTATGGCACCATTCAAAACAACATGTGTCAGGTCAGAAATTTTGGATGTTTGACAAGTGGGCCTGGCTAGAGATCTCTTCTTCTTCATCCCATGTTTCATGGGGATGGGCCAAACCACTGAAGTTCTTCCACCCCAATCCTAAAATGCTAATGTGGACCTTGTGAATTGGAAGGACGGACATGCCCAAATGTCTTGTTAAGATGGCAAAATAAGAATCCGTGAGAATTAAGGGAACAATCCTAGATTTAATGCATGACTGATAAGCGGTGTGTCTCGAGACAAGGCCATATAAAATTTCCTTCGGGATCAATTAAGTTTTTTCAGTTGGCTGAATGAAGATCCATCCTTAACAACTCATTTTATTATAATTGGTAATTGGTGTTCATGTAAAGTAATACTTTTCTCCAACTGCCTGAATGTCTTTCTAAAAAGATACATTTCAAATTGTTATTTCGATAATCATACCGGTCATTTATCATTCATTAATTAATCTCCTTTATATTGGATGTGACTACTTATTTTAGATTCATTTTTGACTTAGATTTCTATATTACCCGTTTAAACATTACTATTATGTGTTAATAACATTGTTTTATTTAAATTTGACTAAAATTGTGGTACTAATCAATGGGCATAATATAAGGAGAAGCAAGCTGCTAAGGTGGTAAGAAATGTAAAAAAGGACAAGGTTATGACGAGCCAAACACATACATGCGCACATTCAGGCCTTTGCAAGTCTACTGATAAGGTATTGAAAAGTACTCTAGTAGCCATATTGCCCATTTCACCACAGCCCAACCACCCAGTGAAAAAGGATCATTCTGACCAAAGCACACGACTAGTGATTATCAATCTGAACACTCCTAAGTGGACTTCCTTTTCCCAGTGGAAAAAGGCCAAAGGGCCCAAGCCCAGAGACATTGTCTAGGACTGGGACTGTACCATCAGCCTGCTGTTCCTCATGCCGCTGCTGCTGCCACTGCTGCCGTCGAAGAGTTTTGCGCTTGGCGTAATCGTGGTCAAAAGGTGTGGCCACATAGAGAGGGGATGTCACACCTGGGGTGGCAACTGATGGACGTGAGGAGCAGAGGACATTCCCTATGCCTATTAAAGAGCTATTAAAGTCTTCATCCAACACACTGGTAGACTTCTCCCTGAAGTTAAAAACAAATAAATGAAATTATTATAATATAATAATTAAAAAAAATATGCTTTTAGTCATTCGAGTAGGGTCCTAATGTTTACTTACTTTTCATTAGACCTGGGTATGCTGGGCATATTCTTTTCTTCCCCTCGGGCAAATGGCCCTAAAGCTGCCTCAACTAAAAAACTGAACAAGGCCTCGTGGTCCAGATCGGGCACATTAGATTCCAGTAGCTTTAGGATGGTGGTGCTGAGACGAAAGTGCAGCTAGAAGAAGTACATTTAAAAATTCCTTTCATTTTAAGTCCTTTCATACGCCAACACCAATACTCTAAAAGTTTGTCATCATTCAAACCTGCAGCCACTTACTGTAGGCTAAAATAGCAGCTTTGTACGAGTGATTTACCTCCAAGGCTTCCATAGCCAGGTCTGGTGGATTGTGATAATGGATTTTACGGGGATATCTGGCAGCCTCTTCATGCAGAAAGTGTGCTGCCTTCAAATTTAAAAAGATGACACTCAAAAAACCAGTAAAGTATCACATAACAATATAAATAAACAGATGAAATGACAGGGCAAGTTTTACACAGAAAAGGGGTAATTGTCGAGTGCAGTCATTAAAGAATTCTTTATGCTTGGTTGGCCAAAAACTCCTC
Organism: Oostethus manadensis; assembly: GCA_024372805.1. Lineage (NCBI taxonomy): Eukaryota > Metazoa > Chordata > Actinopteri > Syngnathiformes > Syngnathidae > Oostethus > Oostethus manadensis. The sequence continues at coordinate 7,021,052 of QODF01000102.1, forward strand.
CCCTCCCCTACATTTGCACCCAACCTCCATGACATTGTGTTTGAAATCTCAAAAGTTCACCTGCCTCCAGCAATTTAATCATAACAGAGCTATGACTAATGTCATATGTTGTTTTCTGTTGGGAAAACACAAATGAGAAGGGTGTCTTATGAGAGGAGAACTGCACTAAGCTTTGTTTCTGTAGGTGGATTATGAAACCACCTTCACTTATTGCAGTCTTCTTAGTGTCAAATAAGAAAACCTAAGAATTCATTTCAACCTTACTTGGACTCTTTTTATTAAATTAACAAAAACAAAAGTTATTGAGCTTTACTTTTTGTGGGGAAGCATGTCAGCCTCACTGACAGGGGATTAATGGTTAAAATCTCTGTTTGGTAAATATCTGTTTGCATGTTCTCCCTGTGCATGTGTGGGTTTTCTTCAGATACTACGACATCCACCCACATCTCAAAAACATGCATGTTAGACTAATTGGAGACTAAAGTGTCCATGAGTGCGAATGGGAGTGTGAATGGCTGTCTATTATTGTAAATACCTAACTTCACTGATAAAAAATACACTGTTGTTCAGAGGTGTTTTAAGGTTAAATACAACCAAACACAACAAGTGTAGTCTCTAGAGCTGTTTACCTTTTGGTAAAGCTGGAGATATTCCACAGGCGGCTGTTTGCGTTTCTCTGCTATTTTCCCCAGCATATAGTGAATGAGCCATTCTTCTTCATCACTGTCTCCCTCACACCGTGAAGCACCCTGAAAGCATTGAGACGCTGTCGCTAACATGGAATCTCTTCTTTCCTCCATCTGAAAACAAAATACACAAGAGCTTTAATACGTCATTTCGATGATGACAATGCAGCTACTACCAATTGACTTGACACTTCTGACATTCGGTGTGAAATTGAACAATGACTCAAGAGCTTGTTCACATATGCCTCACCTGTTTTACTACTTCTTGGGGGAGCTCGTCACGCCACTGCTTTAGCTGTCGGGAAGCAAAGGAGTGCAAGGCATATGATATAGTTCCATATTCAATCCACAAAGACAGGTTGGAACTGTCTATTTCCAGGGCCCGCTTAAAGCAGTTGAGAACTGCCTGTGAGTGTTTCCATATGGGTACGTCACTTTTTAGCTCATTGGAATTGAGTTTCTCCTGAATACGACTGGCCCTTGCTAAGGCCATTCCTGCCCAGGAGTCAAACCTGCCAAGAGAGACATATTAAACATCAAGGCTAGCAAAGTGGGGGAAAAAGCAGCAACTACACATGTAAAAAGATTAATTTAATAACTTACTTAAAACCAAAACTTCACTGCCAAAAAATAAATGACATACCTGTTTGGACAAACACAGATATCATGCAGATAAAACTTCATGGCTTTGGACTGCTCCTTGTTCTTAAAGTGGTAATCAGCCAGCAGATAGTAGATCTCATTAATTATTGGAGGTGCAGGCGGGCTTCCATCGGGAAGGCTAGGCACCTTAGAAAACAACGCATTGAAACTACATGAGTGGAAAAACAAGGGTTTTGTATAGCTAACACAGGTGAGCAATACTTTTATGTTTTCAATACATTAGTTTGTAGAGTTCCACTCAGTTAGATACTGTTGATTTGGCTAAAAACATGACAAAGTCGATGTAAGTTTCAAAAACTTGAATGCTAAATACTATTTAAAAGAACTGAGGCAAAAAAAAATTTAACGCTAAAGCGATCATTGAAAAATGAAACCCATTCATACAACACAATTATGGACAAATAAAATACAGCTTGTCAGACTTCACCATTTCTGCTCTACTCATTCCCAGACTGACCTCATGTGTCATATCCTCAATGTAAGCTGCTACCTCCTCCATAGTGATGGTGGGAGTTTCACTTGGGGGGGCGATTCCAGCAAACCTCCTCAACAGATTAGCTAAATCTGCAGATACTGTGCTTGTTTTATAGCTGTCAAACTCAGGCAGAGACTTTGGTTTAAAATACTGGAACATGAAAAGGGCATCACTCCACAGCAGCTCCACCTGCAACACATCGATTAGTTCCAAAGACTAGTCACCAGATTATACTTTTCAATGTCATTCTATTGCAATTTCAACTCATTAGGGTCGGGGGGTATGCTGGAGCCTATTCTAGCTGACTTTGGGCGAGAGGCGGGGTAAACCCTGGACTGTTCGCCAGTCAATCGTAGGGCGGACAAGCAACCACTGACACTCACATTCATTCCTATGGACTATTTAGAGTAACCAATTAACTTAACATGCATGTTTTTGGAATGTGGGAGGAAACCGGAGTACCTGCAGGAATCCCACGCATGCATTGGGAGAACATGCAAACTCCACACACAGAGGTGCCCAATGGAGATTCAAACCCACTTCTCCTGACTACTGAATTGCATTGCATACTACTTCAAAGGGTGTCCTTCAAATGCATTTGCAACCAATGTCACCCCCTAGTGGTTGTACGGTTAAATTACAAAAATACAAGAAAACTTTAGTTTTGATAAGGGTTTTTTAATCTGCTTGCCAAGCATTTTTGCTAATTAGGCAGCAACCTACTGTTTACACTGGCTGTTTATCGAATTATTTAATTATCCATTTTGAGTAGAGAAAACTAATGTTCTGGTTGATAGTTTAAAAAAACATTTATAAGATGAAACATATGTCAATATATGGATTCAGTGGTATGAATAGTACCTGAGGTGTGGCATTTACTTATAATTGAATCTCTATGTATTTTTCTGTTGTCATAAAATGTATTTGCATGTCTGATGGATTTCTTAAGGACTCGAATATCTTACTTGTGGAGATGAGTGGTCTTCAAGAAAACGGGCCTTGCTCTTCTTACTAGGGTAGGCATATAGACAAAAAAAGCACTGCTCTAAGGCCATCTCCAATTCCTCTTTATAGGGATGAGAATCATTGTTGGTAGTGGCTGCAAACTCTTTTTCCAAAACGTGAACCTTTATGGAATAGAATATCCAGTTATTGTCAAACCTGTTCAGGCTATAAATAAATCACACTGACAATTATGTTATGTGAAGTCTTTGAGATTTCCTTTTTTTTTTTTTTAAAGAGCAGTACTGTTCACCCACAGACTTACAAAAAACTTGAGTAGTGCTCCATCTGAACTGCAGCACAAGGAGCGACGGCCAAGATATTCATGAGCAGTGTTTAGAAGCATCAGAGAGGACGGCAGCATCGGTGAGTCTGAGTCATCTGAAAATGAATGTTAACACAGTCACCAAGTTCAACGGCTAGCATTGCAAAGCACAAACGTGCATGCAAACAAAGACTCAACAAACCTTCATCATCCCCTACAGCCATATGCTGTTGAAGCATACAGCCAAAGGCAGCCTCTTCATGTTTGATTATATGATATAGAATAATCCATGGCAGCACTGAGAAGAAATAAGGCTCTTTGGGCTCGTCGGAAATAGTCATGCTAAGGTCAATCAACTGAAAAAGCAACCACAAGATATATTAACATCCAAGACAATCGAATGACATACAATTAGTGAATTTGTATTCATATGATATTAGCTCTTTTCTAACCTGAATTAAATTGTTCGCCAATCGAGCCATACTAGAGAAGTGGTTGACATTGCTCAGGAGCTGAGAGTCCTTAGTAAAGCAGACATGAATGCCATCCAGCAGCTTTGCAATGGTGCCAACCCATTCCTCCTTTGCAGGTGTAGAACTAGATGGAGTGGAGTTTAGCTGCTGCAGGGCTTCATTCATAGCCAGATCACTTGCTTCTAGACATTGTTGGTAGTCTTGTAGCTTCAACAGGGAATTCTGTGCCAAAATAGGCCAGGTATGACAGAATAAGTTGCACCAGCAACTATATTACAGTATATTCCACAAAGAAATGTATTGATGTTGAATTAAGAGATGTGGCATAATCTAACCTGGAGCAGCAGAAGCTGAGCAGGACGTTCTGGTGTTGAACTAACAAAGTCCAAATGTTTACTCCTGCTCCCGTAATTAAGAGTTGGCTGCAACAGGCGCACAACTGACTCAAAATCAGCTGATTCAAAGAGGCGCTGGATTTCCTCCAATGACTGACAGCGTTCCAGAGACTTCAGTCTTTTATCAATCTGTTCATGAAAATAGGGAAAAAAGATTTAATTAAAATAAATTCTTGAAAGCAAAAAAACATCTTGTGGGCAATAAACCTGTATACTGACCTCTTCGACAGATATTGCACCATCTACTCTTAAATTTGGCACTTTGATTGTATAATATCTCCCTTCAGGGGACTTGGGTTTGCTCTGCAACAGCCCTGTACAGACATCATAGCTCTCCAAGGCCAAGTCCATGTCTCCCTTGAAAGAGGCAAATATCCTTGTCATATCTGGTTGAGATGAGTGTTAAGGACTCATACAGTCAAGAGGTTAAAAAAACAAATATGTACCTACCTGGAGGGCAAGGGAACGAGCCTTCAGCCAGTAGACGCGCACCATGACATCTAACCAGTTGTCCTCAAACAGATCTTTCTGGGACGAACCTAAAGCCAGGAGCAACAAATCAGCCTGGAAATGTTGTCCAGGGAATTCATTCTCAGCTGTGTCATTGCAGGAACCACTGCTGCTTCTTCTAGGCGACACTAAAAAGGCAAAACAAACATGTTATGACAAACTAGTCATTATCTTGCTATCCCTCAATAACAACCTTCCAACCTAAAACTAAATATATGTATTATTATTTGGACTCTAAATACAGGAATTTATTTAACAGAGCACTTTTGAGGGGGAAATTTTAAATAATCCAATTTGGTTGATGAGCAAAGAACACTAACTGTACCCACCTTTCTTGCCTTTACTGTGTGACCATTGCTCCAACTGCAATTCCATACAGGCCAAGCTCATCTCCAACATTTCCTGTACATTAAACCAGACATGTACTGACTTATTATAACGTAATCATTGTTATCTGAAAATTGTTGGTTCAATAGGAATCCAAACTGCATGGCTTTGATAAGTGCTTCTGAATTACAGAAAATACAAAAGCGCATATTAACTATCCTTCATTTACCCGGATATGCTGGTTACTACAGTCCCGAGACAATGGGTTAGGAAGTCCACAGCTGTGTTTCCTCCAAGCCTGATAGATTTCGAGCACCACAGCTGTCAGACCAGGAGGCCACTTCTCCATGAACTTCTGACCCACTGCTTTTAGATAGCACAGCATCAGGTCCAGTATTCCTCCATTGGTCATATTTCTCAGAAGGAAGTTATGAACATCCTGTTGTTCTACAAAGAAGAAAACATAATTTATTTTAAAGAAAGATGCAAAAAACATGAACATCTATGAAATCACGTGTACCAGATTCCATGTATTCTACTGGTTCAACTGGAAGGCAGCTCCCGTGTCGAGGCTGCATGTCCTTCCCGTCACACTGTGTCTCAAGATTACTCAGACTTTCATCTTCATTATCAAAATCAAACTTCTTTAGCCTATTAGAAACCAGCACGTTTTTTTTTTAGTTCAACCCATTTGTTATCAAATGAATCATTTGCTACATTAGCAAGGAATCTTAATATCAATCAATGCAACAAGCAGTACAACACACATCATTGACAAAGCCTATGAGAAATGATGGCTACCTGGAAGGAAGATACTTATACAGTAATTCCTGAAAATCAATCTTCTCTTCCTTTTTACATTTAGTGTTCCGAACACGTGCAGAGCGCCGCTTCGCCGTCTCCCCGTTATCGTCTACTGTACGTTTTCTCTTTGGCGCTTTCTTTGCCTTGTCTGTCAGGCAAACATCCATAGCTGTAACTGAAAATAGATCAGGAACTTTGTGAAAATGTATATGTACTTTTTCCACCACTGCAAATTATGTTTTTTGTTTTTTTTTACAATAGTATTTTACAATCCTATTATGCATCAATAAAGCAAGCAACAATTGTTTCTCCAACTAACCAACAGATGGCGCTGCCGTAGTGATCTCCACAATGGAAATCTGTGTGGCAGGTTGAGAGAGCGCTGATGACTCAGAGAGGACAGTAGGTGGCAGAGAAGAGCTGGGGCTGCTGCTCAGCACAGTTGTCTGGACGGTGCTGATCGGACTGCTAGGTTCAGGAGGGTTTTGGAGGAGGTTGGGGTCACGGTATAACGACAAGTCAATCCTGCGTCCAAGACTCAGTCGTGGCGGCCCACATGTAGTCTGATATCTGTACATCGCCACAAAGCTTTCACCAACATGTTTCCACCTATTAAAAGACACATCACAAATTGTCTAAGCGGGTATTTGAAGTAAAACCTACTTTTGTGTTATTACAGTTTATTTCATAGGTCAACCAAAGTTCACCCAGCCCCCCATTTGCTCCAAATAAAACCAAAATATACCCTTTTGTTTAAAAAGTTAAACTGAATGTTTGCGCTGCTTTTTTAATGGTTACACTTTAATAACCCAAAAAGTATGTCAGCACAAAAGTTCGGTTTAATTCCATGAAACAGCAAAAAGAAAGAGGGAAAAAATGAGACTATTTTCATTTCATTCTGAGAGCGATGGGGAACTGACAGTGTAATAGCCCAAAATTAAATCAAAAATAAATATCACCAAAAAAAGCAGCACAAACATTTTAACTGCACAAAACAGCACAGACAAATGAGCCTATTTTGGTTTCATTTGGAGCAACAGGGGTGCTGGGTGAATTTTGGTTAACCTATAAAATACACTGACATAACTCTAAAACAAAAGCAGCACAAAGTTCTTTTAATTGCACAAAACAGCAGAAACAAATGAGACTATTTGACCAGAGTTTTGAGTGGTGGGCCAACTTGACTCAGGTGACATGTTTGTTGTATTCAGCATACAACAGGACCATACGTGGACAGCACACCATCAAATTGTATTAGTTTAATGAGTTGCGTTCAAAGACACCACATAAATTACACTGAACTCATATTTTTCTAGGATTTCTGAGCACAGTTAAATGCTGATGAGAATATTCAAAGTATGGCCGAGAGTGAAAAAATTGTTTCATAAAAACAGATTATCCTTGAATCTAAGTAAAACTAAAAATATGCCATTTGGTAACAGAAGAGACACTTGTGAGAAAATACAAATTGATGGTGAGGAAATTGAAAGGGCAAATGTACATTTTTGGGCATCATAATTGGAGTTGGAAAACTCTCATCAAAAACATATAACATAAAGTAGCAAGATATATTTCAATAATTAATAAAAACAAAATTGGTCCTGGATCAAAAATCACTAAATTCTCTATTGTTCTCTGGTGTTATGATATCTAACTTACTGTGTGGAGATATGGGGAACTACAAAAACTACATTTCACTCGCTTGTTGTACTGCAAAAAAGATCAATTAGGATAATACATAACACGACGTATAGAGAACAGACAAATCCACTGTTCCCAATTATGCACAAAAATCCCAATTATTAAAATTTGCTGCTCTGGTAAATATTCAAACCGCTAAAATGATGCAGAAAGCAAACGATAACCAGTTACCAAAGCATGTTATACAATTTTTCTCAACAAGAGGGGAGAAATATGATCTCAGGAATAAACTAAACTTAAAACACAAATATGCAAGAACAACACTAAAAACTTGTAGTACTTCGGTATGTGGAATCAAACTGTGGAATGGATTAAGTAAAGAACTAAAACAATGCTCTACAATGAGTGACTTCAATAAACATTACAAACAGTTTATACTTACAAAATACAAAGAAGAAGACTCGTGAAATACTGTGTACATCCAAGGCCATATTACTTCATTCCTTGGAGAGTACATTTTCTGTCTGTTGACTGTCAATGCTATGTTTGTTACTATCACTTTATACTTGTACTAGGAACCTTTCATTCTTAGTGAGAACATTGTCTGTACTACAACAATGTTTTGTTACAATTGTTATACACCACTCAACACTATTATTCTTCATTATGATTATCATTCATCAGGACTGCAATATTAGTTATTTACTTCGATAAGGACATTGACTACTATTCAACATACTGCCACATGACCTTATGCATTTTAAACAGGAAGTCTACAAATGTATTGAAAATGGGGAAAACCTACGAGGGTAGGATTAACTCTTTCATTCATTTTCTATGCCGCTTATCCTCATTAAGGTCGCGGGTATGCTGGAGACTATCCCAGCTGACTTTGGGCGAGAGGTGGGGTACACCCTGGACTGGTCGCCATTCAATCGGAGGGCACATAATGACAAACAAACATTCACACTCACATTCATAACGATGGACAATTTAGAGTTGCCAATTAACCTAACATGCATGTTTTTAAAATGTAGGAGGAAACCGGAGTAACCGGAGAAAACCCACGCATGCATGGGGAGAACATGCAAACTCTACACAGAGATGCCCAATGGAGATTCGAACCCTGAATCTCCTGACTGTGAGGCCAGCATGCTACCCATTCAGCCACAGTGCGGCCCTGAAATGTAGCAATGCAAAAAAAAAAAAAAGCCTGTAATTTTATAAGAATAAATTATTATTGTGTATAAATAAATAAATGTGTATAAATAACTAAGTTTTGCTTCTTCCTACTCCTTTTGGACATGTGAAACTGTCGATTGTGTAAGTGATGTATTCCAATGTCATTTAAATGCATGTTCAAATAAAATGTAATTAATACCAAACCATTACCAGAGTCAGGGCGCTCGTATGCAGGCGGTGGAAACACCGTTACAGTCTGCTTAGCTGTCTCCAGAATGCCGTCTCCACTCCCTCGACAGTCTCCAGCAAGACCTCTACACATCCATGTCATGGGGCAGCTGATACAGCAGAGGTCAACTCTGCCCACAGCTATCTCACCCAGAACACTTTTCAGCTAATTCTGATGTACTGTATGTACTTTTCTCGCTCAATGTGAGCTCCATTTTGAGCTGAAATTTGCCGAGTTCCGCTCTGAGCAAGCAAAGGTGGCTTTCGTAATGTCTCACCTTACCGGTAGACTGCAGCCCGGGCTACTACCGAGTAGAGTCCCCATTACCCAGTATGTTATAAAGTGATTGAAAATATGATCGTAAGTCGTTAATGGAGTTACAATAGGCAAGTAATGTTGATTATGTACATGTGCAGCTTAGAGAAACACGTTCTCCAACACCTAGCTGGGACAAACCAATCTTGTACTACCACTAACCATTTCAGAGTGAGAAGGTCGCCCACAACAGAAGTAACTAGGGGTGGGAATCTCTGGCCACTTCACAAATCGTTGCGATTACGATTCAGAGGCCTGCGGTGCAATAATAAAACAATTATGATGCATCTTTTTTTTGTGATCAATAGTTTGTGAATTTTTTATTCATAATTGTTTTAATACATTATTTTTAGTTACTGTTTACTACTTAAACAAATCATATTTGGAATGATCCAAAAATCAAATAAACATTAAACAGATGAATTATCTATTATCTTTTACAGTTAAGGTTACATCCACCAACATTCCCCATTGAACCAGAAGGAAAAGTCAAGTGCGCCAGTAGGAGCATGTATAAATAACGCAAATTTAACGTATCCTGAATAACCTAAATGTAAAATATAAAATTAAAAAAAATTCTGCCATTATTTAAGTATAAATAATACAAGAATAATGCTTGCAGAACAGTATATTATGAATAACCAAAAACTAGGCTGCCCTTACTCACACATTAAAATGCAAATGATTTTTTGCACATGAACAGATTTTCCGAGTTGGGTGGAAAATTAGCTATCACCTGCTCGATGTTTCTCTGTTTGGCACCCAACTTCAACTGGCTGTTTTTTCTCCTCGTTCGTACCATGCAATGTGAGTTCTCATATTTGTCGTGTTACAAAAATATTTTAAGCTTGTATGACAAACTAGCATATTTCTTGGCTCTTATCCAGCTCATTTTACCTTCAACTACATGAAAGCCAAAGTGCTTTTAGACACTCACTTTAAATGCAGCGGGTGCGGGTTGGCATTTACGCTCAGCCATTCTGGTAGCGCCTTACACTTGGGTGCACCACCATAAACAGTCCGGGCGGCACTTCCGCGTTCGGCCATTTTGTTCCGTCACCATCGATTATTGACATTTATGAATTGATTAATAATAGTCAATGTCCGCATCACGATGCATCTAAAAATCGATTATTTTCCCCACCCCTAGATATAACCACGGTTGTCGCCAATGTTCCCTCTAGGCTGCGTACGTGCATATAGCTAATGGGGCAGCACAGTTAGGAGAGCTAAATGAAGTGTGCTAACCTTGTAATATGACAAAACAGGCAGTGCCACATCCATTCACCAAGCCAAAGTAATAAAAAAAAAGTGGTTCTTCTCTAATGTGGACTGGTTGTCAGAGTACAATACTCCCAGAACAATTAGAATTTCAAGTAAAAGTTGTTTTACATTTAACATAAAACCAACAGATTTTATTGAGCCATTACACTCAAATTCACATATCTCAAGCAGTTCCTTGTTGTAACTTTGCTGGTTAAAATTTTCAGCTTATAAAAACCACAAACCAGATTGTTTTTTTTAAGCTGCAAGACCTGATCAGCAAAATCCAAAGGAAAAAAAACTTGAACCAATATTAATTTGCATATTATTCGATATGTTAAAATTCACCTTAAGTTAAATTATAAATAAGATGATTATAAAGTTAGCTTGTTAGCTTTCATTGCAGGTATAAATATGGATTAAATTTGATCTAATTAACTTAATAATTGTAACAAACAATTTTTATTGCAAATTGTTTTATAGGCATATGAATTGCACACAAATTTTTGCCATCACAGGCACCAACAAAAAGTGAGCATCAACTGTACTTCAAACAAAGCCAAAAAATAAAATAAAAAATATTTAAAAAAAATAAAACTTACGAGAGACTACGTATGGGCTTTATCAGGACAAGATCAGAGGTGGGTTCGGTGTAAGAGAGAGCCTGTCTGCGTTTCCGTAAATCCAACGCTTCTTCCACAACGGTTTTACGTTCCTCTTCCTCTACTTCCACATAGTGAACAGACATATCACTGAAAAAAGCACACATCACAGAATGGTTAGAAAGTAGTATGGCTCATTCTATTACTTTAAGAAAAGTTTTAATAAGTCACCATCTCTTGAACATCTGCATTGTGTCCCTTTTAAGACCGGGTTGCTCCTCAAATATTTTCTCCTTCAACACCAGGCCTTTAGTGTAGCAGTGATCCTTTTCAAGGGCTTTACTGATGAAGTACAAACAACCTGCAATATTTATGCAGATGATCATCAATTTTACACATGTATTGAGGGAAACCAGACAGCTAAGAGATGATCGCAATGTTTAACGTACAGGTATAGTCACAGAGCGTGTAGAGAATAGTGATGAGATTGTCCAGGCATGGCCAGTGATCCGGGTTACAGTGCAACCCTTCCTCAAAGGCGTGCCGAGCTAGAGGAATGCGCAACAGCCGCACAGCCACTTGACCAATTTTGTACCACATGTTCACATCAGTGGAATCCAACAAAACAGCCTACAAAAAACAAAGACAGTTACAAATAGGATATGAACACTTTTAGAATGTTGAACAGTGATTAGATTGTAGTTCCTGTGTCACTGATTTAGTGTTTGACCTCCAAGTAGAACTCCATTGCCGTATCTAGGTCATCTCGAGATGCAGCCATACTGGCCAAGTTTTTAAAAGTGGAATACTTCAACATTAGTCCGGGATGCTTGAGACCCATGCTCTGATCTTCTGAGGGCATGGCCTGAAATAAGAGAAATAATTTATTAAGGCACTTCAATAGATGGACACAGTTTAAATAAACTAAATAGTGAATGTAGCAAGTGTCCATTGACAATAAAGGATATTCCATTCTATTCTGTTCAAAAGACTAAATTACATTATATAATGCCACACATATACACAAGTTAAAAAGCTCTGTTTTTTAGCATGCAGCAACAAACCAGTCCATCACAGAAACAATCCAAAACCAAAAACATACAAACATTATAAATTAGATGCAACAGGAATATGATGCATAAATGCTGCGAGAGAAAAAAAACAAACGCAAAAGAAAAATGCTGAAAATGCCAAAAGTATACACAAAACATTTGCATAAGAGAAATGCTGCATGTTCACAGTACAAAATTTAAATGTTTAAGGCTATCAGGGAAGCCAGACAAAAGCGATGTCAGTTTAAAAAGACTTGAGCGAGATGCCAGTAAGAATGTTCCGTGAAGACACGGAATGAAACGGTACCTTCTTTTATGTCTTTGTTAAACGCTTGGCCGTAATATTTTACAATATTATAATGCAAGCAATTTACTGATGCAGAATGTCTCTCATTGTTTGTGTGTGTTTTTATGATCACAAAGTCACATGGTTTCATGTTCACAAAGTGTACTCCACAACTACTGTTATATGTTACTTTACTTCTTTGAGGAGTGGTGTTTTAAGCAACTCATGATACGCCTCAGCTGACTCCTCGAACTTGTCATGTTTTTGCAGATCTAATGCTTTGTGATACAAAGCAAATGCTTCTGCTTCCTGCAGAGATGAAAGAATAACGTCAGCAAAATATCTGCAATATTGAGCTAGCATTGTGTGGCTAGATTCACAGTACCCATACCTGAGCCTCTTTTGTTCGGATTTTTTTACTTCTCTGGGGGTCTTGAGACTCATCTGCAGCTGTCGAAGCCGCATTCAATGCAGCAATCCGAATCTTTAAAGGCACAAAATGAAAAAGCCACAAAACAAAGTCAAAGGCAGACGTTTGTGTGTTTCAATACGGTGCAGCGGTTCAAAAGAGCACCTTACCATACTTAGAACACCGATGATGCTCTCTGAAAAGCAGACCAAGCACCTTAGCGCCTGTCCCTTGTTCAGCACTTCCTGGCTGGATCTATCAACGAGTTGGCCAGGTGGATGAAGTGACAAGAAAAGGTTAGCCATTTGTGCCGCTAATACTAGCTAACCTGACTCGCGTCAGTGATAGTATAGCACAGTTAGCTTAGCTCTTCAACGGGACACACTTGAATTACAAATAAAAGTCAAAACAGTTAATGTTTCCTAAACGTAACAGACAGCAGTCCAACTTAACAGGAATCACTAAAGCATCCTTCAGGCCCATGGGTTTCATAATGTTGGCAGACGTAAATTTGGGTTGGCCAGTGCCGAATCTATCGGTAGAAAAACAGACTTACCATTCATTCCCTCCTAAACCACTATAGCTTTAATGTTATTTTACTCGGGCAGTATACTCGGAAAACTGCAACCAAGAGTGCCTGTGGAGTACGTGCTAAGTTGGAAACTTAATCAGTTCATCAGCCTTTGTTGTTCTTCTTGAGTGAGCGTTCGCGAGTAAGCAGCATCTCAGCGGCGCCTGACGTAGGCAACTCACTAGTAAAGTCATCCCTCATTGGGCAACTCAGTAATCTCCTGGCCAATCATATATTTGCATATTGAGACACGTCATTCAAGTAAGGCCAGAATATTTTTGAAATAAACGTATATTGCAGTGAACGATGCGTTTGTAAAAGTCTATTTAGTCTATTAATCAATCCGAGATTGTTTTACACACAATTCCGATAAAAGCACACTGTCTTAGTGGTATAGTATTCTGTAAAATTGAGAGTTTAGAGAACATCTAAAAACAATAACACTGACTTAACTTGTTTCACATGCAAGACATACTTAGGAGCTAAAATGATCAACCCTCGTGGTGATCACGACACGTCAACACCCACCAGAGGGCGAAAGTGTGCAATAATCTTCCAAAGGGTCTTCTATTACTGTATTTCAGACGGATTGGTTCCACTACCCAGTCCAGGGTGTACCCCGCCTCTCGCCCAAAGTCAGCTGGGATAGGCTCCAGCATACCCGCGACCCTAATGAGGATAAGCGGTATAGAAAATGAATGAATGAATGGTTCCACTGCAATAAGCTTCATCCCTTACAAGTGGATTTAACTGTATTTACTAAAAACAAACATACAATGATGTCCCTGTATGCTTTCTTTACACCTTAACAACCAACATTTTATGATTTGGCCTGACAGCAAGTTTTTAATCACATAATGGAGCCACCTGCAGTTTTAGAAGTAACACTGAGTTTTGTCCGCGATGACCCTTTCTTGTTTCAGAGCCTCTGCCACTCACATACATCATCACCCCACCCCTCTCTCTCTTAGCAGAGACTGGTTTGCTGCCTCCATTATCAATTGCTTTTGTCAGCATGCCTGCAAAAAACATCCTACGTCACAGTCATTACAGGCTCTATAAAAGCCAGCGTAATGCAGAATCACTGTGCAGTTGACACAGCTACATCTCAAGAGAAAGAGCAGACTGTCTCAAGTCATGACCTCCTCCGGCTTCAACCTTTATTACCCTTCTACTTACAAGAGAAGAGTGGTTGTGCAAAGTGCAGGATATGGATCTAGTGGAGGTAAAGAGTCAAAGGCTGCATACGTCAGTCACTCTGCCCCACCACCTTATGCATCATCATACAGAAGTTTTCCTACGCGCAGTCGAGCTACCTCCAGTTCTTTCATGCTCTCTACTCCGGGCTCAATAGTTGCCACCGAGCTGCGCCTTGACCAAGCAGCACAAGTTACCTCTGAATTCAAGCGATTAAGGACCCAGGAGAAGGCTGAGCTGCAAGACCTCAATGACCGCTTTGCAAGCTTCATTGATCGGGTCCATGAGCTGGAGCAGCAGAACAAATATCTGGAGACTGAACGCCTGCTGCTCAGGCAGCGTCAAACAGAGCCATCGAACCTGCGGGCCCTTTATGATCATGAAATCCGCCAGCTGAATGCTGCAGTGGATGAGGCTCGTCATGAGAGACAAGTTGCCCAACACCACAGGGACGAGATGCAGGGCTTGCTGAAGAATCTGCAAAGGCGCTATGAGGATGAAGTGCTTGGTAGGGAGGAGGCAGACGGCAGGCTTATGGATGCCAGGAAGGAGGCAGATGAAGCAGCCATGGAGCAAACTGAACTTGAGAAGAGAGCTGAAATCCTGCTGGATGAGCTGGCCTTCCTGAAGCGTCTCTGCGAGAGTGAAATTGCAGAACTCCAGGCCCAAATACAATACAGCACGGAGGTGTCAGTGGAGATGAATGTTGTTAAACCTGACCTATCAGTCGCACTGCGGGAAATTCGAGCCCAATATGAGACGCTGGCACAACGCAATCGACAGTCAGCGGAGGAGTGGTTTTGCAACAAAATGAATGTGATGGCAGTGGGCACTGCTCGCAATACAGAGAGCGTGCGTAATGTCAAAGATGAGGCTGGTGAATATCGCAGGCAGCTCAAAAATATGGCGTTGGAAACTGATGCCTGCAGAGAGATAAACCAAGCTTTGGAAAACCAACTGCAGGAAGTTGAGGAGAAACAGAGTGCTGAGATTTCTGCACTGCAGGTGAGAAACTGAGACTGAGCCTGTGTTGTTACAAGGACTATTATATTAAAGATGACTTGAACCCATTACTGGGAATTATATACATACAATAATGTACAATTTTGTTGTCCAACACAGGATGCAATAAAAGAATTGGAGGAAGATCTGAGAGCAAACAAGAATGACATGGCTCGCTACCTGAAAGATTATCAGGATCTTTTAAATGTGAAGATGGCTTTGGATATTGAAATTGCAGCCTACAGGTCATATTTCTACAAATTGCTTCTATGATTTTTGTGACATAAATGCCACTGATAATTATATTTTCATGCTGTGTGTGTTTTTGTTTCAACATTAGAAAGCTGCTTGAAGGAGAGGAGAACCGCCTAGATCGTTGTGGCCAGAGGTCCTCCGTTGTTTACTCTCAAACTATGTTTGCTGGTGCACCTCCTGGAAGAACTGTGGTCTCCATGCAATCCCAATTGCATTCTGCTGCTCCACACCTACTGATTCCCCGCTTGTATAGATCAACAATCCCCAATGAGGAGAAAATATATGCAAGTGATGCACAGCAAGCAGAGGCAAGCTCTCCTCAGGAAGAAGAGGACAAAACAAAGGAGGAGGAAGGTGAGGATGAAGAAGGCGGAACAGATGAAGCTGAGGGGGAAGGTAAGGATGTTCATATATGAGTATAAACTCACTGGCTAAAACATAAGTACACAAGCATAATATAATGAGTAAAAGAATTCATAAGCAAACATCACAATCATCAATTACGAGGGACACTGTCACAGTGAAATTGATTTAATTATAATATAAATTGTAAATATTTTTTCTTCCCGAAGAGGATGAGGCAGCGGACTCAGCCAAAGAGGATGACGAAGAAGAAGAGAGAAAATCTGATCAGAAAGAGGCTGGCGAGGACGGTGAAGATGAGAAGGAAAAATGTGAAAAGAAAGCTGAAGAAGATGCTGATGATAAAAATGGTAAAGCCGAGTAACCTACTGTTTCATGTTTGTATGCTACGAATGAAGCAAGTCTTATCTGTTGCATGTACACCCATTATCTATATGCATTATAAGCTATGAGAATGTCACAAGCATTAAAATTAAAACTCTTTAGGGAGATTTGTTTGCGAGCACATTTGTGCTATTGCGTCAGAATTGGCCCGCAAGCTCGTGCAATATAGCCATACCATATACCCATAATGTGTTGCAATAAAGCCACCGAGCCTTATAACCTGAGGTGTTTTTCATTTTTTGTTATACACATTGTTGCATCAAATAAATTGTTTGGTAAACCACAAGGTGTCATTTTCTATCCCGCTTAACCACATTAGTGTCGCGGGTATGCTGGAGCCTATCCCAACTGACTTTGGTGTATTTTTCCTAATTCAAATGTTTCCTTGTCCCATGTAAATATAAAAAAGAGAACTGGGCTGAAATATTTTTATGTCAAGCTGCTTTAAAAAGTGCCTTTTTTTAACCTCATTGATAATGAATAGAATGCCCTGTATGGTATATAGTATACAACTAGATCATGTTCTGATTGTTCAACTGCCGAGAAGTTAGAGATTTTGAATGAGTCAGCTAAACCGGATAAAAGAGTCAGCATATCATTGTTTCAATACGTCTCCAGTCTCTGTGTGATCACTCAGCCTATGCCAGTGTTTTTTTTTCATGTTTCACACCCTCCACGTCTCTGTCCATAAACTGACTCACACTGAAACCTTTATGACTCAGCTGCACTGCACCAATGAATCTGGCCAAGTGTCAGCTCTTGTGGGACAGCCAGAAATGGAAATTTCATTATTTCATTAGGGAGGGGACTGAGATAGAAAGGGGTGGGGGTAGTTGAGGAATGACTAAGGGAGGAGCAGCAGAGATTGCATTAAACCTTGACAGAGGACAGACTGTTTTATGTCCAGCAAAAAGATGTCAGGTCTTCCTTTCGGCATCTGCAGAGGCTCAATCTTTATCAGCTAAATAAATAACACGCTCAATATCATCTCTTATTTCATCCCATGAGAAATTAAATAGAGTTCGAGCACGTGCAGAAAACACAACACATATAAAGGTACATTTGGTGCATTCATGAAATATTGACGCACAGTCTAAATTTGACACGACAAAGCCCTGAACTTCACTGGTATGTGTCTCCTCTTTCCTTTTGTCCCTTTTGTCCTTGGTTTACCCCTTCTGTGTGGAACGAACCCTTCCAGCAGAGCACTGAATTTAATCATCAGAAATACTACTTTCAAAGAGTTTGGCTGCACTCACCCTCTTCGCCACTCAAATCAATAGCAATATGCTAAATGTTTTCCTATTGATTAAAACACTCAAGCAGACTAATGATGTTATTTCGGCTGGAAGCAAATACATAAACCACGAGCAGAAACTGGAAACAGAAACTGGAGCTGAGCTCTTTAAATACAGCAGAGCTTTGCAGCTAAATCATGGGGACCATTTTCAGAAAATTAAGGTCAAGGAGCAGGACTCCTTATGACTACACTCGCAATTCAGCATATATGGCCCACCACATTCTCAAATATTCATTCATTCATTCATTTTCTGTACCGCTTATCCTCATTAGGGTCACGAGGATGCTGGAGCCTATCCCAGCTGGCTTTGGGCGAGAGGCGGGGTACACCCTGGACTGGTCGCCAGTCAATCGCAGGGCACATATAGACAAACAACCATTCACGCTCATTCATACCTATGGACAATTTAGGGTTGCCAATTAACCTAACATGCATGTTTTTGGAATGTGGGAGGAAACCGGAGTACCCGGAGAAAACCCACACACGCACGGGGAGAACATGCAAACTCCACACAGAGATGCCCAACGGAGATTTGAACCCAGGTCTTCCAGATCTCCTGACTGTGTGGCCAATGTGCTAACCACTCATTCACCGTGCGGCCCGTTAGGTTATTTTTTTTTCAGAAATATGTAGATTCTTCCACAGTAAGTCGGTAATCATTTAGAAATATGTGATACAAGTAAAATCGGTAGCATACACAACCACTGTTGGAAAACCCCACACTTTTTACATGTTTATGTTTTTATGCTTCACTGACTAGTGGAAGAAGATGGATGGATGGATGGATGGATGATGCTTCCAACCTTTGGAGAAGGTTATTTTCTAGCCTGTTCTACCCCAGTGGCCAAAGTAAGGGCTTAGGAATTGTTGGATGAGTTTGTTGTGGAAGAACTTGACAGTCCTGACCTCAACATTTACAAAATATATTTGAGATTAACTACCTTTTTTTGTGGACCAACATCTGCATTTTCTGGCCTCAGAAACACTCTCCACAATCTATAACTCAAGAGAATGAGGGGACCACTTGTAGTAAATATTTATTTTCATTTCTTAGTCATACACAGTTATGGGAGAGTGTGACCTTGCATACGAAATGTTGTATCAAATCTACATTACATTTCATCTTCATAGATTCAATTTCATGCTTTGAAATATCTGTCATACAAGTGCTGTAAACTGGTGTGTTTAAATATTTTATAGAGTTTTGCCCCTTTGTGTAAGATTGCTAGACGTAATCATTGCTGAGATCCATCCATCCATTTTCTATACCACTTATCCCCATTAGGGTCACGGGTATGCTGGAGCCTATCCCTTGCTGAGATCCACTTAATAGTAAATGAAATACTATTCAAAACATTGTTATGGTATGGTATGGTATTTTTAGGATTATTTGTTTCAGACAAGCTTATAAAAATTACAGTATTTTCTCAGACACCAGAAAAGGTAAAAAAACACAATTAGCAGGAAGGTCATTTCCCTACGCCTACGGGCTGGGGAAAGGGTCCTCACTGTTATTTGTGCGTACATGCCGAATAGCAGCTCAGAATACCCAGCCTTCTTGGAGTCTATCAGAGGTTTGCTGGAGATCACCCCTGTCAGGGACTCCATAGTTATGCTGCGAGACTTAAATGCCCATGTGGGCAATGACAATGTGACCCAGAGGGGCGTGATTGGGAGGAACCGCCTCCCTGATCTGAACCCGTGCAGTGTGTTGCTGTTGGACAACACTTTGTCCATAACAGACACCGTGTTTGAACATGGATGTCTACAAGTGCACTTGGCACCAGGACACCCAAGGCCGCAGGTCGATGATCGACTTTTACAAATTTTGTTCCTAACTTTCATGGACATGGAATTGAACATGGCATGAAAACCCACATTATAATTTAAAAATTCGTAATGACTTTGCAATCAAGGACCAGGCCAGTTAGAAAGCAACGCTTTATTAGCCTAGTACAAGACTGGCTACCATGGAAAATATTAGTGGAAAAAATGTGGATTGATTTACTGCCACCCTGACGAGCTTTTCTATGGTCAAACATGGGCTTTTTTATTTCCATTTGCGGAGACAGTGTCAAAAAAAGTATTGTTTGGTGAAATGCCAAATGATCTGACGTGGCGAATGGCGTCAATTGGAAATGTGAACAAGCTTACGCCGTCTCCACACGTACACCAACTGAAGACGTCGACACAACGAGCGGGCATAATATTGTGGCTGTAGCAAGAATCACTCGGTGTTTGGTCTCAAGCAGAACTTTATACTCTTTCACCATTGAACATTCTCTTTTATACTCTCGCATTTACGTGCCAAAACCTGGAATCAAAACCACGCCCCCCAACCTGATAACCGTCTGGGTGAGAAGCATGCTCCCTAGTGTCGGCCACCCAAAACCCTTAGTGTCGCGCTCAAGCACTCGAAAGGGGCCATTGTAGGGTGGCTGGAGGAGCGAATGGTGGGCGTCGTCTCATACAAAAACAAAACGAGCCGACTTAAGTCCTAACGGGACAAAGGACCGCGGAAAACAGTGATGAATTGGCCCGGGGGACACGACGCTATTCATCCCAAAAGGATGTGGCTGTGAAACGGAACTCTCCGGTAAAAACTCGCCCAAAACGCGAAGCGGATGTCCAAGCACCAACTCAGCAGGTGCAGCCTCGAGGTACTCCCTGGGAGCCGACCGCAATCCCAGCATAACCCAAGGCAAACAATCAAACCAGTTGCCGTCAGACAGCGCAGCACGCAACGCAGTCTTAACCGACCGGTAAAATCGCTCGCACAGTCCATTAGCCTGAGGGTGGTAAGCCGCTGTACGGTGTACCTGCACACCCAAGGAGACAGCCAATGCTGACCAGAGCTCCAACACAAACTGGGGCCCATATCTGAAGTGATATCGGACGGCGTGCCAAAGCCTGCAACCCAAGCCGACAGAAATGCGCGGGCCACATCTGTCGAGGTAGTGGAAGACAACAGAACAGCCTCAGGCCATCTGGTGGTCCGATCTACCATTGTGAGCAGGTGTGTAAACCCTCGCGACAGAGGCAGAGGACCCACTAAGTCCAAATGCACGTGGTCAAACCGCCTGTCCGGAATCAGGAATGGCTCAAGAGGAGCCTTTGTGTGCCGGTGAACCTTGGCGCGTTGACATGCCACGCATGCAGCCGCCCATTCCCTGACGTTCTTACGAAGGCTAGGCCAGACAAACTTCTCCCCCACCAGCTTGACCGACACCTGAACCCCCGGGTGAGAGAGGGAGTGAATCAAATCAAAAACCCGGCGGCGCCAGCCCACCGGTACTACAGGATGGGGGCGGCCAGTGGAAACATCACAGAGGAGGGTGGGGCCATCTTCTTGCATCACCACATCCTTGAGCTTCAGAGCTGTACCTGCAGATTTAAGGGAGAGAATATCCTGGTCATTGGGCTGGTCCGCAGCCATCGCGGAAAAATCTGTCCCGAGGTGCACAGATGACACAAGTGCCTGAGACAGACAGTCGGCAACTGGATTAGCCTTACCAGCCACATGTCGAATGTCCGTCGTGAATTCAGAGATGGCTGCCAGGTGCGCTTGGTGTCAAGCCGACCATGGCTCGGTCACCTTGGACATGGCAAACGTCAGCGGCTTTTGATCGACGTAAGCTGTAAAAAGGCAGCCCTCTAACAAAAAACAGAAATGGCGGCTTGCCAGATAAAGCACCAATAACTCTCAGTCAAACACGCTATACTTCCGCTCATTATCCCTCCGCTTACGACTGAAAAATGCAAGAAGCTGCCAAACCCCTGCCACCTGCTGCTCAACTACAGCCCCCACGGCCACGTCAGATGCGTCTGTCGTCAAAGCCACCGGCGCGGTAGAAATAGGGTGAGTGAGCCACACAGCCTTTGCGAGGGCGGTCTTTGCCTGCTGGAAGGCCTGGACTTGCTCAGGGGTCCAGTCAAGAGAGTCATTGGCTTTCTTCTGCCTCAAGACTGCGTAGAGAGGCTGCAGGAGGTGAGCCGCACGAGGAAGGACCCGATTGTAAAAGTTAACCATGCCAAAAAATTCCTGCAGCGCCCTTACTGAATCTGGCCGGGGGAACTCCGCCACTGCCTGTACCTTAGAAGGTAAAGGGATTGCGCCTTGTGGAGAATACGGTGGCCCAGGAAATATATCACCGGCAGCCCAAACTGACACTTGGCTGGGTTAATTATGAGGCCGTGTTCATTGAGACGGCGAAAAACCACTGAGAGGTGTGACAGGTGTTCCTCCATTGAAGGACTGGCCACCAATATGTCGTCGAGATAGACGAACACAAAAGTGAGGTCACGCAACACCGAGTCCATCAACCTCTGAAAAGTCGCCCCCTTAAGGGGCCAAAAATTCAAAAAGCCCAAACGGGTTGATTACTGCAGTCTTGGGCACATCTTCGGCCCGCACGGGAACCTGGTGACAACCACGGACCAGGTCAACCTTGGAAAAAAACGTTGCGCCGGCCAGGCGGACAGAAAAATCCTGAATGTGCGGAATAGGGTAGCAAATGTTTAATTTAATGTTTAATTTGGCAAAATGTAGTTTATTAATTAATGTTGGTAAAAACAAATGTTGATGAGTTGTTTCTTTTATTTTTCTCGCGGGCGAGATGATGTCTTCTCAACTACATGGTGAGTAATCAGCACAGATGGGAAACTCGAGTCACATGATTTGACTTGAGTCAGACTCAAATCACAATTTTTAAGCGTTGTGACTTGCTTGACCAATGTTCCAAAAAGACTCAACTTGACTTTGACTTGATGTTCTTGACTTAACTCGGACTAATTGACTTTGTTGTATTTTTCAAATATCCAAAATATAAATACCTGTACGACTGTATTTTAAAGTCAGCTTTCGGCTGCTTTATTTTTCCAGTCTGGCAGAACACAACATGGAAAAGCCAGTAAGAAGACACAGAAAGATTTTGTGAATGTTTGATCATATACGTTGTTTCCAAACAGTGCCCGTAACACGGCAGTAAAACAGCTCAAACGTAACAGAAAAGTGTTTTTATTCATCCTCTTTCTGTTGAAGAGCCACAGTTACGGTGAAGTTGTGTTGTTCTCCTCACGTAGCAGTCCAGCCTTTTTAAATCAGTAGGGAAAAAATAGTAATTTAATTTAACCTTTGACCCTGGTCAAGGTTGTTTCAAGGAATGCCTGTTAAATGAAGCTTTAAAATCATCAAGATTTGGAGAATTAAGTCCTAAAGTGACGACAATATGGTTGTATATTTACGAGAAAAGATTGTCTTAATAGGAGAGTAAAAACTTTACTTTACAGGAGTAAAAGTCCCTTCATTTTATAGGCATTGCCTTAGACTGGTATGAAACGGAAAGCCGTATGTGGAGTGGCGGGGTACTAGTGAGTAGCGGTGAGATGATGCTAACCCACGCTAACCTGTTTGTGACCAACTTCTCTGTTTTGCTGTCTCATTATAAATAAAAGCTTGTCTGAAGCCATAGGGAAGTTCCCCTCCACACCAAAGAACTATGCTCTAGTTTCCCTCGGACACATAAAATTACCACTTTAAATCTCGTAATATTATGGGAAAAAAGTAATATAATACTTATATACTCGAAATTTTAAACTATCAGGACAACTAATTTTATTATTTATTATTTCATTTATTTATTGTTTTGTCTTTGTTTTTTTAAGTCAGCTGTGTTTGGACTTACAAGTTGTTTGTTGTCAAATATGCCATACAAAAAGTCTAAAAGTTTATAGCTCTTGTTTTTAAACTTTGAATCTGTAAAACTGGTCTAATTAAAACGTGTATGACTTAACACAACTTGCAGACGAAAAGCAGTGACTTGACTTGACTTGCTTGACAAAGAGCAGTGACTTGCATTGACTTGCTTGGTTATCATAAAGATTGACCCAGACTTGCTCTTAATTTGAAGGTAAAGACTTGGTGCTTACTTGTGACTTGCACATGAGTGACTTACTCCCACCTCTGGTAATCAGTAATCGGTAATCGGTACAGCAAAGACATTTTACTACATTAACCCAAATAGATAAGGCAGTTCCATATCTATACAGCAGTTCTATAGATAAAAATATAGATATACATATAGATATCTATATCCATAATCTACCTCTATAATAGATACAGCAGTTGTGGCCGCACGGTGAATGAGTGGGTAGCATGTTGGCCTCGCAGTCATGAGGTTCAGGGTTCAAATCTCCATTGGGCATCTCTGTGTGGAGTTTGCATGTTCTCCCCGTGCGTGGGTTTTCTCCGTGTATTCCGGGTTCCTCTGACATTCCCAAAACATGCATGTTAGGTTAATTGGTGACTCTAAATTGTCCACAGGTATGAATGTGAGTGTGAATGTTTGTATGCCTGCCCAGCGATTGACTGGCGACCAGTCCAGGGTGTACCCCGCCTTCCGCCCAAAGTCAGCTGGGATAGGCTCCAGCATACCCGTGATCCTAATGAGGATACACGGTATAGAAAATAAATGAATGAATGAATGAGATACAGCAGTTGTGGAGAGATTGAATACTGTTTGAGCTGCTTCAAATGGCAGTTTATGCATATTGCATTTTAAAAGGATACAGAACACAGAGTTTGAAATATACTGTATTATATGAGCTGGAGTACTAGCAGGACAGAGTCTTGCCTTGCAGTTTGATGCAATGAATGGCCTTTAAATTATTAAATAAGTTGATACTCAGCTGGAATTTTCTGACAATAGATTCCGGTAAATTCAGTAAAGCATACTATGACACTGGTGGAAACATTGTTGCAATACATTGCTTAAATTATACTCAAGAAAACCCTTTTGCACAATTGAACAAATTGTAAGAAATGCACTTGCAGTTGTGGTTATTCAGCTGCCGCTGGGTGTGTCCGGAACTATAAGAGACAAACTGCAGACAGTGAGGAGCCAGGCAGCCTGGTTTCACACAGACATGCTTTTGTTTCTATCAAGAAAAGGATGCCTTTGATAAGAGTTTTGGCTCCCTCTGTTGAGCTTAGTGAATACCGTAATTAAACGTGCATGCAGACTAGCCTTTTGCATTGGCCAGGAAGACAGAAAGCTGGCATTGTTTATGTTCAATACTATTTCACAAAGAAAGGTGTTATTTTGCTTTCAGTGGTGTGTTTCAGGTGGTCCTAATGTGTCCATTAGAAAGGTATTAAATATTCAGCATGAATGCAAATAGGGAACATACAAGACTCTGACACTTGTGAAAACAAAGAAGCTTAGTGGGATTTGCATCAGATTCCAGATGCTTTTAATAAAACGTCAAATAACAACAATAACAGTACAAATGCTGCCTCAAGACGTGCTGTCATTAAAGAAGCATTTCCTGATCAGACTGTTAACAGACAGATGAATACTTAACTCCAGTGATTATGTCCCTTTGTAAACTCATCAGTCTGGTTGATTTTGTCTGAGGGGAAATCTCAGTGAACAAAGTTAAGAGGTTTCCTAACACACCTCTGAAATTTGTTGTGGGGTGTTTTTTCTTTTTTGCTTTGAGTGAATTGTATATAAAAATGGTGGGACACACTCAATTTTGAAAAACTATAATACTCTCTGTTATTTTCTGTTTTGTCCAACTTTTTTTTTTCTTGTCCAGCATCATAACAGCTGAATGGGAGTCAAGCTGCCTCTAAGTGCTGAGCAAAATTGCTTTGCCAAGGGAAACTACATAATCCAAATGAGTCTCCCTTGACATTTGACTGCAGGTATTATGAGTTTTGTTGAACCACATTTCAATGCCGGACCTGACCTGAAAAGGGGTGGGTGGGGGGTGGGCTGAGGGGGATATAAGAAAGGGTGCAGAAGAACCTCACAAACATATTTAAACCATATTATAAACAACCATGATAATCACAATTTCAGCAACATCCAGAACAGTCACAGAGCAAAATGAGCAAAAATACAGGAAAAGAAAAAAAAAAAAAACAGTATATATATATACATACATATGTACATAAACATATATATATACATATACGTACACACATACTGTGCACATACACATACACATCCATGCAGTACATACATACTTACACACACATACAGTGTGCATATACTGTATATGTATACACATACATACATACATACAGTACATATATACGTACTAATAATAATAAACATAAAAGAAAGACAACGAGAAAAACAGAACCTCTTGAACGATGACCATCCAGATGACACGAGCAACAAATCTACATTAAATCTACATTACTCTGCAGTGACGGAATGACTGCATCAGAGTGAAACAGAGAACGAGAAGATCCCCGTGGTGAACACCGCCATGCATCCCAAACCACACTCCTTCCAAAAGCAAGGGTCTGACTAGGAAGACGCCAGAGTCTGCCCCCCCAGCAGGCACACCACAGAGGGGACGTCCCGACCCCGCCCCCCCAAGAGGAAACCGCGAGTCCACTCCGAAGAGGTGCAAGGGACACCCGCCCTGAAGCCACTCTGCACCCGAGTAAAGGCAACGGGGGGCACGTACGCCAACCGCCGGAACACCTGCCGGGGGCCGGCCAGCTACGGGCAAGCAGGGCATCTGCCCCCGAGCCCCCTGTCCCAGAAGCCACCCACCCCCCAAAGCAGGCGCCACATTCAACACCTTGGAGCTTCAGCCCGCCCCAGAAAACAACTGCCGCGGGCCATCACCTACCCCGACGCCAGAGGCAGGCGCCCATCGAAGGCCCATAGGTTTGCCCCCCCCGTCCACCCCAACCCCAGTGCTCATACACCATGGCCCGACTACACACACACTTGCTGCCCCAGACACAACTGCCACGGGCCATCACCTACCCCGATGCCAGAGGCAGGCGCCCGTTGAGGGCCCATAGGTTTGCCCCCCACCCCCACCCCGTCCACCCCAACCCCAGGGCTCACACACCATGGCCCCACTACACACACACTTCACACCACACAACCCCATACACCCACACACCTAAATTTTCACATATGCACCTATATGTGCCACCCTTCCAATGCACGAGTAGCACCACCGCAAGCTCCCTCGAGGCATGGGGCCAAACCATCGTACCCGGGTGCTGGGAATCCCACAGTGGCCCTGCATCCCATCAGTAGCTGCCACAGCCACAGCCCTATGCACACGCACACGCATGCACACACATGCACACACACACACACACACACACATACACCCACACACACACGACGACCTTCCTCCCAGCACTGCAGCCGACTGAGACCCGGAGCCGAACCGACCCACTCCCCCCGACCGCCACCCGCCCAGGCAGCGTCTAAGAAAACAGAGTGTAAAAGGACCCTCGAATCCCCGCCCCCCACCCAACTAAGAGTGTTATGAGGTGTGAGATGTGTGTGTGTAGGCAATTAAAATTGAGAAGCCGAAACTGCGTGACATCATGGCCAGAACCATATCGCCGGCTGCGCATGACTGAGTAGTTTTGCCCACCAGGTGACACGAGTCCCGCCACCCCAAAAATGAATGTGAGGTATCTGTGAGTCTATGTATAGTGAGTAAGTGTAATTAAAACTGGGGAGTACCCTCAGGGCACCCACAAAAGGAGGTCTTGTTTGTGCCCCCCCCACCACCACCACACCCCCATGGAGCACCTGCACTCCCCAAGATCCTATGTGCTTGTTTACAGGGAGTGGGGGAGCGAGGGCCCAAGGGATAGTAGGACTGGGAGGAAAAAAATAAATATTTCCCTCCCAGAGGACGAGCCAAAAGGCAGTAGGCACCCCTGATCCCCGGGACCCACCGCGGGGCAGGGGCGTACGAGGAGAGGTCATTCATAGACCACGGACGCCCAGCGACCGCAGTCCGGGAGCAGCCTCTCCCAGATGTCACACTCAAAACCCACAGGCACGCCGCTGTAGGAGATCCCGGCGGCCCGCACCCCGGAACACCACAACAGTCCAACACACCCCACCACTCGGTGAGGCAGCAACCCTCCAGGCACAGTCACACACCTCACCCTCCACCACTGCCCCCAGTGCCCACACCACTGTTAAATCCCCTGCACCCAACGTACACAGAAACACACACTGACATACACTGTCCAAGTTTTCTCAATTGAGACTTCAATTGCAACTTACCATATGACACAGACATCAATAATGCACTTGATGATATTAACATTTTAAAGGCTTGCTTCTTTTTCAAGGTCACACAAGTGCATAGGTACTTGTTGCTATAGACATTGGCAGCTTGGGGCTTCACTGCTACACACAGAAGAGAAACAACAGGGAGAAATGGAGCAGGAAAACTGCCAGAGAAGGCATAGTGAGACTCCAAGGAAATTAACCCTCCCAAACAACATGGTGATAATGACACAGTTGTTTGTACGTATTGATTTTACAAATGAAAAAAACCCTAACTGGTAATTTTGATCTTTTTTTCACTATAGCAACCATCTGCTGAAGCATTGCCTAACTTACCTTGTATGCAAGAATGTCACACAGTTTTGCATGCTTGCACAAAAATACTTACATCACTTGATTTCTACACATACTGTAATAATGACATTTTAGTAGACCAATCCTTGTGATATTAGTGAACTTGATGAGTGGGACTTGTTGGTAAAGCTTGTCCTTCATGGAACTATGGCGCTGGTGGAGGTTTGCGCTTTCCGAAAGCTCTTCTAGTTTTATTATATTTTGACTGTATAATGAACGACTAGGGGCGCTGCTAGGAATTTTGGGCTCATTGAAAAAAAACAACATTTCGCCCCCTCCGCCCCCCGCCCCCCCCCTTCCCCCCCCGGGCAGCAGTGGATACCACATCTTTTGTCCGCCTGACCCATGTGAAGTGCCCCATTAAAAACTACTGGGTTAGATGCATGTTTTAAAGTCATCTAAAAAAATATATTGTTCAATAAATTACATTCATGCAAAATAACAAATTAAGCCACACCCCCTGCTTTAAAAGGCAACTGTACCATTGCACCACCATGACAGGTGAGCAGATGAATTCTATAATTTTATTCTCTTATTCTGCTGCATGCTGTTGATTGTGGCAACGAGCACGTCTCTTTTATTTTTTTATTTTCTCTCCTGCTTTTTGTTGACTTGGCGTACGTGCACCAAATCAGCAGCGATGGTCATTATTTGCCCAAAGTGGGGCCCCACATACATTGCATGTTCTGTGCATAGGGAGGGGTGGGGTTCCCTCATACACTACAATATTGATGCATGGTATGCATCACTGATATGAATCAATGTCTGGATGGTATTTATTTTTGATTCTGTTACTCAAACAAAGAATATGTTAAATGATAGAAAAAAGGTCAAACATTTTAGGTTGTCTTAGTGGCTGTCTGCAATAGCACCAAGTTGTCAGGTGGTGGCAATAGCGTATTCCGTTTGCAGATTTGTTAGCTTTTCCCAAATGAACTCACGGAATATCTTTACTCTTTTTATATTTATTTTTTTTACTCTTTTTTACTCTCGTTTAGTTTGAGAAAGGACGAAAAATTTTCTTTAGTGAAAAGTGTCAAAGCGTCTTTTTTATTTTTGCTCAAACTCACAATAAATTCACCTACTCCTCAAGCACCTTCAGATCAGACAAAAATAGTTCATTGAACTCTCCTTGACTTGAAGTCATAACCCCAAAAATGCTCATGAAAATACCACTCCAAATTGTATAACAAGTTTTCTAAAGAATGAGTTCAGGTTATATGTTTAATAGCTGCTCGGTAAGAATGCAAACCATTGTTTTACCGTCATGAGTGATGTAAAGTAGTGAAAAAAGATTAAAATGATGCTTTTCCCCATTATCTGTCCACTCTGATCTAACCCTTTGTGAAATACTACAATACTATTCAATAACAGCCTCTCAGTCATTTGTTTTTGTCACTTGTGTAACCTTCCTCCCCTCCGTGAATCACCACCTTATCGTGGTGGAGGGGTTTGGAAAGCACCCCAGCTGGTGACTCTATAGTTTTACTGGGAGACTTCAACGCCCATGTGGGCAATGACAGTGTGACTTGGAGGGGCGTGGTTGGGAAGAACGGCCTCCCTGACCTGAACCCGTGTGGTGTGTTGTTGCTGGACTTCTGTGCGAATCACAGTTTTTCCATAACAAACACCATGTTCGAACATAAGGATGTCCAAAGGTGCACTTGGCATCAAGACACCCTAGGTTGCAGGTCTATGATCGACTTTGTGGTCGTATCATCAGACCTGCGTCCGAAGAGAGGGGCTGAGCTGTCAACTGACCACCACCTGGTGATGAATTGGAAGGTCTGTCCGGCATCCTTCCCCGCCGGACTAACCTTGTAGACCCAAACGCGTAGTGAGGGTGTGCTGGGAACGTCTGGCAGAGTCTCCCATTCGTCGAGTCTTCAACTGTCATCTCCGGCAGAGCTTCGCCTGCATCTCGAGGAAGGACCGGAATATTGAGTCCGAATGGGCCGTATTCCGTGCCTCCATTGCTGAGGCAGCCAGTCGTAGTTGCGGCAGCAAGGTGGTCGGTGCCAGTCGTGGTGGCAAGCCCCGAACCCGATGGTGGACACTGGGGGTTAGGGCTACTGTCAAGCTAAAGAAGGAGTCCTATCAAGCAAGGATGGCTTGCGGGATTCCCGAAGCAGCTGACAGGTACCGGCAGGCCAAGCGGCACGCGGCTTCGGCGGTGGTCGAGGCAAAAACTCGGGTGTGGGAGGAGTTCGGTGAGGCTATGGAGCACGACTTTCGGTCGGCCTCGAAGAGGTTCTGGCAAATCGTCCGACACTTTACAAAGGGGAAGCAGCCCCCAGTTCACACTGTTTACAGTGTGGACGGGGGCTTGCTGACCTCGACTGTGGAGATAGTTGGTCGGTGGAAGGAATACTTTGAGGCCCTTCTCAATCCCACTGACATGCCTTCCGTAGAGGAAGCAGAGTCTGAGGATACGTACGTGGACAGTTCTATCACCGTGGCTGAGGTAATTGGGGTAGTCAAATCACTCCCCAGTGGCAAGGCTCCGGGGGTAGACGAGTTCCGCTCAGAATTTCTCAAGGCTCTGGATGTTGGAGGACTGTGTTGGTTGACACGCCTCTACAACATTGCATGGAAGTCAGGAACAGTACCTCTGGACTGGCAGACCGGGGTGGTGGTCCCCATTTTTAAAAAGGGTGACCGGAGGGTGTGTTCCAACTTTAGGGGGATCACACTCCTCAGCCTCCCTGGGAAAGTCTACTCCAGGGTGCTGGAAAGAAGGGTACGACCGTTAGTCGAACCTCGGCTACAGGAGCTGCAATGTGGTTTTCGTCCCGGTCGCGGAACACTGGACCTGCTCTACACCCTTGCAAGGGTACTGGAGGGTATCTGGAAGTTTGCCCAACAGGTCTACATGTGCTTTGTGGACTTGGAAAAGGCATTCAGCCGTGTCCCTCGCGGTGTCCTGTGGGGGGTGCTCCGGGAGTACGGGATTGGTGTTTCGCTACTACGTGCAATTCGGTCCTTGTACAATCGAAGCAGGAGCCTGGTTCACATTGCCAGCAGTAAGTCGAGCTTGTTTCCGGTGAACGTTGGCCTCCGCCAAAGCTGCCCTTTGTCACCGATTCTGTTCATAATTTTCATGGAAAGAATTTGTAGGCGCAGTCAAGGCGTTGAGGGAGTCCAGCTTGGCAACCTTAGAATCTCGTCTCTGCTTTTTGCAGACGATGTGGTCCTTATGGCCTCATCAGGCTGTGACCTTCAGCGTTTACTGGAGCGGTTTGCAGCTGAGTGTGAAGCTTCTGGAATCAGACTCAGCACCTCCAAATCCGAGGCCATGGTTCTCAGTCGGAAACGGGTGGACTGTACCCTCCGGGTTGGGAGTGAGGTCTTGCCTCAGGTGGAGGAGTTCAAGTATCTCGGGGTCTTGTTCAAGAGTGAGGGAAGGTTGGAGCGTGAGGTCGACGGACGGACATTTACATGTATTAATCGGGCCGCAGTCTCTACAGTTATATCACTTCAACATTTCCCGTAGGACCTCATGACAGGGTGTGCATCTGTTTGCCATCGTGAGGGGCATTTGAAATTAAAAACAATATCCTGCTTATTGACCAATCAGAGCTGCAGATGATTATCTCCGTTGTAAGATAGTTTGTCACCGAAAACAGAACTAACGCTGTCAGGGTAGCAAGTTTGGTCTCAATGTCAATTTTCCAGGTCTTCAACAAGATAATTTATCCTGAGGTGTGTGTCTGTGGGAAGTCATTTTCTGGGATTTGCAGTCCCGCGTTCATGCTTGAAGAATATTACTTTGCATCATCAAAAAAAATTTCCCAATTGTAATTGATCGGCTTGTCCTTAACGACAGATGTAGGTACAGATGCCTTGTTTTAGTGGTGGCATCAATTTTATTTGATATTTCATTATGAGTAGCTTGAACAATTTTCCCGTTTGGATTATGACATCAAATATTATGACTAATTGGATTGTAGATCCCACGACCCCGGTGAAGATAAGCGGCAGAGAAAATGATTGCTGGATGTATTTTAGATATCTGAAATGGGACTCCTTCCCTCAAAAGTTCTCATTTGCAGATGTAATTGCAGATATATGAACTCGGAAATCCCAATACTCATGAATGCAACAGGAATGCTTTTATCTTATATTAAATAGGCATGTCAGTGAGGGTTGTATGAAATGTTCATTTTGGGAATAATTGAATTACAGATTATATTATGGTTGCTTGTGGGTTCCAGCTTCCACCCACATCCAAAGTCCCATACATTAGACTGCAAGCACAGTCTAATTCAGCTGGGATAGGCTCCAGCTCACACATGACTCTAAAGAGGAGAAGTGGTGTAGAAAATGCATGACTGAATGGATGTAAGTATGCTTTACTACTAAAAGGCAGCAGTGGATGCTTAGGATTAAGAATGCTGGTTGAGCGACTTTAGCTTTTGGTCTTGCTGCAGATCAGAAATATGGAAATGGAGACAAGTTGCTGGATAAATATTTGTCTGCTTCTGCCCTTGAGCAAGGTGAAGAAACTCTTCCTCCCCAAGAAATGCAACAACCCTGATATTATCTTTCCTTTGCTTGAAAAGCCTTCAGAATCAATGTGTGCATACAGTATGTCTCTTTGTCACTAATGCAACTTTACAAATACATTAAAGCAGCATGGTCTAAAGACAATTCCCTTATGGTTAAATAATAAAGTGTAATAAACAAGTACCTTATTGTAGGTAATGAATCATATTATGAAGTTTTATAATATTTTGCTCCTCTTGTGTAGCTAAATTGATTGACCCAAATGTTAAATTACCTCTCTGTAATGCAGGCTCTCCAAAGTGTGGTCTGGGGGTCATTTGCGGTCTGGCACATCCTAAATATATAACTTGATTTTGAATTTGGTCTCAATAGATGTACTGGCTTATGTGTGGTCAGGGGAGGCGGGTGACAAGTACAAAAACGAGTAACATAAAACATAATTAATAAATGTCCATTGAGATTAATTATAAATGTAATTGTGTGATTACAAAACAAAGTGATTTTTTTCTCTTTTTTTGGTTATCCTCATAATGAGCATCCTTGTTAACATAAAAAAACCTCCATAAGTCAGTGTTTCTCCAGCCACGAACCTTTGTAGTTAATGAATACATGGGTTTATACCCTAGGATATTTCGTAAGCAAAAAGTTACACTAGGGTAGTCCGTTACAAATGTAACGTGCCTCCTCCCCCTCCTCTTCCCCAGCCTACTCGCCCTCCCCTCCCGGCGCAGCAGAGGCATGATGGCGGAACTACTGTAGGAGCCTTCGGGACGAGCAGGAAAAGTGCAGCACCCGCCCTCGTTGATCTTTTGTAAATAGTTATTTATTTATTCAGAGACACGTTTGTGTCTCCTCTTCGCCCCCCAACGCCATGACACGCTGGGTTCCCACAAAGAAAGAGAAGTACGGCGTGGGTAAGTTTTCCCAAACAAGTGGGCTCATGTTGGTTGTCGAGTAAACTCCCAGCCAAGTCAAGTCATTTCAAGAGAAAGGAGGCTTTCTATCAAGAACAATATTTGTTTTAAGGCGACTTTGTTGTTGTTGTTCATATGATGGTGGGTGCAGATGAACATTTTTTTAAAATGCCCAAACTACAGTTAACTCGCGGTAAGGAGCTTTGCAACGATGGTTACAGCAGTTCAGTGGGAATGCCAGCCATTCTTGTGTGTAATGTCCCTGGGAGTAAGTGTTCACATTAATTTTGGATTTGCTTGAAAGCCCCCTCTAGAACCCCTGCAGGGTGCCTGCCACATGAGGGCAAATGGGATTGTGGTAGTTTACACACAAGAGAATTGCATGCCAATGCTTTTGGTCGCAATAGTCCTTTGGCAACACTTGGACTTGACCATTTACTGCTTGTGGTTTTGTAATGATGTGGCCTGATTACCTGTACTGTGTACAGTATGTGTGTGTGTGTAGACTGTTCTCCTCCACGCCCTCAAGGCTAATTTGCTGCACAACTGCTGCCTGAGTGACAAATCCTTTTCTGTCAGAACATTGACTTTATGCTCTGCTCAGGTTGGCCGGCGTGATCTAGCTAAATATGTGCAGATGTGTTGCCTTGCTCAAAGTTTGTAGAAGTGCGTTGTCCATCTGTGTGGTGCCCAAAATAGTGTATTTGAATGCCAGCAATGTTCATTGACGGCTGCTGTTTAAGCTCAAATCATTTCAGTAGTCTCAATGATGCGCAGCGTTTCCCACAGGACTGTAATTTGTGGTGGTATGTTGCATGCAGTGTGTCGATGACGTTGTCACATAATTTGGCCATGACACATGTTCATGTAATTTATTAAAAACGATAATAAAAGTTGAACATACATTTAAAGACAAATAATTTTCTTATTATTCTTAGCATTAACAATTTGTCTATTTCTCATTTTGTTATTCCTAGGTCTGTCACAATAATCGATAACTCAATTAATCTAATGATTAAAAAAAAGTTCTTTGACGGTCTCAATAAATTAACATACATTTGGTGTCCTTTCTCTCCTCTGTCTTTACTGCACCGCCTGGATAACAAGAGGCTTCACTCTGCAGATTGGTGAAGTTAGTTTCATGTTGGCTCCGTAGCAACAGCCGTCACTGTCTCCGGAACTGGTCTCTAATGGTGCGGGGAGCTCCATTGTTCACAGCGGCGTGAGCTACTTTTACAAAATGATTTTTTTAGAAACATTTTTGTAACATTTCAACCGAAGCAAACTGAACATGCTTGCTTTACCAGAACAATAACAAAATCCTGGTATCCACAACTCACATGGTGTATTTCAGAATGCATTTGTTTATAGTGTTCTCACATTATTAACTGACCACCTGAATAAAAAGCAGGCTTGTGTGCACCTGTGGTTGTGAAGGGCTCCCTTTGGCTACTTTAGCCGCTGCCCGACCAATGAATACATGGGTGACTCGAAATCTCACCACACCCTGATAAGTGCCCAAATGCCACACCAAACTGAAGTGTGCCACCCAGGCGAGTTATTTTTCATGGCATGTTTTTCAGGATGCTAAACTTATATCACTCTAACGACAGGCAAACATGTTTTAGCTTTGGCACGCCTGCACTGTGCGAAAGGAAAGTGGGCGGGAGACGTTTGCTCTAGGCTGGATGTTGCAAAAGTAGGGGGTGAAGGTGATCGGCATTGTAAAGAATGTATCAGCATATAGATTGATTGATTTTTTATTTACAAAACACACATATAGACAGAAAACAATTTGGCTAACTGCTCGATCCTCCACTTGTCTGCTGTAATCTATTGATTTTATAGTATGAGAAAACAATCCAAAAGAAGACAAAAACATACATAGTTATGTCAGTATGCATATCTTTCCATGTATTAAATTATTACCATCATCACTTTTACATCTTAATTTACTCTATGATCCTGAAATTAAGATTCAGGTCGTTATAGATGAATACAATAATGATGATAATAATGATAATAGTAGTAGTAGTAGTAGTTTTATTTGGTCATTTCAAACAAAATGCACACCATCAGATACATGCATACATACACAATAATCCTCTCATGACCAAAAGGGTTTAGGCAGAAGTAACAGATACTTTTTACGCCTAACCCTGTTTAAACTATAAGGAAATCCCAAGATAATACAGCGTATTAACAGACATATGCAATTTTACAATGTACAAACTATTATATGTAAAAAAACAAAAAACAAAACAGCAGCAACAAAAAATAAATAGAATAAATAACACAATAATGTGCCGGCTCATTCAGAACCCTTATAACTTTCAAAAAGCAATCTTTTATAAAGACTTTTAAAAGCTACAATTGTATTTGATCTTTTTAATGCATCATTGAGGTTGTTCCATATACAAACTCCTCTAACAGAAATACAATTCAATTTTTTATTTGTTCTGGTTTTAGTTTTTTTTTAAATATACCTGTTCCTCTGAGGCAGTATTGACTCTCTCTAAGTTCAAATAAAGTTTGTAGACATGGCGGAAGCAGGTGCTTAGATGCCTTAAACATCACAGTAGCAGTACACAAATCAACCAGATCGAAAATTTTTACAAGTTTTAGCTCAGTAAAAATTGAATTTGTTGGCGCACAGTAGTCTGCGTGCTTAATAATTCTGACTGCTTTCTTTTGAAGTACAAAAATATCATTTAAGTTAGATTTATAGATGTTTCCCCATATTTCTACACAATAGCTCAAATATGGAAGAAACAAACTATTATATAGAATATAGCGAGAACTTTGGTTCAATAATCTTTTTGTTTTACTCATTATAGCAATAATTTTGGCTAACTTATTCCGAAGTATATTAATGTGCACTTTCCAATTTAAATGTTTGTCAATACTAATACCTAAAAATGTTGTAGCAGCCACCCTTTCAATTTCAATATTGTCTAATTTTATTTTCACTACGCTGTCAATTTTTCTATTGCCAAAAATAATGTCTTTAGTTTTATTCAGATTAACTGAAAGTTTATTAACATCAAACCAATATTTGATTTGACTAAGATCATTTTCTAAAATGCGCAAAAGTAGTGGAAGGTCCTTCTCAGAGCAATAGAGACTAGTGTCGTCAGCAAAAAGAATACAGCTCATTTCATCCATTACCTCACAAACGTAATTAATATACATAATAAATAATTTGGGCCCCAAGACAGAGCCTTGTGGGACACCATGTGTCAGGGTTCTTTTGTCAGAGTTTACATTATCAATATGAACCAACTGATATCGGTCCACAAAATAACTTTTAAGCCAAGTGAGGGCAACTCCTCTGATACCATATTTTTTCATTTTATTTAAAAGTAATGTATGATCAATGGTATCAAAAGCCTTGCTTAAATCAATAAAAACACTTTCTGTATATTTCATTTTGTCCATGGCTGTTGATATTTTCTCCACAAGCTCCATAACAGCCATTGAAGTAGACCTTTTGGATCTAAAGCCATATTGATGATCACTGAGCAAATTGTACTTACTGACAAATTTATCAAGACAAATTACAAAGAGTTTCTCCAAAATTTTAGAAAATTGTGGTAGGAGAGATATAGGTCTGTAGTTGGTAAACAGATGTCTGTCGCCACTTTTAAAGATGGGAATTACTTTTGCTATTTTCATTTTGCATGGGAAGATTCCTTTAAAAAAATATTGATTACAGATGTATGCCAGTGGTCCGGCAATACAATGAATAATAATCTTTACCAATTCCATGTCAATATCAAAACAATCAATTGACCTTTTATTTTTTAATTTATTAACAATTTCAATAATTTCATTTTCATCTGTACCACACATGAACATTGAATTTGGATTAGACTGTAAATTTTTCCCAACTACTTCATGTGAATTTTTTTGATCTATTATTTTATTAGCAAGTGACGGTCCAACGTTTACAAAAAAATTATTTAATGCATTAGCAATTTCAGCTGTGGAACTTAAAGTAACGTCATCCTTCACAAAATAATTTGGAAATGTTTGTCTCTTCTTTCCTTTTTTAATGATGCCATTTAATATTCTCCATGTCCCTTAAATATTATATCTTTGCTTTTCTAATAATGTATGATAATAATGCCTCTCATTAGATCTAATTATATTTGTCAACTTGTTTTTATATGTCTTGTATCTATGTTCTGTTTCTTTTGTTCTATGTAACACAAATGACCTATACAACATATTTTTCTTTTTACACGCATTAACAATTCCATTCGTAATCCAAGGCCTATCCGATTTATTTGTATGTACAATTATACGTCTGAGAGGACAATGTTTATAATAAGGGTCATTAGGGTAACCTATTAGGGTCAACAGACGCATAAACCTCATCCCATGTTTGTGTGCTCAAGTCTTCTTTTAGAGCAGCAATTGCGTTAGGTGTTCTAATTCTCCTCATTGTATAATCTTTGGCTGCAGATGTTTTAGATGTAACATTTTGGAGGAGATGATGAAAAATACTAAATACAGGAAGTCCAGCTGTAATTTGACTACCCAGTTGATTTGTAAAAATATTATCAATCAGTGTAGCTGTGTCGTTGGTGATTCTTGTTGGTTTTATAATAAGTAGGAAAAAAATTGTTATTGTAAATAGATGATATAAAATCTATTGTTTTAGAATTTGCTTGAGGATTCAAAAGGTCAAAATTAAGATCACCACATACAATATGAACTTTGCTTGGATTTGCAAACATAAAATCAATCATTTGATTAAATTTGTCAAGACATGAACCAGGAGTTCTATAACGACAGCTAACAATAATATTTCTTGCTTTCTCTAAATTTATTTCAACAGTCAAGCACTCAATGACTTCATCTATTACTATGGTTTACTATTAACAACATTGCATCTCAAATCATCATCAACATACAAAGCCACTCCACCACCTTTCCTAATATTCCTGTTTAACGTAAACAGCTCGTATCCTTCCATTTTAACATCACAACACTTGTCAGCATCCAGCCAGGTCTCAGACACTGCAATGACACTAAACGTCTTAAACTGCTCGAGGTACTCTTTTATACTCTTATAGTTTTTATATAAACTTCTACTATTAAAATGTATTACTCTAAAGGCACCATCCATATTGAGACCCTTAAATTGTTAATCAGTATAATACCCACAATCATAACTAGTATAGTTTAGATATAGTATATCTATATCATATCCAAATTCATTTAATTTATAGTCCAAGGTATCATGTGTCATTAACTGTTTGTGTTCAAACTTTTTATAGAGTTCATTGATATCATGATTTACAGTCTGATCTAATTCACTATCCCCTATTCCTCGAAGTATATCTAGAAACTCATTTTTATTTAGAGTCATCTATTGTTTCTATCCAACCTGATATCACACAAACATGGCCATAAGCAAGCAAGTAAATGTCATGTGTAAGCAATATACTGTATGTACTATACATGTGTGATCAGGTGTATCATTACTTCCATTGGTATGATATTCTTATTCTATTATTAATTAATATAATACACTGTAATACAAATTGTCATATTACATAATCCATGTATGCCAATCACATACCTTTTCCCGCAAATCGTCTGATACTGATTGGAACACCCCTATTTATAAGTATTAAAAGTCTGATTTATTTTAAATGTAAGCACAAAGCCATGAACACGCTAAGCAAGAAAATCATGATTTAATTTTT
Source organism: Oostethus manadensis (assembly GCA_024372805.1). Taxonomy (NCBI): domain Eukaryota; kingdom Metazoa; phylum Chordata; class Actinopteri; order Syngnathiformes; family Syngnathidae; genus Oostethus; species Oostethus manadensis. The sequence goes on from QODF01000102.1 coordinate 7,060,270, forward strand.
TTTGCAGAATGGTGGAGTATGGTGGCCGCACGGTGGATGACTGGGTAGCACGTTGGTCTCACAGTCAGGAGGTTGAGGGTTTGAATCTCCGTTGTGCATCTCTGTGTGGAGTTTGCATGTTCTCCCCGTGCGTGCGTGGGTTTCCTCCGGGTACTCCGGTTTCCTCCCACATTCCATACTGTCTTCTCTATTATATTTGGGGAAGAGGGCTGATTAATATACAGAACTGGCAAGGACTAGTACTACACTACAGTTGGTACCACACAAAGCTGTAAACCCAGGGAACACAACGGATTTCATTCTAAATATAGCAATCAGACCCAAAACATCTGATTTTATCAATCTGTTTGTCAGCTTTTGCCATTCCGCCAAACATGTTAGATGAAAGAAGAAATTACAAGGTATTTGATATTATCATAGCATATCTCAAGTAGGTTTATCAGAGCTGTGGCTAATGTGGAGCTTCAGTTATCATACCCCATGAACTTTTTGCAGCATCTTAAGTCCAAGCAACACAATATAGTAAAGTAGAGTATTTGAGAAAACTTTTTTGTGGAAAATTAACAGTTAATAAAAATTTATTTTGTAAATATTAACTTCATGCACTGCCTATTGTATTGTTATTGAAATATTTTACCGCTTTGTCACAGTTATTGGTTCATTGATAATTATTTTGAACTTAATAGTATACAGAAATCTTTAAATTATTATTAATTATTATTACTGCCTGTTAAAACCAGACATTTTTATCATCATGAAATGTGGGTTTACCCGCAGATTTTGTGCTGGATTAGTAAATAATTGCAGCTGGACGTAAATCAATTATTGGGTGAAAACTATACACAAAGCATTTTTACGTGTGTAAACAGACGGAACCACGTGACACGACAAGACAAAAGAACGCATGCACATAATTTTGTCTGTCTCTGGTTTCCACGCATCATCATATCCTTATGATGAGTTGGAGAAAAAGACAACAAGATATCAGGAGAATGTCACCTGGGGTGATTCATGTGTGTGAAGATAGCTTCACAAAGGGCATCGAGTGTCTGGAACTGATGGCCATTTTTAAAAACTTCACTTCCCATCCATCCCCATCACTTTGCTAGCCACTTTGCCAGGGAGCATCAAACATGGGACATTGAAAGGTAGAAAAAAGTTTTATTCCCTGATGAGAAAAAATGTAGCCTTGATTGTCCAGATGGCTTCCAATGTTACTGGCATGACAAGGGGATCCCACCTTAGATGTTTTTTACCCAACACAGTGGAGTGGGGTCCATCATGATCTGGGGTGCTTTTTCATTCAGTGGAACACTGGAGCTTCAGGTAGTGCAGGGTCATCAGATTGCGGTTGGTTACGTGCAGATGTTGCAGCGGGCATCCCTCATGACTCAGGGCCCTTGTGTGTGTGGTAACAGCTGGATTTTTCAAAAGGACAACACTGCAGTTCACAGTGCTCTCTTGACGGAGGACTTCTTCAGGGAGAATGACATAACTCTTTTGGACCATCCTGCATGTTCCCCTGATTGAAATCCCATAGAGAACACTTGGGGATGGATGGAGGGAATTTTATAAAAGTTTATAAAAATAGCCATCAGTTTCAGACAGTTGATGTCCTGCATGAAGCCATCTTGCAATGTTCCCACTAGCATCCTGGAAACACTTGCATCAAGCATGCCCAAACCATATTTTTGAAGTGATTAACAAGAACTTTGGAGCTATTCATTACTGAGTCCTACTGAGAACATTTTTTATTCCGGTTTGGAGAGTTGTTTGTCATTTTTTGAGCGATGGTCTTAAACTTTTGATCAGCTGATAAACAGCCTATTTCAGTTTAATTGTTGTTTTCAAAAAATTACTTTTTCAAGTGCTTTTTTTCAGACTCCCCCTTCTTGCTTTTGCATATTGTAGCTGTCCTTAAAACCTCATTAAGATCCAAATGTGCAAAAGGTAAATTCTAGCAATTTTTCAACTGGTCTTAAGATTTTGATCAGATCTGTATTATGTGGTCATGTGATGGCGACGGGGTGACTGATGGCTCGGTGACGTCATTGTTCCTGAAAAACAAGGGTTTGGTAGTCTAAACTACTAGGATATCCAATATTGGCTTTTTTGCCAATATTTGATATGCCGATATTGAGCAACCCTCAATTTACGATTCCGATATCAAACGACCAATTGGTGTAACAGATTTGTGTCTCAGCACAGGGACCTTCTGTGCAGTAATTCAGATTGCTCACAAAAATCATTTTACCTCCAATAGGGGCGCGCTGGAAAAAAAATTGGGAGCCATTGCACTAAATGGAAAGAAAGTTTGCTACTTTGGGAGGAAAAAAATGTGTGGAGAAGTATTTCAGCATTTCAACAAGGTAAACATAAATCTAAACATAAACAACTGAATGCCTGTATTATTTATCTGCTGCCACTGCTTAAAATCATACTGTAATTTAAATGTACAAAGCATATTACTACTTTTATATATTATATATTTTCCGTCAAACTTTCAAATGTTCCAACAACCTAATTTGAAAAAAAAAAGTTAATTTAACTTCTTAATAAGGCATACCTATAACTTTACAATTGTTTGTTACTCCTTCTCATAATTACCTACCAGTTTCCACCATGGGATGCCACTACATTTAGTCCACAGTAAAGACAGGTGTTCTCATTTGCGTAGTCCGTACAATACACAGAAAATACATATATGGATGTGACCACATACTGTGTGTATTTGGACAGAATCTTCTTTATTTACTCGGGGAAATTAATGATCCAATAATTGTTTTCTTATGGGTGCATAATAGCCTGGTATGAATTGATTTGTGTGAGTGTGCTGTGAATGCTATTTCTATGTTAACTGTAAAGAAAATTGTGATTTTCCACATGGGTATCTTATTCATTTCACTTTTTTGGAAACAACATATTTTTTTTCAATAAAAGAAAGAGAAATGAAAAGTAAACAGCATAAGTTGAGCTGAAGGCATAGCTGAACCTACATGCCAAATCACAGAAGCTTTCTTTTTGTTGAGTATATCAACATGAATGCTTTCTAGCAAGAGTATAGACTTTATTCCGCTACAGTGTCACAGTGTCAGCATCACTTAAGCCGGCTCGCTCTTCCCCCTCCAAACCCTTTGGTGAACTTGATGTACCTCCAAAAAATGTAACCTCCCTCCAACAGTGACGCAGACCACAGAGTTGTGATTGGTCAGTTTTTTTTAAGCACATAATTTTAGGTATGTCGCAAATGCTGTTTTAACCCTCCTGTAATAATGACATTTTTAAAATGCTTTTGCTTCCATTTCTTTAAGACTCTATTAATGAACACTCAATTGCACACAATCATAAGTATTGTCAACAGTCACTTATGCGACTAATGGGTTATTATGACCACTAACAAATATGTCATCTAGTGCTGGCCGGGTATCTTGTGTGCAAAACAGATTGAATGCAGCTGAAATATGCAGGTCGATTAAGTCACAATCATTTTATCGATGTCAAAAATTCCAGTGACAGAGAGCAAGAAAAATCTTGTTGGTTATGTTGGACAGAACGTGTGCTTGGTCAATAATGACTGAGGAAATAAACATCAGGACTACAGAGTAAATGCTCTGAAAAAGCTCATTAAAGCAAACGGTTCTGCAACCTGGAGAAAGATAGTTGTAATTTTATTTCTGTAATATTTTAAAGAAAACCTGAACACACACCCTTCCTTACATTTTCATGCTTAACTTTGAAGTTTGGCATCGTTCTTTGATTTATGAATGTCTTAAACGGTTGACTTAAGTGGAACACAGTTATAGGAAGTTAAGATAATTTCTTTCTGTCTAGACCTTTCATTCATTCATTCATTCATTTTCTATACCGCTTATCCTCATTAGGGTCAGTGCTTCTTAAATAGTGGATTAAATAGTGAATCCCCTTTCCCCCTGGGAGGGAAGGGGGTGGGGGGGTGAGGGTGAAGTGTCAGGGCAAGAGGCTTGGAGTACTTTCAGTGTTAGTGCAGACCTGCCAACATGTACAAATTCATCATACTCAACATGCAATTTGACTCTTGACCCCAGCTGATTTTGTAAGTTTGCCCACTAACAAAGAAATGATCAGTTTATAATTTCAATGGTAGGTTTATTTGAACACTGAGAGACAACAATGACAAAAAAATCCAGAAAAATGCGTTTCAAAAAGAGTTGGTGGCAAAACCTTTGTTGGCAATCACAGAAGTCAGCCATTTCTTGTAGTTGGCCACAAGGTTTGCACACATCTCGGGGGATTTTGGCCCACTCCTCTTTGCAAATCCTCTCCAAGTCATTAATGTTTCGTGGCTGATGTTTGGCAACTGGAACCTTCAGCTCCCTCCACAGATTTTCTATAGGATTTAGGTCTGGAGACTGACTAGGCCACTCTATGACCTTAATGTGCTTCTTCTTGAGCCAATCTTTTGTTGCCTTGGCCGTGTGTTTTGGATCATTGTCATGTTGGAAGACCCAAGCACGACCCATCTCACCCAACACTTGACGGTACATGGCCCCATCCATCCTCCCTTTGATGCGGTGCAACTGTCCTGTCCCCTTGGCAGAAAAACACCCCCAAAGCATAATGTTTCCACCTCCATATTTGACGGTGGGGACGGTGTTTTTGGAGTCATAGGCAGCATTCCTTCTCCTCCAAACACGACGAGTTGAGTTGATGCCAAAGAGCTCAATTTTGGTCTCATCTGACCACAACACTTTCACCCAGTCTTCCTCTGAATCAGTCAGATGTTCAGTGGCAAACTTCAAATGGGCCTGTAGATGGACTTTCTTGAACAGGGGGACCTTGCGGGCACCGCAGGATTTCAGTCCTTCATGGCGTAGTGTGTTACCAACAGTTTTTGTGGTGACTGGGTTCTCCCGAGTGATTCTGGGCTGATTCCTCACCGTTCTCATTATCATTGAAACTCCACAAGGTGAGATCTTGCATAGAGCTCCAGACCAAGGAAGATTGGCAGTTAATTTATGTTTCTTCCATTTGCGAATAATTGCACCAACTGTTGTCACCAAATGGCGATGGTCTTGTAGCCCCATTCCAGCCTTGTGTAGGTCCACAATCTTGTCCCTGACATCCTTGGAAAGCTCTTTGGTCTTGGCCATGTTCCAGAGTATGGCATCTGGATTGATTGATTGCTTCTGTGGACAGGTCTCTTTTATACAGGTAATGAGCTGAGAGGGCTGCCAATGTCAGCTCGTTACCTGTATAAGATCCACCTGGGAGCTAGAGATCTTGCCGACAGATTAGGGGATCAAATACTTATTTCCTTCATGGAAATGCAAATTAAGTTATCTCTTTTTGAAACGCATTTTTTTGTCATTGTTGTCTCTCAGTGTTCAAATAAACCTACCATTGAAATTTCTTTTCTTAGTGGGCAAACTTACAAAATCAGCTGGGGTTCAAATAGTTTTTTCCCTCACTATACACTCTTTGGAAGAGGTAGGCCTGTGCTCGGCACCATTACTCGTGTGTAATGTAGACACATCATTGTATAGAAATGCTTCTTGCCAAGTCTTAATGATCACCACCATCTTTCTTAATAAAGTAAATGGAAAAATGGAAACAAATCAAAAGCCACAGCATGCTCTTTCACTCGTGTACATATATACATTGGGTATGTAATAAAGATGTGTCTTGATTAACACAATCGCTCCTTTGTAAGGTATGAATGACAGCTACCAACGTCCACAATAGAAACTATAGTAATCTTTTTTCATTCGCAATTCATTGGTTCCAGACCTTACTGCAGGGCTATGCAAACGACAGCCCAAGGGCCAAATGCGACATGCCACCCATTTAAACTAGCTTGTATCGAAGTCTGAAAGTATAATTGACTATGGCCCGCCACAGTATTTGTTTCGTACTTTTTCGTTTCAACAGGAGGAGTTACTCTGTTAAACAAGGCAGAGTCTCCACAAGGAAAGCGATGATAGGGTAAAATTGTTTCAGTTAACCAGAAATGGCGAACCAAAGAGACCCTATGTCTGGAAGTACTTCTTTGAGGTTGAATGTGTGGATGACATTACAGTTCAGTACTCCCTTTCCACTGTGTGGTGGCTCAAGCTGGGGGAAGGTGTGCTGAGTCTTGCTGGCCTTCTTGTTTGTATTTAGATGTAAATGTTATATGTATCCATGTACTGTACACGTCATGCAAAGGTGTGCTTTGCCGAAACTTGGCCAAATGTACTCGCAGGTGTAGACGGAAGCTCTTTTTGTCATCCAAAAATGATTTTAAAAATCTGTAAGTGAAATTGCCACAAACACAAAAATTGAAATAAAAGCCTGTTTTTTGAGTCATCAAGTCTGCATGTTTTACCGAACATTACATTAACATTACTGGCACACAGTGACCAGTGTAGAATACTACATATCATAATTTGAATGCAGGTTCTAAATGCCTTATATTTGTATTTTGGTTCATTGAGCCATTTTTACGCTTGAAAAGCTGCAATTGACTGGCAACCAGTCCAGGGTGTAACCCACCTCTTGCCCTAAGTCAGCTGGGATGGGCTCTAGCGTACCCCAGCGACCCTAGTTAGGGTAACCGACATAGAAGATGGATAGATGGATACTTGAAAAGTTTTACTTAGTAAAAAAAATACATTTGCTAAAACAGGCAAATTTCTTTTACTAATAATAATCCATATCAGAATCAGAAAAACTTTATTGCCATTGTAAGTGAACAATTCACAAACTAGGAACTTTCTTTGGCGACTCAGTGCAACGTAGAATTCTAAGTAAACATAGAGCATTAAATAAACATAGAACTAACTAAGCATAGAACCCTGAGTAAAAAGGTGAAATCACTGATAAGTAAAGGCATGAGAGTGTTTTTAGTGCAGGTATTATAAGGTGCCAA